>JAKEYF010000075.1:0-262242 GCA_021527775.1 Lactarius sanguifluus | reverse complement strand
TCGAGCTCCGCAAAACGCGCCGCGTGCTCAGTGAGTTGCGCGATAGCGCGGACGTGCGCGCCGTCCTGGGCGACGCGGTACGCCCCGAGCCTGCGTGGTTACCTCAACGGCAGCCCATGGGTGCACGGCTCGGTACGTCGTGCTCCTTTTTTTCCTTCATCCCCCACATTGTGTGTGTCTGTGCGCGTGGAAAACGGGGGGAAGACACGGAGAACTTCAAAAGTTATTATGGGCAGTGCTGATCATCCCCCGCCTCGTGGCGTACGTGTGTGTAGGTTAAGATGCTGCAAGGGGGAATATCGACATCAGCTTCCGCGTCAAGGGTCACAAGGGTGCGTTCTGTGCAAACCTTGCTGGCCTACGTATCGCCTCGTCCTGGAACGAGCGCTCACGCACGTCCTTCTGATTCATCTCGGTATTGACAGGCGCAGGCACGGTGTACTTTACAAGTATCCGCAAATGCGCGCGGAGAACCTTTCACGACGTGTGGCGTGTCCGGTTCTTATCATTCTCCGCTTTTCATCCCACTCTTCTGGTCCGACATCTAACCTACTCTGGCCACATAGTGCGTTTCAAGATCATCGCAGATGATGGAACAATTGTCTTGATGCCGCGCGAGTCATTAGCGGCGCATGACGAGACGCATGTCACCTTATAGATTATCGTACCTGCGCTGCACTGTAATTAATGACTGACTGAAGGCCACCCGTATCTCCAACGTTCTGATCTCGGAGGTTGTACGCCGTGATAAACTTCGGTCAATCGCCATCACCGCAAACGCCGGCGACATTCATGTACTCCCGACAACGACAATTCTCCCTTCCCTTGGAAGGTGTTCGACTTTTAGGGCATTATTCAACACTTCCCACACAGGAAACCGAAAAGAAACAAGAACGCTTGACACACCCCGCCCTAATCATCGCGTTCCTGCCTGCGCCGGTGGGTTTCTCCTTCCCCGACCGCCGCCGCGACGCCCATATCCGCCCCAACCACCGACGTACGCGCCCGGTCCCATCAGACCGACGCCACCAGGCTCCCCAAACGTAGCGACGTTCCCTCTCGCGTTCCTCCTCCCGCCGATTGCGTCCTCCACGCCCTCCACGCCCAGTACCGCGCGGCGCTGGAGGTGGCGCTTGTGTCGAAGACGAAAGCGAGTCGAAGAAACTCTTTCCTGGGTTATATGCTTTTTGAGCATCCTCCTCCGTCACTTCACCCTCCTCCACGCTGGTGCCCTCTGTCTTGGCGCTAGTTGGCGGTGCGAGGGCCGACTTGTCGAAACGCGCGTTCGACCCCGCGAAGTCAAAGTCTGTCGTTGGCACGCGTATGTCGCCCACTTTGACGTCCCGGTTGTTGTTGTTTCCTCCCCGACGACCTCCATTCGCGCGGTTGTTCGCATTGGCGTTGGCGTTTCCGGTGGAACTGCGCAAGTCACCAATCGCACGCTCAACGGTCTCGAGCGAGGCTGCGGCAGTCTGTACGGAGCCACCGCCATTCAAGTTGGCCGTGCGCCGACCGTCACTGTCACCTGAACGTGCACGTCCAGGCGCAGGGGGGTGGGGTTGCTGTTGCTGCTGTTGTGGCGTATATGGCTGTTGCTGGGGTTGTTGTTGAGGCACCGGCTGAGCAACCGTCGGCGGGTATTGTGAATATCCATTCGTTGCTGTAGGTGCAGACGCCTATATTACAAGCGTCAATCAGGATTAAAATGCAGAGCCCAGATGTTGTTGTAATAGGAAAAAAAAATTGGGGGAAGGGGAGTGCGCGCCCATATAACTGGGACAAAGTTTCTCAGGGACACTATTGTGTCCTAGGAGTCGAGAAGAAAAATGGGGTGAAAAATGAATGTGATGTAGTAGAACACATACCCCAAGCACGGCTGGGTCATCGTGAACACTCCTCAAAGGCGCAGGCTCATCAACGGATAGATCCTTTACTTCTGAAGCGCGGAAGATGATGTATTGATACGGTTCTTGCACAGGAGGGATGAACTCAGTAGGCGGCCTGCAGTGAGCAAAAAAAAAAACCCCCCGTCAGATTTCCACCTACGCAAGACAACAAAAATAGAAAACAAGCAACGCGTGTGCATAGTGTAATGTGCACCTCTGGGCGTCTCTCTTCCAAAAATATAGAAGCACATACCGACGCATTTCGGTTCCCATAGAATATACTATGCCCCCAGGATATCAGCATTGTCCTTCCATGGATAAATGACGTCCATACCATTTGAAAGTTGAATGGTGGATGCTGCGGGGTCGATACCAGCGAGGATACCACGGTAGCGCACATCGGAATGAGAAATGAGAGAAATTGGTTTCCTATAGTTGGACCTGGCTGTCAACGGCGGTGCACAGCATATGTTTGAATGACGTACCCTATAAAAGAGAGGGCCATTGTGATGTTTGAATTGGGGTGAAAAGAAAGAAACGTAGAAGAGTAGAAAAAAAGAAGGGTCGCTCGTAGGCAATTGAACTCGGGCACCGCAGCCCGCATGCCAAATTTAATCTCCGCCAGTCTATCCAGCGGTGTCACCCGGACCACCCTTGGGACCACCCACATCTGCGCAGCATCTGCGACTATGACTCGAAATAACCCATATATCACCGCAGCTGTATTGGGATCCAAAAAAAGAAAAACAATGGGTATCTGACATTGGTATCATCTTTATGTGTACAAGGGACAATCACGAAAGCTCTCCCGGATAGGTATCAGGTCTGATGATACAATGAAGGGTGGTATGGTCATAGCAAGTCATTTTGGCCAATGAGTCGGCCCCAACTTATTCAGTCTTTTTCGTCGTTTATGGTGCGAATCTATTAGGGAACCTTGAGGCAGTGCAGGTGACAGTTGGTGAGTCATTCTTCAGGTAGCGCTGAGCCTACTCACTGGTCTACTTTCGTCGTTTGTAGTGATATGGGGGTGGACTGAGGCCCCCAGGTACGGGTGCCGTCATCATGTACGGCGAAGTGGCCTGATTTGCCCCTGCACCATTCGTGGCGCCATTCGTCGTTGAAGACGTGCCACTACCAGGCTGTTGAACGATGCGTCAGTCCACACCGTACGGCGATTACTGTGGCACTGTGTGTACTCACTGTGCCTTTCGAGCCGTCGGATGTGCCGTTGGAGCTCTTTTGCATGACGGCGGTCGCGGACTTGGAATCGGTCATGGGCGTTGTAATGTACGAGTCGTTCCGAGCGGGGAGGGGGGCGCAGTGGCAGTTGCTCAGGGGGAAGGAATGCAAGTCGCTTTTATACATCTCGAGTGAACCACCCTCGAAGAGGAAACAACGCAATTAAAAGTTCCGGCGTGTCAAACATTGCAGTCCGGGTTAATTGGGAATCATCCAGAGGAAATTGCCACCTGGTAAAAGCCAATCGGCGATGCTGCGGCCTACTTGCGTGTATAACCCATCGTGGCCAGGGCAGACAAAGACAAAGACGGGTCCGGGCGAACACGCAATCACAAGATGAGCACTGGCTTACCCAATGCAGGTAATAGGCGACTATTTAGAAGCAGTATGCGGAAGCCCTTTCGAGGTCACACTGCCCAGTGCCTGTCGGGGAATGGGCGTTAAGCTTTTTACATATTCTCACGTCACTAACAAGGGAGCGTGGGTGCTGCGAGGATTATTATATACCGCTCGGTAATCGCGCTTCGGGCTCTCTCGCGATCACTTGTGGCATAAACACACGCGACCCCATTCGGGCAACCGCCCAAGGCTACGGTCCTCGGCGTATTAAGTCGGGGATCAGGGGGTCTGGATCTGCCAAGCGGAGTGAGAGCGTGCCGGAAAGAGAACGAAGTATCGCGCATCCCGTCCACCAACCAACGACCAACGATAGTGGCAGGGCTGCTGGGCGCCCGAACGATAGGACCAATTACGCACCACAGTACGTGCCGTTAGGTTCCAGTCCTTGGCCGCCCATAATTTCCATACCAGTGTGTTCCGAGGGGCGCACAGCCAGTTCATGACCATCTTGGGCGAGAACGTACCAGCGCTTCCCAGTCGGTGGTCGACTCATAACGCCACCAGCCTGTGTTCCCGGTATCTTGCGAGTGGACGAACGCCCCTCCTGTGCGCGCCCGCACAACATGCCCACACACATACAGTGCTCAAGATTCGCCACGATCGTTCATGCGCCAGAACTGCGCCCGCATGTAAGATGACTCGATTTGTGGTGTTCTCGACGCTCCACTCATGGACACGCACACGCAACGCGCCAGGAGTAGCGGCGGCTTATCGGCCAACGCCACGCCGTTTTTTTCTCTCCCTCCCTCCTTGTCTTTCTCTCTCACTTTTCTTTCTTCCTGGGTCCCGTTAAGGTCCCAAGTAACCATCGATCTATTCAGAAGATTGTCGCACCCTAGCTCGGAGAAACCCACTAGATGTCCGTGCGGCGACGAGACGGACGACGGACGAGACTCGGGAGAGGTAGGATCGAGGAAATATGAATGGGATCCGGATGCGATGCGATGCGATGGATGCGGGACAATCGCGGCCGTGCGTGTGAGTGGATGTACCCCGCGTGATGAGACATGCCGTCGTAGATGTCGGCAATACTCTACTGGGGACAATGGAACGGGCATATACGGTACGTGTACCAGTACGGGCAGTTGGAAGGAGTCACTATAGGGGCGATTCCGCGGGCGCCAATTGACGCGGAAAGGAGAACAAAAAAACAATAGAGGTCGTTGGGGCTTACGCGCCAAGAGTCACGTATGTGTACATGTTACGCGGTACAGACAAAGGGGAACTGGCAAGTAGGAAGGTGCGTGGGCTCCGTCTCCGCGTAGAAGGGTTCCAGATCTTCTACAAGATAAGGTCTGCGCGGAGCGCACCCTAGTTCGCCGGATATGGTGATGCACGCAACCTACGAGGATCCGTAAACCAAGAGAGGAAGTTCAAAGGACGTTATCAAGGTATTAGAAGATGTCTATAACCGGCAGGTCGAGACCTCTGTCAGCCCTGCGGATCATGTCGTGTGGCTTCGTACGTACACGAGTACGCAATTACGATTAGTGCAAACGTATGTGACTGCAACACATCTCTACCAACCAAGTAGTACACGAGAAATTTCTTGAGAAATCTCACGATGTCGATGCTATATCTCGTAGTGGAACCTACATCTCTGCAACACTCAACTGAATGGGAATACCAGAACAACTCGCATGCTTCGAGACGGGCGCCGTAGAAGATCACGACTGACAATGGCTAGGTCACCCATCGTGAACTTGACTCCTCTAGAAAGGGCCAGATACTCGTCGGTGATACTCGTCGGTGTAACACATGATACGAGCAAGAATAGGTTGGGAAAAGAGCGGCCCGGCCTTCCAAGACATGGACCCTGGACCCAAGCCTGGACCCCAGAAAAAAAAATGCGGTGTAGTCCCATACTTCTCCCGAGACCACCGACAATTCAGGTGATACATCGAACGCCCCCCATCCGCCGGCATCGTATACAATCGAATACCTCAGATCTAGACATCCCATCATGAGCGGTGCGCCCCGTCATTAATTCTCTCGTCATGACCCTCCGATGAGCTCATTCCACCCCGGCTGGCGAATCGTGATTGGAGTAGTGACCGCCGTCCTTGGGGCGCAATGGGGCGACGAGGGCAAGGGCAAGCTGGTGGATATACTATCAGCTGAAGTTGACATCTGTGCGCGTTTCGCGGGCGGAAACAATGCTGGGCACACTATCATCGCGCCAATAGGCCCCGAGCGCGTGCAGACGACGTTTGCGTTCCATCTTCTACCAAGCGGTGCGTAAGGGTTTCAATCTCAAGGGGATACCTTTTGCTGATACTTCGGTGGCTCTATTCTCCGACTTTGTAGGACTGGTCAACACGAAAGTGACGGGGGTCATTGGCCCCGGTGTCGTTGTGCATGTCCCGTCTTTTTTTGAAGAGTTCGATACTCTGAGGAAAGCAGGTCAGCACTGTGCCAGCTCTCTCTCTTCCGATGGTAGGACTAAAACATCATGGCGTTCGTGCAGGGCTGGACTGTTCGGGCAGACTCTTCATTTCAGATCGCGCACATCTGGTCTTTGATTTCCACCAGATCGTAGACGGACTGAAAGAGGTCGAGCTCGGCGGGTCGTCGTACGTCTTACGATGTGTTTTCTTTATCTCGTACAAGCTAATCGGATTACAGCATTGGCACAACCAAGAAAGGCATCGGCCCCGCGTATTCCGCAAAAGCGTCGCGCTCTGGCTTGCGCGTGCACCACCTCTTTGACCCCACGTTCGCGGAAAAGTTCCGCAAGATCGTCGAGGGACGGTACAAGCGCTACGGGCACTTCGAGTACGACACCGAAGGGGAAATTGAACGTTATAAGGCACGAAGCTTCGAGAGAGCGCCTACCGCGGTTCTCCTTCTCAGACAGATGTCACCCCTATTAATACCCGGGTTTGCAGGGATTGGCGGATAGGCTGCGCCCTTTCGTCATTGACAGTGTTGTGTACATTCACGAGGCGCTAGCAACTGGCAAACGTATCCTCGTCGAAGGCGCAAATGCGCTGATGCTCGACATTGACTACGGAACGTATCCGTACGTGACGAGCAGCTCCACATCCGTAGGTGGGGTATGCACTGGTCTCGGTATCCCGCCGCGCCGTATCGGAAAGGTCATCGGCGTTATCAAGGCGTACACGACTCGTGTGGGAGGCGGACCGTTCCCAACTGAGCAACTCAATGTGGGTGACTAGCGTCACATTTTGAATCCCGAGTGCTTATCTGTACAACCACAGGGGACGGGGGTGCACCTCCAAGAGGTCGGGCATGAGTACGGCACCACGACGGGTCGCCGCAGGCGTTGTGGCTGGCTTGATCTCGTCGTGATGAGGCATTCGTGTCTAATCAATGGCTATGATGCACTCAACTTGACGAAGCTGGACGTTCTGGACGACCTCGAAGAGATCAGGGTCGCCGTGGGGTACGTCGTCGACGGGAAGGAGCTCCCTGGTTTCCCAGGTTAGTCTCAGCGGCAGCTTTATGGCCGCGTGCTCACTCGGATCCGGACACAGCAAATTTAGAGACTCTGGGAAAAGTAGAGGTTTTATACGTCACACTTCCTGGCTGGAAGACGTCAATTGCGGCCGTGTCGAAGTATGAAGATTTTCCAGAGAATTGCAGGAAGTACATATCATTCATCGAAGAATATCTAAAGACACCGATAGAATGGATAGGAGTGGGGCCGGGAAGAGAGAGTATGGTTAAGAAATAAGGAAGACGGTAATTATAGACGTATGTACAAATAGTAGAGTGGTTGACGAGCTCGGGTGTGGCTGTGCCTATGCTTACGGCATGTCGGAGGGTATAAAGGGCAATGTGACACGGAATTGACCTTTTCACCGTCACTCATCCGTCACGACCTTGTCACCCCGTTCGACGCCCCTTCCAAGCCAAAAGCCCTGAACAAGCTCATCTATCAGCGAGTCTGTGACCGGACTCTTGCCAGGGGTTCCGAATAAATTTCCTTGCCACCTCTCATGGACCCTGCATTACAGCCTTCAACACCGCAGAATACGCTTCCAACAATGCCAACGTCGTCAGGAAAGCGTTCTCGTGAAAATGAGTCCCCCAGCCAGCGACATAAGAGGGAAAAGGCCGCAGAGCGGCAAAGACGGAAGCGCGAACGTGATCGAAACGCCAGCCTACAAAACGATCTCGTAGGTATTGCGGCCGCCCAGCAACCCCCACAACAACACCCCCCACCTCCTGTCATCGCCGCCGTCACGCACCCTCAACCGCCTCTCCCGACGGCTCCCGCCCAGTCCGCCCTTCCACCGACCACTGAACCCTTTGCACCTACTACCGGCGAGCTCTCTGCCGCAGAGCTCTCACGTCGTGAGCGTGTGCGGTCCGCCGCACGGGAACGACAACGCAAGCACCGCGCGCTTGTGAAGCAGAAGAAGCTGCGTGAGCTCGGACTCGACATGGGCAACGAACTTGGCGTGCAGAGCCTCGAGGACATGCAATACCGCATCGCGGCCGAGGGCGCGCCATTTGGCGCGCTGCAACACGACTTGGGCCAGCAACCGCTTCCCGGCCAGCCCGACCCGGCGTTTCCACCCGGTCACCACGGCGGCCAGACGTTCGCGTCGACGCTACTGCTCTCCTTCTCGTGCGCGCCGCTTCTCAAGCAGCACATCCTCCGCACCCTCTCCATGACCAACGAGGAGCTCGCGTCGCTCGAGCCGATCATCGCGCAGGCCTGGGACCAATGGGATCACCAGGTACGTCTCAGTCCGCGCCACAATTCCCGCGAACCTGCTCGCTTACGCTCACCTCTTCGCAGCGCCGGATACATTATGCCCATCAGGCGCAGGCCGCGGCGGGTGCGGGCAAGCCCCCCGACGGCCACCCGCTCGGCGAGGTCCCTCCCCCGCCAGCCCCGTTCGCGGCCACCGTCGACATGGGCGACGCGCAGGTGGCCCCGCCCCCCTTTCCCCCTTCGGACCCCAACCAGCCACCACAGGCGAACGACTTCCGCGCGCGCTTCCACCGCTCGCTCGTCGCACCATCCCCGTTCCGCTCGTTCGCACCGCCCCAGCCCAGTGTGCCTGCGGACGGGATCGACCCACATCTCGGTGCGGAGCAGTCGCCCAAGGCTGCTGTCGCTGCTGCAAATGCCGCCGCTGTGGCGGTTGCTTCGGCAATTGATCCCAAGCTTGGGCAAGCCCGGGGAGAGGCGGAGGGTGTCGTTGGACGACTGGAGCGGGGGTAGCGCGCGTGTGTGCACGGGCAGGTTCGTTGGAGTACCAGTTCGTTACAGTTCGTACATATTTTCCCACATATTTTGTTCTATTTCGGCTTCTTTCTCTATTCTTTTTTTCTTTTGCAAGGTCTGTCCAAGAGTTTGGCCCTACCACGTGCAACCTCACCTCGCCTTGTGTATCTCTTACTTGTACCCCGATCTTGTAATTGGCTTCCGTATGTGTTGGACATTCGAACTTTATAATCTCATCTCGGGAGTCTAATTCTGCTCATTGTGAGACATATAAGAAAGCCGGTCCGGTGCTCCGTTCCCAGATGCTTTGAAGCAACGAACCTGGAATGATACGCACCCACGCACAACGATGCCAACATTTGGGTCCAAACCGTTGAACAAGTCACCTCTTCACACACGGCTGAAAAGATACCCTGTACTATTCGGTATCCCGTTTCTCCTCGTTATGGTCGGCGCATCGTTCGGCTTGCAGACCTTCGCCCAAACGCGATACGACCTGCATAGCCAGAAGGTCACCCAGGTGCGGCGCCTCACCCCCCACTCTTTTCGCCTCCATTCATGACGCCCTCTATGGTTAGATGAGCCGCGAACAGGAACTGGGTCTCGACAAGAACCGAAAGAAGTTTGACGTCCGAGAAGAATATTTCGTCAGTTCTCCCCTCCTTATTATAGACACCACCCTTCTGGAATGTCTCTTACAATTTTTTTTTGGTCTGCCTCGTGTAGAAACTGAGTGCGACGAGCGAGGGGGATTGGGAACCGAAACGCATCGAGCGGCCAAAGGGCTTGCCCGAATGGGGCGTTGCGCCAGCGCAGCCGCCAAGCACGCCACCCGATGTCCCTTTACCGCGACGAACTTGACGCGAAGGCACCATTCCTTTCTCCATGCATTATGTCCACACCAGATCTGTAGTAAATTATTACTGTATAGCGACATGGGATTCCATTGACGCCTCAACTAATCGACTCTCGCACGACTTGAGTTGCCGGACGACGAGCTGTCGCCGCACGTAAGCAGTACATACAACTCTTCTTCAACTTACTGTACTAGCCGGATCCAGTTCCCGCTCATCACCCTAGTTTTTGCTTTGTGGCTGTTTAAATTTCCGATCGCTACTTTTCCATTCTCCGTACTTTTCTTCGGCCTAGGTTGGTCCGTCGCCGGGGCAAAAAGAACAAACTGGATCGTATCTTCAATTCCAGAGTTTTTGGGGCTCACCCCACACGCAGCTTTCGGTGACACCTTCCCTGTCGCGCCTGTCATTTCGCAATCCCGCGACCCTTTCGCGTTTATCTACAAGTCCACGCTTTGGCGTCTCCACCTCATTTTCTTTTTAGGAGCTTTTTTTTTTTCGAGAAGGAGGTCAGGTGTTCCGCTGTCCGCGTGACACGCGGAGGACCAGTGGTGCTGCATTAGCGCACCGCATTCTTCTCCGACGATCATACGATCATGGCATGTCAAAGAGGTGGGATGACGGGCTGTCAATTATCAATTGTTCTGAGTCCCGTTCCCGACTGCCTGTTTTAGCGTCGGTGAGGCGCGGCGTGCCCGTGTGTTACGGATAAACTTACCCGCGAGTTCGATTGTGATGTGTCACCTTCGTTTAGCGTAAGTTAGGCGGGGGTCTTCGACGATGGAAAGAGTCGTCCATCTGCAGTAGCCTGTAGCAGACGGTTCCGTTTTTTTTTTATTGCATGCGCAGCCTTGTGCGCAGCACACTTCCATGTACTGCATTAGATTAGATCCATGGAGCAGAGAGGGCGCATGTGCTTATCGCGAGTCCCGGAGAGTTGGGCTTCCTTCACCTAGTCAGTCTGCAAGACAGCTTCTCCATCTCTTCGCTTCGAGCATATTCTGATGGCATCGCCGTTTATAACGTTCGTACTCCTCCGAGTCCTTCAGAGGAGATCGCAGATGCTATGATCGCTTCAGAACGTTATCGTCGATATTTAGAGGTGTCCACAAGTACAAAGGATGTAATAAGAAAAGGATTCTCGTTCAGATAGAAGATATATATTCACTTCAACGCCTTGACAATCAGCCCCATCCAACATCCCTGCTCGCCTTCCACCATAGGTATCATCATCCCGCCGGGCTTGCGGTAGATCCGTGTCTTTTCACTTTGAGGAGGGAGGGAGAACGCGAAGTTCTCCAGAAGCGTCGTCGTGATAACCTGTATTTCGAGTATACTGCGGTGGGTTAGTTTCAACGTCAGTTCGCACGTGCGGGGAGCACTGGTACAAAGCGATGTGCTTACGCAAATCGCCAGCCGATGCAACCACGAAGGCCGCCCGCTGCTCTATGTGTCAGTATGAAGACCCAAAAGTTCGCATATCAATTATGCTCACAAAAGTTCAACCTTTTCGATGGGTTAAGGCCCGTCAGATCCTATTCGTAACATTTGCACTGGGATTGTACTCACAAGTTGGCGAACAGACCCACAGTCGTCTGCTTCGTCTTGTCGATGTTAAGGAACCGGTCAGGGTTCCACTCATCGGCGTCTTGTCCCCAAATCTCAGGCAAACTACCAGCCACTATCGGTCGAGTGTCTGATACTATCACGAAACGCCTACGCTCACCGATGATATGTGCCAATGAGGATGTCGATAGGTGTGCCCTTCCCGACTGGGATAGATGAAACTTGCTCTCCAGACTGCGTGGTGATGGGGAAGGCCAATGGAATCACGTCGTCTCGCCCCGCTTTTCTGCGCAGAATCCAGACGATGGGGTGTAGCCTCATCGACTCCTAAATGAGTGAAGTCGATCATTAGACACTTGCACCTTGTTGCGTGACACGATATCACCTTCAAGGCTGCCTGCGTATATACCATGCTGTCGAGATCCGCAGGTGAGAGGCATCCTTCGCCCTTCTGTGCACGGAGAGCCTCGATCTCTGCGCGGATGCGATCTTGGGATTCAGGGTGCTTTGAGAGCTCCCAGAGGAACCAGGTCATTGTGTTGGAGGTGGTATCGTGCCCGGCAAAGAGAAGCGTACTGTACTCGTAAGTGCGTATGAACCAAGATATCGAGCTCAAAGTCAGAACGCACGATATCTGGTCAATGATCTCGTCCTCAGACATCTTGCTGTTTAGATCTGAAGACAAATTTGCGCGCAGGAGAACGCTCATCATGTCTTTCCCATCACCTTTTACAATGCTCTCCTTTATCAGGCCTCGTGCAAAGCCGCGCATATAATCCGAATATGACCGGAACCGGCGGTACTCGCGAGAGGGCAAGTAGCGGACGAAGTGGAGTATAGGCTGTGGGATATAGTGCCACAGCGCCTTGAACACTACATCCAAGCGCGACGGGTACAGTGTGCTGTCAACACTGTCACACGGTTGTTACCCTACAAAAAATCGAGAAAACAGATGAGAATCTCACAACAAATTCTCGTAATGTTTTGCCAGCGGCGTCTTTTCGTTGTCCAGGGAGCCGAAATGGAAGTCAAAACCGGCTGCGTGTGGTTTGAGAAACGAGACGCCATTGCTACACCTCACTAACCTTCACCAATGATGTCCAGGGTTGTGCGTGAAAGCCAGGGGGTTACATTAATGAGTGGCTGCCCGGTTGGGTCTGGGGAGATGACCTCGTCTGTCCACTTCTGTACGAGCTGTCAAAGATCGCGGATCACTTTTGGGTTGTGTGCGTGCCAACGAGATATCTAACCTTCGAAGCCATATCTTGGAATAAGGGAAGGAAGGTTCTGAGTTGGGGAGCAAAGAATGCTGGTGTCATGATCTTCCTCTGGCGTTGATGGGCCGTGCCTGGGAAGTGTATAGGAGTGCAATGGAAGCGGGAAGCCAGAAGACTTGCGAACCATGAGCCCAGATGACTCCTTGTCCGAGTACTAACTTGATGGTTTGTGTGACTTCTTTTCCCTTAGGAAAATGATACCCCGATGTGTGGAGAATATACTGAAGTGCCTTCGGATCTGCTACTGAAAGATGGTTTACCTTCGAGTGGGATCTAACGTAAGCCGAAACACCCACTAGTCTTCAAACAAGCTTACCCCAAGTGGCCCTGTTCTACGCCATGCAGTACCGTATCGGCGCATCCATTTATATTCGTGTTCTCCAACTTCGTTTTGGTAACGAAGTTGGGACTCATTTCCTAGGATCTACATTCAGATGAGGCAGGTGTAGGTAGTTGGGATAGTCACCAAGCAAAAATGACGGCGATTCTGGCCCTTGAAGCTTCCTCAAGAACGAGTTTCGGCCACGAAGGTAGACATAAGTGATGTAGTACGCGGTCACCGCCCCAAGGACACAAACTAGGGGAAGTGGGATGTTCATCTGGATGGATCTGGAGAATGCAAGACCGACCTCGGCTCCCTCCCCCCTCTTTATAGGCCTTGAGGAACTTGCTGAAGGGTGCTATCGGCGATTAGAGATCCGTGGGAGTTAAGAACGCCTACGTCGGTGTGGCGTCAGAAGTAGCCTCGCGATACAGAGAGAAGGTCCCCATACCTCATATAGCGCTACATTTCTGGGACACGTGGGACGGCAAGAGCATACAGAGTGTTGCAGCACCAAGCCAAGGACACTCCTTCAGGAAACGGAAGTGCTTCTATGGGGAGCGGGCACCGGCTTACGCGAAGCCAAAGGACAGAACGGCCCTTTCCCTCCCGTCGAGTCATTACGTCTCACGTCAACTGGTAATTATGGTGCTTCTGGAGTGTCATTTGGAGGGGATGCATCTGCGTTGGTGCGGAACAGGCCGCATAGCTCACACAGCGGCGTGCACAAGCCTCGAGTCAGATTGGCAGCTGATCACGATGACTGACCAAAGTGTATAAGTTGCCGTCCTATGGCCAGATACTTATCTTAGATGGACAGAAGCCGACCGGCACAAACCACGATGGGTGAGCTCATGGGTGAGCTTACGCGCACGATACTCCAGCTGGATTTGCCATTCGACAAACATGGGGCGCGCCTAATGTAGCAGAAAATAAGGTAGGTTCAGCTCCAAACAAAGAAGCAAATTTCCATGCGACTACCATGAACTTCGGAGGTAGGCATAGACGTTTCCCCCTTTAGCTGCGTCCATATCGCCTATCGCCGAAGTGGTGTCCTGAATCGGCCAATAACTGAATCGATCGATCAAAACTTAAGTCTTGTGCTCATAGAACTATGTGAGACCGAGCAATTACAATTATTTGCAGACGTTGACATGCTAGTACTAGTGTTGATTTCCCGTCTTCGCTTTCACTCCATGTCGTTCAGATGATTGTTGCTCGGACATCCAAGCAAAGGACAACAGAAATACGACGCTTGCAATACAGAGTTCCAAAAATGTGGCGTTGGGGTGGTAAGAGCGATGCTCTAAGGGGGATTCTGCGCAGTGGACAACAGAGTTGTCTAATGTGAGTCGACTTGTCCCGCCTGTGAGTCCGACCTCAAGGGTCTCATGTAGTGGTCAAGTGATGATCTGTGCCGTTTACAGAAGCTTGGTTTCCGGAAGCGCGAATTGTTTTTCCGTGCATGTACGGTAGATGCTAGACATCGGCACGCCGCCGTGCGCTGACGCCACCCTGTTCCGAGATCCGAGTCAGGGTGCAAAAGAATGCGAGCATGTTCCAGCCGTTCCCCGAATCAGAGACACAGTAGCCAAGATTTGATGGAATGTTCGAGCCAAGAAGATTTTGAAGAACCTACGGGTAGGGCTATTCTCCTAGTTCCGAGTCAATAGCCGAGAGGTTGGAGTGGTGGAAGGAAATGAACTGAAATACTGTAGACGTTTCTGCTCGAAAGTCGCTTGCTGTGTCGGATAATTCTACTGCCATCCTCCGACAATACCTGGAATGCCGCTGATATGCGTACTAGTAACACATACCGGGTAGCACACTACCCTACTTATCAACAGAACCACACTTTTGCCCTTTTGTCGTCCGGCCTCTATGGGGAAAAGGGTCAAGCATCGCGAACAACGACCAGCAGTTGTGGAAGGTGAACCGAGCTGAGGAAGTTCATCTTAGACGATCAGTGGGTCACCTGGCCGCCGCGGTCGGAAAACAATAAATGATGGGCCGCATAAACCCCAGACAGGTGGTACCGTAAGGAGTCGTCGTGGTGTGGAGTATCAAAGTGGGCCGTGGCCACCGTCGCGTACCAAGCGCCCACGGGAACTCCACGGGATTCGCGGGACGTGGGACGGGTGACTCCCCAGTCTAAACCGTGACTCCCTCCTGCAACTAAGCGTTTACTTTTCTATGCACCTCGTTCGTCAACTGTTGTAGTCACCAAAATGGTCACGACCATGTAATTTTGACCTGACATGGCCTGTCCTGCAAAATGAGACCAATCAATTCTTCGCCGCCGGATGGGTATGGTGCTCTTTATTTCTATATCGTTGGTTAGCTCCAACGTTCTGGATGTTTTTCGAGCTTTAAATTTCAAGCTTGATGTTTCGTTTCGAGTTGTAGAAGCGTAACATTAGAGGGTCATGATTACGGTGGAACCTTTCAGCGGTGGCGATTTCAACTTGAAGTCGTCTATATTCTCTAGAAAATGTGAGTAGTAACCTACAAACCTAAATCAATCTCGACTCACTCACACTGGCATTCTTGGTCTTCTCGCTCCCCGAGACTTCGGTCACTGATTCACCCCTCGGTACGTATCACCGCTATCGCATCCGCGCATGTTCTCCGGGTGTGGGAATTCCTTATTTTCTTATCTGGCCCCGCTCTTGCCATTTTCTGGGTAGTTCTGTTCGCTTTTTGCCTCACTGTTGAATCTGGCCTATTTCGGAGATCACTAGCAAACTTTGGACACCATTTAGAGATGAGGTATCACAGCTAAGCCTACATTCCACAAGTGTTCCTGACCCCCAACGTGCCTTTGGAAGAAGAGTCTATAGAATTGATGGTCTCCGCTCGACGGCTTTGGGTCCTTCAGTCGATTTATGCGTCCGGATCGCATATTCTTTTTATGTTCCTTCCTCGTTCCTCTCTCACTGACTTGTTGGCTCATCTCAGTTCCCAAAGGGTTCCCTTTCTGTTCTTATCTTTCTCCGAAAATGAAGTTTCCGTATCGCATATCGCAAACTCTTCTCGCATTTCCGATCGCGATGAGAATGGGTGCTCATAAACGATTGCTCACTTTGATTGCTTGCTCATAGTGGATCACGTGGGTAGTAATAGCTCTACTTTGCACTCTCGTCTCTGGGAACTCCGGTGCGGTACTGGTGTACCTTGTTAAAAGGCATCACGCACTGCACTGATCTTGGTTCCCTGGGGCAAGCGACGCCACCAGACAGCCCGACCAACCTATCCTGTCGGGGTCTAATGGCGCAGTATCTCAGATTACATGAGCTCTACTCTACCACCCCACATTCCCGCATTTACAGACACGATTCGAGGATTGAAGTGAATTGCGGGGCACCCAGGTGCTTTGTGTCGGACGTGGGCCAAAATTATGTTCTGAGGCTTCAGTTGTTCTGCACCCCATGCACGCCAAATAACAATTGTTAGTGTTTGCCCGCCTCGGAATCTCGGTAAGGTTCATCTCGCTCGCTCATTGCACAAAGTCTGGTCGCACTCGTGCGCTCCGAGGAAAATCGATCTTGCACGACCTGTGTGGCCCCGCAAACTGCACAGATGCACATCATCAGAAAACCTCTTGTCCTTATGGTGCCTATGGTGGAGGGCATTCAATACCCTTGGATGGGACTAAAAGTCAGGTGTGTTGACTAATTGGAGCGTAAAGTCCTGGCCGTGATGCTTCTTGTATTATAGTATGTTGATTGGCCGAGGACAGATCCACGGGTAGTTACTGTAGTTAGTAGTCATTTTTTCGATTCATATCCTGGGTCGTGTATCTAAGACAAATACCGATCGTCCGCAGACGTTTGAAGCGTAAGCGATTAGGGACGCGCAGCGCCTTGGGTGGTCCATTACAACTAGTACTGATAATTAGTCGAAAGTGTTTGTGGATGCTGTCGCACCCAGTGAGCCTAGCTACTCAAGTAATAGTACTGTCCAAGTAGTAGCAGTCCATTTCCGGCCTTAAACTAGAGCTGGAACGCTGGAGGCTTGCGCAGCGGGCGGTCCTTGACCTGAATGTGGTTGAAGTAGCGCCTTGAGACTTCCATCGACGCATTGTTGGGGTAGTGGTAACCTGGGTCGTTGCCATAAGAACTGTCTTATGACGTTGCCCATTCGACCCGCCCCGGGTTCGATTCCCGGACAATGCAACTATCTTTTTCCTTATGTGTTCTCTGGAAAGTCTTGGGAAAAAAAATGCTTTCATATTCTTCAACGATTATTCAACTAAGAACGAAATGGTTTACTGCAATACTATAATCGCTTTCTGATTCCTACTAGTAGACTCGAGTGGTGGCCCTTCGCCACAATAGCGCTCGAATATGACCGGTATATGGTGGTATGACCTCGAACCTCTGGTAGGTAACCAAGACCTGCCACGTCCTTGGCCAGTCCTTGCATGATGCTTGTATACAAAACGATGTTCGTCTCTGCTTATTCTGCCCCTTTTAATCTTGTGCGCGATTCCGCGTGAAAAGCGAAACATTCCATTGGGACGACGAAACGCTCATGGCAAGGCTCATGGCTTATCGGAAGAAGTTATTTTATGAGAAACTATTTCTGGCGCCTCGGCGCGTATCGACAGTATAAACTACCTCTTTGATCATTTGGCCCTACGCGAGCTTGCCCTTGCTTTCTGTGCATTGGCATTGCGTTAACGCACACGTGGTTGAAAATAAATAAATCGCACCATGTCCGAGAAGAACCTGTGCCAGCTTGTGCCACCCACGGCGCGATGAATAATCTAAAGGTGTTAGATGGTTCATATCAAGCGCGTGGATGTCCGCGCCGTGCTCCAGTAGCAGCCGTGCAACACCGGTACCTCGTTCTTCGGAGTCACCACCGTATTGCGACAAGAGGTGCAATGGGGTCCAATCAGCATCGTCCTTCGCGTTCGCTGTTGCGCCGTGGTCGAGGAGCACCTGTGCGATCTCGATACTCCCAACTTGAAGGAGAGACACAGCGTGTAATGGAGTCCGGTGAAACTTGTCTTGTATGTTCACATCTGCGCCATGCTCTAATAGTAGTCGTGCGATGCGTGCACCATCTTCGAAGAAATGTCTGCCTCGCGATATAACGTGCAACGGGGACTCGCCCAGGTTATTCTTGGCTTTCGCTGCTGCACCGTGGTGGAGGAGCAGCCGTGCGATATCGAGTCTCCCATTGTAGCATGCAGCATGTAACGGGGTGTCCTCGTTTGTGTCTGGTGCATTCACATCTGCCCCGTGCTCCAGTAGTAGCCGCGCAAGGCGGACACCGTCCTGGGGTTCGTGCCAGTGTTTGCCTTGAGATATCACGTGCAACGGAGTCACGCGTTGGCTATTCCCCGTGGTCGCTAGAGCACCGTGATCGAGAAGTTCCCGTGCAATATCGGGATTCCCATAGAGGCATGCGTAGTGCAACGGAGTATCCTGGTCCTTGTCTGGTACGTTCGCATCCACGCCGTGCTCCATTAATAACTGTACAAGACGGGTACTACCTTGGGAGTCGTAATTGCCTCGTGATATTGCGTGCAAAGGGGTCTCACTGTCGTAAGTCTCCGTTTTCGCTATTGCACCGTGGTTGAGAAGCACCCGCGCGATCTCAAGCCTCCCACAAAAGGACGCCAAATGGAGTGGGGTCTCGCGATTTATGTCTTGGGCGTTTACGTCCGCACCGCGCTCTAGTAATATCTGCGCGACGCAGGCGCCATCGTCTTGGGATTTGTATTCGCCGCGTGAAACGTCGTGCAAGGGGGTTCTAAGGAGACTCTTCTCTGCGTTCAAGTTCACTGTTGCACCATGATCGACAAGCAGCCGCACGATATCGGGTCTCCCATGGAATGATGCCCAATTTAAGGGTGACCATTGTCCTTTCGGTTGCGCCTTCACATCCGCACCGCGGTCCAGTAATAACTGTGCGACACGGACACCGTCGCCTTCGGAGTTGTACTTGCCTCGTGACACTAACTCCAATGGGGTTTCGCCCTCGCGGTTCTCGGCGTTCACGTCTGCACCATGATCTAGAAGCACCCGCACGATTTCGGGCCTCCCATACTGTGACGCAGAATGTAGCGGGGTCCAGTGGTCCTTGTCTGATGCGTTCACGTCCACGCCACGCTCTACTAATAACTGCGCAACACGGGCGCCATCTTCTTGGGATCCATATTCGCCTCGTGACACTTGGTCCAATGAGTTCTTGCTCTGGCGGTTCTCGGCGTTTGCTTCTGCACCGTGGTCGAGAAGTATTTGTACGATCCCGGGCCGTCCAAAATAAGACGCGGCGTGTAAGGGAGTCCAGTTGTCCTTGCGTTTGGCGTTCGCATTCCCGCCGCGCTCCAGCAATAGTTGTGCGATACAGACGCCATCATCTTGGGAGTCGTAAACGCCTCGGGAAACTAGATATAGCGGGGTCTCGCCCAGGTTATTCTCGGCGTTCGCTGATGCACCGTGGTCGAGAAGCACCCGTACGATCTCGAGCCTTCCATGGTAGGATGCTAGATGCAACGGGGTCCAGTCGTCCATCCCTCGTGCGTTCACCTCCACACCGCGGTCTAGGAAAAAAATGTCGTTAAAAACGAAAAATATTTTTGGGGGTAAGATTCACCTTTTAAGCCTAGGTGCGATGAGTTCTGGCTCCGGCCATTCTTTGCGGTGGCGTGTTCAAGAAGCATCCGTACGATCTCCAACCTCCCATTAATGGACGCCAAATGGAGTGGGGTTTGTCGATTGATGTCTTGGGTATTTACGTCTACGTCGCACTCCAGTAATAGCCGTAAAAGGCGGACACTAACTTCTTGGGATTCGTAATGTCCTCTCGCCACATGGTGCAACGGAGTTTTGAGACTCTTGTCCTCCGCATTTGCATTGGCACCATGGTCAAGAAGCACCCGTGCGACCTCGGGATTCCCACAGTGGGAGGCGAGGTGTAACGGAGTCCAGTGATCCTTTCTGTGTGCGTTCACATCTACGCCGCGCTCTAGGAAAATGCGTCAGTATCACGAATATTATTTTTGGGTGCAACATTCACCTTCTGAGGCCAGGTGCGATGGGTTCTGGCCCCGGTCGTTCTTCACGGCGGCGCGTTCAAGAAGCATCCGCGCGATCTCGAGTTTTCCATAGGAGGATGCCGAATGGAGTGGAGTTCCGTGGTTGATATCGCGGGCATTTACGTCCGCGCCATGCTCCAGTAATAGACGTGCAATACGGACTCCATCTTCATGAGATTCATATTGGCCTTCTGCCACGAGGTGTAATGGGGTCTTGAGGAGGTTGTTCTCAGCATTTGCTTTCGCACCGTGATCGAGAAGGTCCCTTGCGATCTCTAGCCTACCAGAGAACGACGCAAGATGCAACGGAGTCCACTGGTCCCTCCGTCGTGCGTTCACATCTACGCCGCGCTCTAGGAAAAATGTTGGCAACGCGAAGGCTACTTTGGAGGGAGGAATTCACCTTCTAGGCCCTGATGCGATGGTGTCTGGCCTTGGTCGTTCTTCACAGTGGCATGATCGAGGAGAACACGGGCAATCTCGAGCTTCCCACAGGCGGAAGCCAAATGGAGGGGTGTTTCACGACCCCTGTCTCGGGCGTTCACATCCACGCCGCGCTCCAGTAAGAGTTGTGCAATGCGGGCACCATCTTCTTGGGATTCATACTCGCCTACTGACACTGCGTGTAGCGGAGTCCTGAGGGATTTATCCTCCGCGTTCGCATTCGCACCGTTGTCAAGAAGAACCCGTGCGATATCGAGCCTCCCAGAGTGGGATATCCCATGTAACGGGGTGAAGCGGTCCTTCTGTCGTGCGTTCACGTCCGCACCGCGATCGAGTAGTAGCTGTGCGATGCGGGCGCCATCTTGAGAATCAAATTTACCTCCTGACATTACGTACAACGGGGTCTCGTCCTGGTCGTTCTTGGTGTTCGCATTTGCTCCGTGGTCGAGAAGGACCTGTGCAATCCCGGGTTTTCCGTTGAAGGACGCGAGTTGCAACGGTGTCCAGAGGTATTTGTCTGATGCGTCTACATCCACGCCATGATCCAGTAATAGCTGTGCGATGCGGGCGCCACTTTCCTGGGAATCATATTCGCCCCACGACACTTGGTGTAATGGAGTCCTGAGCCATTTGTCCTCCGCGTTCGCTTTTGCACCGTACTCGAGAAGCACCTGTGCGATATCGAGCCTCCCAAAGTAAGATGCAGCATCTAATGGGGTCATGTGGTCGTTATTTTCCATGTTCACGTCTCCTCCGCGCTCCAATAATAGCTGTGCCACACCGACACCATCTTGCGAGTCATGTTTGCCTCGTGAAATTACGTGCAATGCCGTATCGCCCCAGTGGTTCTTCGCGTTTACTTTTACGTCTTCGTTGAGCAGCACTTGCGCCATCTCAAGCCTCCCATAGTAGCATGCGGAATGCAACAGGATTGTGTCGTACTTGTCTCGTGCGTTACCGTCCGCTGCGAACAAAAAAAGTGTGACGCCGCGGTCGTGCCTAGGAGTGATAATATTCACCTTTTAACCACAGGTGAAATGCAGCTCGATCCCGGCCAATCACCGGATCGAATTCTGAGCCATGGTTGCCGAGCAGAACTTGCCAGATCTTCTGCTCCCCAAAGCAGAAAGCCAACTCTGACGCGGTCACGTGATACTTGTCTCGTGCATATGCTTCCGCGCCGCGCTCCAGCAATAGCTGTGCAACAGCGACACCATCTTCTGGGGAGCTATTGATCCCTCTGAAAACTTCTTGCGATGGCCTCCTTCCATCGTCGTTCTCCGCATCGGCGTTTGCGCCGTGGTCGAGCAGCACCCGTACGATCTCGAGCTTCTTATTGTAGGACGCCAAATGCAGTGGGGTTGTGTTGTCCTTGGTTCGCATGTTCACGTTCGCGCCGTTCTCCAGTAATAACGTCGCGAGAGTGGCACCATTTTGTTCGCGCGGGGATATTTCCTGTCCCGACAACAGGTGCAATGGGGCCAGGCCTTCACCGCCCTGAGAACCGACGTCGGCATGGTGCCCAAGTAGTATCCGTGCTACCTCGAGCTCTCCAATGTCTACTTCCAGATGAAGCGGTGTCCAAAGATCTTCCCGTTGAGCGTTCACATCTGCGCCACGTCCAAGAAGGAATCGCATCGCGTCGATAGTCCCTTCGTTAAGCCGTATTATTATGTGGAGGACAGTATTTTTTCCCTTTCCCCGAACATCAACGGTTCCACCGTGCTCGAGTAGGACCTCCGCAACCCGGAAGTGTTTTTTGCAGAGCGCTGCAACAAGCGGAAACTCGTAGAAGCCACCAGTAGCGTTGACATGCTGAGGGTATTTGGTGGCGAGGTGCCTAGCTAGGTCGGGAAACCCACAAAGCGCAGAATAGTAGAGAGGATTAGGCATCTCCGACTGCGACTTCCCGTCTGACTGTGGGTCCAGATCGTATGTCCTGACCCACGCCGTAAAATGTGGTTTATCCAGGTCAAAGAGGGACCTCATCCCGTCCTCCAGGCTTGAGGCGACGTCCTCGAATTGGGCATGCGCGACCCAGTATTGAGCCGCGTATTTAGCGAGAGGAAAGCCCTTAGGACTCTCGTCGTCGATGTGGTTTTCCAAGGAGAGAAGAAATCCGAGACAGACTTGCGCGAAGATGGTGTGCGCGGGTGTGGGAAGAATGTGAAATCTGGAGAGATCTCCGGTGGAGGACGCGAGATGGTTCGACGTCAAGAATTCTCTGATGGATAGGTGAGAGAACTGCACCACCCGGGAGCCCCCTTCATTGACGATGGTGATCAGACTTGAACATATGGACGGTACAGCCTCTTGTTGGTCCTCCAGTCGCCGATCCGCCTGGAACATCGGGATGCCTCCCTGGGCCCCGTCAAAGTCAAATGAAAGGATTTCGGCCAGCTCCTCAACACGAAGAGGTCGGAAGGAAACCGCGAGGCAGTGAAGGAGACGACGAGCCTGTTCTCGGTTGTTCTCGTCGATATCCTTCAACACGCGTTCGTAAGTCTCGTCCAAGGTCTTTGGTAATTGTTCAAGTACTCCTCGTACATCTGGTTGGACAGAGCGCCGCAGCGTCTCGAGCTGACAGAGTACCCATTGGAACCTGCGCGATACATGATAAGAGAACTTATCGCTGAGAATGAAGAAACACCCTTACATTCCGTCCGCTTTCTCAGAGAGCTCCTCAACGACCAGTTTCTTATCTTCGTCACGCCACTCCCTCAAGTTCTCGTCCAAGGACACGACGGAGTTCACGTAGTTGGCAATATCTCTCTTCCGTCCACTTTGTCCGTGAAGTGAAACCGCACTAATGGCTAGTGGCTTCAGTTTGGTTTGGACGTCGACTTCCGGGCGACTAGTAACACAAAAACGCAAATTTGGATGGTGCGGGTGAGAAAGGTCCTTCACAAGGTCGAGGATTGCCTCTCGTGGGGTTGGAACCTCGGAGGTGTCGGGACATTCGTCAAGTGAGTCTATGATGATGAAAACTGGGTGTTCGGCAGCGACTGTGAGCATTTTCTTCAAACAGTCCATCAAGGCGCCATTGCTGGGCTGTCGCGTGCCATTCCCATGTGCCGAATGAAGACGGTGGATTATCTCGCGACAAGGGTTCGAGGATTCCGAAAGCTGGACTAGGACAGACGTAACAAAGTTGCGGACGTTTTGCTTTTCCTTGTCTCGA
Source organism: Lactarius sanguifluus (assembly GCA_021527775.1). NCBI lineage: Eukaryota > Fungi > Basidiomycota > Agaricomycetes > Russulales > Russulaceae > Lactarius > Lactarius sanguifluus. The sequence goes on along the minus strand of JAKEYF010000075.1, from coordinate 238,817 downwards.
AAATCGAAGTAGTAATACGCCAGCGTGGCCTGTCCGGCCTCGCGCAAATTCGTAATGTGTTGTATGATGGCGGAGCTTGTGGTCAACATAAGTACTGCCATCGTAGACAACAATCAGGAAATGACGAACCAAAGAATGGTCTTTCCCGAGCCCGCTACGCAGAGAGGGAAGCCATATGTATCAGGAGTTGAGCCGCGAAATATGATGGGAACGCACATTTTCCGTGGACCCACAGCAGGGACCCACTTGACATCCAATCATTAAATACGCTATCTCCGAAGAACCACACGGATGGTACGTTGTGGTAGACTCCACACGCAGTGTTGTGGTTCGTTGACGGGTCCGGCGGAGAAACCCATTTTCGAACATCCGGTCCTTTCTGGTTCCCTGCGGCCGATTTCAGTGTTCACCACGCAGGCCATAGAAGTAGCAGATCACGAACACTTTATCCCGTCTATATCGTTCGCTACGGCCAATCTGACTGTCTTGACGTCTAGACGGACAAAGGTTTATCAAAACACAGGTGACCGGTCGGTGGGGATGCTCACCGTCTTTGAGCTCACTAGTGGCCTTCGTAGCCTGAGTTGTCGCCATCCGGATCTGCTCCTCTATCAGGCTATCTAGTACTTTGAGCGCATCCTCAATATCTGTCCTTCCCAAAAGCCTCCTGAAATATATTTCTGGCCGCGCATTTGAGTTTAAATGGGCCATGTACCAAAGAAAACACTCACTTGCTCGCCATCGCTTCACCTCCTTCGTCGCGGTGGAGAGGATAGAGAGTACCTCAGCCATGATCTTCACAAATACTTCCGTCATTTCCGTGGTCAACGAAACCTGGGTATAATCCCCGAGCCGCTTGAAGGGGTTCTCGATGTGCTCAAAGAGTTCGACGAGCGCATCGTGGCTCGCTCTCACATCCTTTGCTGCCTACAATTTTCGGCATTAAAAAGGTCCACGGAAAACTTGAACAAAGGCGATGAACGGACAGCAAGAAGGACACCAATTCCAGTAATGATCCCTTTTGCGGGAGGGAACGCCTGTGCAATAGCGTTAGCATACACTCCGAGTCGCCACGATTATGACTAGTACCAGGCCAACGTCACCCACGCCGAGCGTTCCAGAAAATGCGAAGAGGACTCGGGTCAATGGGCCGATCAACTTCATCAACCTCTGGTCGCCGTCCTTGAACTGCTGAAAGTCCTTGGCTTGATCTTGAAGTACGGCTAGGACAGCATCGACAGTGTCACGGCGTTGCAGCTCGGTAGCGAGAGGGTGGTCTAGAAGTTCTTTTCCAGTCTTTTTCTTGTAGTCCCCCAAGGCAGCATCAAGGGTTGGTTTGAAGTTCGAGTGAGGGGTTGACATCTGGGGAGACGAAGACATAGTCCTGACGACGGTGACAGCGATGGACTTGCACGCTTTGCTGGAATATTCGCACTGCTACTAAATAGTACTAAATGCTAATGCATCATGTACCTATGTGCCTACTATGACTCGGAATGACAGACAGTCACACCGCCCATAATGTGGCAGGTGACTGGTGAGCGGTGAGTCAAAGCTTGTAAGTTGAACGACCTGGCTGATAAACATCCTGGACTGTTCACTCGGCGCTCAGCGCTCAGCGCCGGCTTGAGCGCTTGAGCCACAGACTCGGAGATGGACCTGGTATCTGAGATTTGACATACAGTACGGCGCTCAGGATCGCCAGAACTTGGCGTCTCGCTGAATGAGTTACAGTAACTTGAATATGATAAACGCCCATGAAGTGAAGATTGCTTACGTGACCAGGGGTCGGTGCTCGACTCAGACCTCGACTCAGACCAGGACAAGGCTGGGGCTCTCAGGTCTATCAATTATGCAACCGCCCGTGACGATACGTTTACAGAAACAGAACGCACAGCACTTCACAAAGTGAGGATCCTAGCGTAAGAGATACCCATATGAGGGAATAGATGCCCAAGGGGGGGCCGGGCCGTGGTTCCGTGACCCGAGGCCGGGGGGGGGGGGTCAGCCGAAAATCCTTAAAAATATTTACTTTTTGGGCATCTGGAGGGCTGGCCCGTTGATCTGGGTGTTTCGTCTCCACCCTCTCCCACCCTGCACATTCCCCTTTCTCCTGTTTATATCATTCACCCCATTCCTTAGCCTTCCCCTAGTATATAGCCCATGTAATTACAACTTTACACCCAACTTGAAGCTAAGACTTTCTCCTTTAGATTTCGGACTTTTGAGCTCAGTGATGCTCATCACTTGTGTTACTCAGCATGCCGCACTCCTGCGTGGCCTTAGCGACTCGAACACGATGTATCCCCATCAGCAATTTGACATAAAGTTTTCATCGGTTTCGCAACCTGAAAGACTACTAAAAACCACTAAAAACCATGAAAACCATGCTCATTCTGAGACTTGGTGACCCAAGTCGATTTTCGTGAAAACCTAAGGTAGCAACAAGAGAAAAAACCTAGAAAACTGGAAAAACTCAAAAACTGTCTAAATATGCTGTATGGAGCCGAGTCGGAGTGAGGGATTCCGCAGGGTTTAGTGAAACAGGGGAGAGCCGAGACCGGAAGTCGAAGCGTGTGCGTTGACGAAGTGCCGGTGCGACAGCGATCGACTCGAGTCACAGTGCCTGGGGTTTGAAGGATGCGCACACGAAGACGTGAACGCGGGAACAAGTCAAGGATGGGAGACGCGAACGTGAGTACGAGTCAGAGATGAGAGAAGCGAGAGCGAGCAAGGAAGACGAGATTCGCTCAACTTACGAGAGTTCCGGGTGCCGTCGAGTGGCCTGACCTCGGGAATCGCGCAAGCAAACGAAAACGAAAGGGGGAAAACAAGATGCATCTCGCAGAGAACCAGCAGCCCTTCTAAATACATGAGAACAGTACTCGTAAGGCTAAGTAAGGTAGGAAGAGAAGGAAGGGAATGGTCGGCGTGGCATGGGGAAGTCGAGACGAGGCGATCAAAACGCGGAACCGAGACAAGGAGGTAAGGTATGAGCGGACGAGGTGGTACAAGATAGGAGTCAATACGAGACAAAGGATTAATGTTGAAGGGAGGCCGGTGTCGTGGCCAACGACAGCGCGATCCTACGGTATTATTACGAGTTAGTAATTGCGAAACTAAAAGATAAAAACCGCGCCCTTGCCAGTGACAAAGGGGCGGCGTGGCCGAGGCGTTGTACGGGCGAAGCGAGCTGACAGGGTGAAGGGAAGGAGGCAGTGGAGGATGATACGATGGGTTCGGAGAGCTGGTGGACAAAGGCGACCTGAGGCGCAAGGACGCCGCGCGGCCTGTCTGTGGGTGGCCTAGAGGCCATCTTGCGGGTCATCAGCGTCGTCATCGTCCGTCTGCGTGGTTGCGAGGAAAGGACTGAATGAGAATGAGAGACGAGGGAGGAAAGAGGGTGGATGGATGGATGGAGCGAGCGAGCGAGCGATAAGGAAGGGATGGAATAGAGGGAATCGAAACACGGGTTGCTGCGACGTCGTGAGAACGCGAGACCGATATGGCAGGGAATCCACGCGATGCCTGTCCAAGGCCGAAAACACCGCAATATCGGGGTACTAAACCCCAGGTTTTGCGGGGCTAGACGAAAGATAAAGGTCAACGCGATATGCTGACAGCATCGACTCATCAAGATTATCCTTGTCGCAGTCCACAAAATCCAGAGCTTGTGCCCAGCGAGACTCACTGACTCGGTCAAGAATCCTGTCGAAGTCTTTCATCGCGTTCCAGCTGGTTTGGTGATTGAAATCGCCAGGTGCATTGAATCTACCTGTCAAGTGGGCTCTCATTGCACGCTCAACCTGTTAACTGGTCAGACGACAAGTTGCCGCAAATAGCAATACCAACATACCGCAGTTAAAATCATCACATAAAGCCCCCTGGGTGGGCTCTTTGCTCCAAGAGTTGGACGGAGGACAGACCTCGATGCAAAGCCTAAATATGTCTTCGCAACTGGGAGAATGAACTGTGAACGCAGAAACCCATCAGGTTTCTAACGTGCATCGCGACACGTGACTTATGAGCCTGAGGCAACGATCTCCAACAGTACATCAGCAAACCCTGGGCCACCCCAGAAATTCCTGTAGTGATGGTAGAGACTGTAGATGTCATAGATGTCACAGTTATTTGGTAGTAGATTGGTAGAGACTTGGTAGAGACTTGGTAGCAAACCTTTAGACATGGTAGAGACTGTAGATGCTGTAGATACCATAGTTATTTGGTAGTAGACTGGTAGAGACTTGGCAGTGTGACTAGAAATTAAGCTAGAAATCTGGTAGACATGGTAGAGACTATATGTGTTGCAGACATCATAGCCACTCAAGATTGGTAGTTGATTGGGACACCTGGTAGCAAACCTGTAGATGTGGTAGATATTGTAGATATAGTAGATGTCAGTAGTAGTTGCAGACTTGTAGCTGTTGTAGTCATGGTAGTGGTGGTAGATGTGGTAGTGGTGGTATATGTGGTAGTGGTCAAGGTAGTGGTGGTAGATATGGTAGCTGTTGTAGTTACAGTAGACTGTGGTAGACTGCAGGTAGAGTTGTAGGCTGCATGTAGACTGTGGCAGTGCTGCAGCAGTGCTATGCAGAACATAAATCTCTCTACCAGCACTACAGAAACTGTGGGCCACTATGGCCTCTACATAGTGCTGCTGCAGACTTCCACAGGCTACTGTAGTGGCCCACAGTTTGTTGATGCCTTTGGCAGGTAGCACAAGTTCAGAAAGTTATACAAGTCCAAATAGTCAAATATCTCTTACCAAATATATTGGTCATAAGTTATCATAGTCAAGTCACACCAAATCACAGTCACACCATCTATGCATAAAAATAATATATTATTTAAAACAAATACATGATATTAGTACTACTGTAGGGAGGTGGAAGTGCCGTAGATGGCGTGGATGGGAGGCGCGGATGGGGTCGGGGTCGTGACGGGTTGGCGGGGTGTTGCATGCTGCGTTGGGGTGACGTGGCGGGTCGGCGGTGGCGGGGTCTTGGTGTGGTGGTGATTCGGTGTGTGGCGGGGTGTTGCGTGCCGTGTCGGGGTGGCACGGGGGTCGGTGGTGGCTGGGGCCTTGCATGCCACGTTGAAGGGGCGTGGCGGGTCGGCGGGGTCTTGGCGTGTGTTGGGTCAGGGTGGCGGTGAGTCGGTGGGTGGCGGGGTCTTGCGCGCTGTGTCGGGATGGCGTGGGGGTTGGTGGTGGCTGGGCCTGGTGTGCCGCATTGAGGCGGCGTGGCGGGTCGGTGGGGTCTTGGCGTGCCGTGTTGGGTCGGCGAGGTGGGTTGGCGGTGGTGGGGTGGCGGGGCAGGATGGAGGTGGTTCGCGTGCACGAATGGGCTGCAATCTCCAGGGTGAGCGGGAAACAAAAAGAAGAAAACAAAGAAAAACTTATCTTAATCATTCGGCCAAAGGTCTTGCACCATGTTGGGGCGGCGAGGTGGGTTGGCGGTGGTGGGGTGTCAGAGCAGGATGGAGGTGGCTTGCGTGCATGAATGGCGGTGAGCGGGAAAAAAAAAAAAGAAAAAAAAGAACTTATCTTATACATTGGGTCGAAGGTTTTGCATGCCGTGTTGGGGCGGCGGGTTGGCGGTGGCAGCGTGTTGCGAGCCATGTCGGGGCGGCGTGTTGGGGCGGGGACAAATGGAAGCGGCTCGCATGCACGAGGGGGCGGCAATGGCCTGCAATGTTCAGGTTGAGCGGGAAAAAAAAAGAAAAAAAAAAACAGAAACATATCTTGTTGCACTGCGACTAAGCCCAGTGCGTCATCTGCCGCGTCTTGACCACGAGTGAGGATGAGAGAGGGGCTTGAAAGGATGGGTCTGGGGAGGCCGGACGAGGGGTGGAAGTAGGAGCACAGGCAGCAGGAGTAAGGTGGGAGATACGTCGTGTCGAGCGGAGGCTTAATCTGTGGCGTGGGAATGTGTGTCGTTGACCCGTTTCTCCCGTATATGGGCAAGTTTTTTTTTAATGTTCTTCTCTTACCACCACGCCGTTATTCCACGTGGACCATCCCCACGGCTACGCAAGATAGAGGACGTGGCTGAGGATGAGCTGGCCTTCGGCCCAATGCACAAGATATGTTCTTTTTTTTTCTCTTTTTTTTCTTCGTTCCGCTCACCTCACCTTCAACGTTGCAGGCCATTGCCGTCCCCTTGTGCACGCGAGCCGCTTCCATTCGTCCCTGCCCCAACACGCCGCCCCGACATGGCTTGCAACATGCTGCCACCACCAACCTGCCGCCCCAACACGGCACGCAAAACCTTCGACCCAATGTATAAGATAAGTTCTTTTTTTTTTTTTCTTTTTTTTTTTTTCCCACTCACCGCCATTTGTGCACGTGAGCCACCTCCATCCTGCTCCGACACCCCACCACTGCCAACCCACCTTGCCACCCCAACACGGCGGCGCAAGACCTTTGGCCAAATGATTAAGATAAGTTTTTCTTTTGTTTTCTTCTTTTTGTTTCCCGCTCACCCTGGAGATTGCAGCCCATTCGTGCATGCGAGCCACCCCCATCCTGCCCCGCCACCCCGCCACTGCCAACCCACCTCGCCGCCCCAACACAGCACAAGACCTTTGGCCAAATGATTAACATAAGTTTTTCTTTTGTTTTCTTCTTTTTGCTTCCCGCTCACCCTGGAGATTGCAGCCCATTCGTGCACGTGAACCACCTCCATCCTGCCCCGCCACCCCACCACCGCCAACCCACCTCACCGACCCAACACGGCACGCCAAGACCCCGCCGACCCGCCACGCTGCCTCAACGCAGCACGCAAGGCCCAGCCGCCACCGACCCCCACGCCATCCCAACACGGCGTGCAAGACCCCGCCACCCACCGACTCACCGCCACCCCGACCCAACACACGCCAAGACCCCGCCAACCCGCCACGCCCCTTCAACGTGGCACGCAAGGCCCAGCCGCGACCGGCCCCCACGCCACCCCGACACGGCGCGCAACACCCCGCCACCCGCCAACTCACCGCCACCCCGACCCAACACACGCCAAGACCCCGCCACGTCGTGCAAGACCCCGCCGACCCGCCACGCCACCTCAACATGGCACGCAAGGCAGCCACCACCAACCCCCACGACACGGTGTGCATGACCGCGCCACCCGTCGACTCACCACCACCCCGACGGGTACTCAGTACTTACAATGTACATATTTTAGCTTTTGTTTTTTGTACTGTAGTAATTGAAATATATATTTTTTATCTATCAAAAAGTGGGACTTTCCTGCTGGTGCACCAGCAGAAAGTTGGGAAATCCCTGCCAGTAACATGTGTTCTTACTGGTAGACTACAGTAGACTGTGGTAGACTATGGTAGACTACAGTAGACTGGGGTAGACTATGGTAGACTACAGTAGACTGGGGTAGACTATGGTAGACTACAGTAGACTGGGGTAGACTATGGTAGACTACAGTAGACTGGGGTAGATTATGGTAGACTACAGTAGACTGTGGTAGACTGCAGTAGACTATGGTAGACTATAGCACTTGCTGGCATCAAAACTACAGTCATTAACTGGGTTGGTACAGTACTACAGTGAGATTGGTCAGACTGTGGTAGACTGTGGTAGACTGTGATAGACTGCAGGCAGAGTTGTAGACTGCATGTAGACTGTGGCAGTGCTGCAGCAGTGCTACACAGAACATAAACGTCTCTATCAGCACTACAGAAACTGTGGGCTACTATGGAGTGCTGCTGCAGACTTCCACAGACTACTGTAGTCAATAATTGGGTTGATATGGTAAGACTATGGTAGACTGTGGTAGACTGTGGTAGTAGGCCTGGATATGGTAGACTGTGGGTAGACTACAGCAGTGCTACAGCAGTGCTGCACAGAACATAAACGTCACTACCAGCACTACAAGAACTGTGGGCTACTATGGCCACTATGTAGTGCTGCTGCAGACTCCTGTAGCAGCCCAGGGTTTGCTGATGTAAAAACAAACTCACCGTGTAATTTGGGTCATCCTTTCTAAGCTTGCTGGACTTCGGGACGGGGTTTTCGTAGTAAGCTGGCCCACCAGCTTTCAAAGCCCAATGGACATAATCCTTGATCTTCTCTGGCTGGTCTTTGAACTCAGCACGCTCAAAAAACGTCTTCACCAGCATAAGGACGTCACTTGCAATCTTTGACCGTCGAGTCTTCATTCGGTCATAGGCCTATTGAGAAACATTAGTAAGTCGACAACACAATAATCACATAATGACGTACCGCCTTGACAATGCCATCTTGCGCACTCAGCGTGTAGGAAATATTTGTGAATGAGAGTTCAAACGCGACCTGGACAGTCTCAACAAGGGCGCTGGACTCCCGTGTCCAATCAGTAAATGGGTGGTCAGAAATATAGAGGGCGTGGGACAGTGTCGGAAGAAGAATGCGAGTCCAACGTGAATCATCGAGGCACTGACGAGCAATGTCGGGGTGTGTGTCGGGTTGCGCCTCAGTAAAGTGCTTGTCGTCCTTCTTGACTATCGCCTTCACCGCTTTCGATTTATGACAGGGCGGCTAGTTGATAGGTTTTGAGCCGAATGAGTCCGAATGACTGAGGAAAAAATACCCAAACTCACCTTCCGCGTGGCTTGTGGTTTACCTGGGTGGACATCTGCTTTCGTTCGAATCTTCACAAGCTGGTAGGATATTAATAGTGAGACTTCTGATGAGACAACGCGCAAGGAATACCTCATTTACTCGAGGTGGCTTGTCAGAAACCAGAGACTGAATCTCCGCGATCGCCGGGCATGTTTCTTCGAGGTCACTGTCGCCGAGGCCCCCAAGCTCCAATGGGTCAGTAACATCTGGCTGCTGGAGTAGAGTGGGAGTGAGAGCGGCATTGGGTGGGGCTAAACTCGGAGCTTGCAGTCGAAGACCAGAATTTGCGTATTTCTTGCAACGAAGGTCTTGTGCCGTGAACCTGATTATTTCACAACGAATCAGAGGTATGCAAAGATGTGGTGATTACTCGTGTCTCACCTTCCAATATCGTGGGTTGACTTCTGCTGCCTTCGGGTCTCCTCGGTGTGTTTGGCGCCGCATAAGTCCTCTGTCCTTGTCAGAAGTTCTTGACGGGCAGCACCCTTGACGCGTTTGTTCCGAGACTGTTGGCAGCATAAGCTTGGAATGGAGACCGATCAACGTTAAACACTGACCTTAGTTTTCGTTTTGGTGGCCTCGTCGGATTCGGATGAAGAGTCATCGGGGTTGGAGCCATTGTCGGCCTCCCTCAAGTCGAAGCACTCGTCATCACTCTCTACATCGATGTGGCGTCGCTTATGAATTGCGGTAGATAAACGTTGCGGATGTAGTAGATGCAGGTCGTCCTCCTCGTCTTCTTCCGTTACATTCAACTGCACAAGGCGTTCCTTTGCCATCCGGACATCGTGCAACTTCTCCTCAAGGGCCTTTTGCACAACTTTACGGTCGGCTTTGATCTGTTCTTTGTTGCGTCGCGGCGGTTTTGGCTGACCTGCAGGGTGAACGTTACGGCCGGGTCGACTTGGAAGTGCACGAGTGGGCACGATGGCCTTTACTTGTGTGCTTGGTCCTCCTCCGTTCGGGGCTACTCTATTGTCAGCGGATCCACTGTCGCCATAGCCAAAACCCATACCGCGTTTTGCTTTCCCCTGGCGCCGACTCGGAGCCTTTTTGCTATCTGAGTCAACCGCTGGGCCGAGGCCTTCGTCGACCTTAGCATCTGAAGAATGATGAGCAGTAGCAACGGTGACCCTTTGGCCACGCTTACCTGACCCCTTAGTTGAAGGATGCTCGTCAGGAGATGGGGTATTGCCGCTGTCGATAGTGGTGCCAGGCGCAGCCTTCGTTGTGGCCTTTCGGGTTCGACGGGCAGCTGGCATTGACGTGACACAATGAGCAGGAGAGAAGGACAGGGGGCGAACATGGATGACAAGTTGAAGGAAAAGAAAACTGCAAATTTGACTGAGCAGGCAAGACGGGTCAATATAACAAGTCATACCTAGGAACCCGTGGCAGTGGTCCGAATTGGACGGTTCCGGCAATGGGAACATGGCGGAATGAAGATAAGTCCTGTTAAGGTATAGTCCACCACATGAAACACAGAGACTGAAGGTAGGAATGCAGTAGTAGGTGTACGGCCGAGCGTAACGAGGGGCTGTCAAGAAAAGTAAGTAATTTACTAAATGGCGGATCAGTGGGATGGGGAACTTACATGAAACACGTCCAGAGGGGCGTGTGGCGTCGTGGTTATACCTGACCGCTGGCAGATTGCAGCAGTCAAGGGGCGCGTAACTAAGTTGACTCCATGCCATGCCACCTTGACTAGTGGGAACCAGTCGGGCTGATCTCGTGCAAGGCAATCGAGCCCATGCCGGGAACGGCCATCACAATGACCTCTGCACCAACGATCTTGCAGAGGATACCGAGGATGCGAACAATAATGCACACGCAGGCTTCGCAGCCCACAGACGTTAGAGCCATGTAACCCTGTGACGTCTGAACAAAGTTGAGTAATTGTTGTACTGTGACACGAACGGAGGGAGAAGAAGGGGTGGGGGCGTACCATGGTATGGCGTGATGGGGAGCTGCGGTGTGTGGAGCAGACCGTACAGCACTGGGTTGTGCATCAGGCAGTTGATCGTGCCGTAGTAGTTCCCGTGTTCTATGGGAGATAAGAAAGGAAGCGTAGAATGTGTATGCGTGATATATGAATTCTTGAAGGTATTCCAACGCAATCCCGGAGCTAAAGAGAGCGGTGGAGGAAGGTAATCACCTCGTTACTTAGAGAACGTGGAGGTTGGCGCATGTACGTACCTGCCAGAAAGCCATCGAGGCCATCTCCTGTCGTCCTCGGCAGAGTGTGTGGGTACTAATGGGAAGGGAGGGTGAGAAATAATGGTTGTTGTGGACACACCTAGTGTCAGCAATTTGCCCCCCGTCATCGTCGTTGGTGGCGTACACGAGGTTAAACGCATTGGTGACTTGCGTGGTACCGCACTAAGCTCGTTCAAGTTGAGTCGCAGAAATCAAATGAAAAAAGGGTAGGCACACTGGATATACATTTAATCGTGCCCGGTTTGCTTGCATAGACCGCCCTTGTTGACACCCCGGCCGCCGCATCCTATATATTTAGTGAAAACTAGTCCAGGGGAACCTATGAGGGTGCCAGGTCAGAGACTGAAACGCGGAAACGCAGAAACGTCAAAGGAAAGCACGCCCTGGGGAGCTTGTCCTTGAATACGTCAATCTTGTTTAGGAAAAGGATGATCATCATGCGCAAGAACCGTGAGCTGGTGACTGATTTGAAGAGAACGAGACTTCGTCATTCGGTTCTGCGACACTCCAGTTGGTAAGATAGCGATTTGAATGCATTTACGCACCTGATTCCTCTCCGAGTCCTCGAGAAGGACCTGGTCACACTCCGACAACGCAGTACAAAAGATAATACTTATGACGCATCCGGTGCCCTTGTTGACCCCGGCTGCCGCGTATACTCAGAAAAAGGCTAGTCCAGGGGAACCTGTGAGGACGCCAGGTCAGACACTGAAACGCGGAAACGTCAAAGGAAGCGCGCCTTGGGGAGCTTGCGTCGACCATATGTATTGATAGCTGGCCCAGGGGAAACCGAGTTTCGGTAATTGCAGTCATCTTTGCCCGCACCTGCAGGATGTCCTCCACTGATGGAAGGTAATTGCTAGCCGCTATCCAATGCGCTTCTGCAAAAAAGCTGTAAATGATTAATAGTAAGCAAGTGTACACGGCGGGTGTCGAGATAGCAGAACGGAAGCCAAAGGATGGCATTTACGTAGAGTAACCATCAAAGGGACTCGCTAGGCACTGTTCATCAAAGACGAATAAAAGAAATGTGGGTCTTCGGTGGCAAGCCGATACGAAGACTCAGATACGTTCGCAATTCGCCTGAAAGAGATGGATAAAAAGGAGGTGAGAGAAAGAAGGCGGCGGCATACTCTGTTGGCGGGGGTAATAGGCCCGATATTGAATTTGGTCAAGGCTTTGACGTCGGAAAGGGAGAGGAGTGTAACCGTTCTGGTGAATAATTTTTATTTGCTTGACGATTGTTGATTTTCCGGACTCGCCGAAACCTAAGTAAAGAATGATTGAGCATACACGCACATATAATGGACATACAACGAATGGGACGATTGAGAATTAATCCAGAGGGCGACATGATGCACCCCGAATGTGTCCTCTATGAAAACATTGGTTAAAATCGATGGTCCCGTGACAGAGGTGCTAGTCGATGAATGGGGGGCAGCGGTCAAGCAGCGGTGGGGGGGCCTGGGAAGAAAAGAAAGGAAGGAAAGAAGGGGTGAATGCGCACCGAGTAACAAGATCTTGTATATTTCTTAGAGTCCTCCTCGATCTGACGGTCTATCATACTCTCCTTCTCGTTTTAGAAGTGTGTTTGTCGATCAAAGACGCTTCGGCACACTGCCGAAGTTGTGATCACAACGGGCATTGCCGTGTTCAACTTCAACTGTTCAACGTTCAACTGTTCAACCGAGTCCACCCAGCCTCAGCCTATACTCTATAACACCATGTCTTTTTTTTGTTCCTTTTGTGGAGATAGTTTTCGCTCACAGGGAGGCTTGACGAAGCATGTGAACTCGAAGCACCGCAAAAACAGTACACTTGCAGGGATGGCTGCAGCGTTACAGTCGCACACGTTCATACGACATCCCCACCTCTCAGGTATGTCACAAACCAGTGCATGATTACAAGGTGCTGAGTCCTTATGAGCCCGCCCATGTTCGTCTGATGGTGCGTTCCTCAGAGATATCTCACAACCGCCAACGTTGGGATTGTTGGAGTCACACGCCGGCAATCCTTGGCATCCCTTTGGTGACAGGCTAGCATACGAATGGGCACGCTACCACTACGTAAAACTTCAGTCTTCTGCAGCTGATGTTCAGCAAGGCCTTGACCTCTGGAGAGCAACGGTTATGATGTATCAAGCTGACCCCGACAGCTGCGACGGAGTCCCATGGAAGAGTGCCGCAGAAATGTATGGCACGATCGACTCGATACCGGTTGGTGGAGTCGGTTGGACAACTTATCAATTATCGTACAGCAGGCCACAACCGACCGGGACTTTTCCCCAGTGGATGCAAGAGACTTATGAGCTAAATGTAAGGGACGTCCTTTCTGTCTTCGAGGAGCAACTGGCCTCGAAGGAGTTTGATGGCGAGTTTGAATACACGCCATATGAAGAGTATAACGAGATGGGTTCACGTGTTTATTCTAACCTCATGTCAGGGATCTGGGCATTTCGCGAGGCGGTACATGATTCCATATTCCATATTTTTATTTATCTGATGCATAGCTCCAGGACACGATCTCTCAAGACAAGAAGACGCATGGAGCAATGTTTGTTCCAATCATTGCTGGTAGTGACAAAACCACGGTGTCAGTCGCAACTGGGCATCAAGAATATCACCCAGTGTATGCGTCACTCGGCAATATCACCAATACTGCCCGGCGTGGGCACGGAAATGGTGTAGTGCCTGTTGCCTTCCTTCCAATCCCGAAGAGTACGTTTCAATTTACCTGTTCTCTCCTGTCTTTGTCATTGAGGGGTGGTTTTCAAGCGAGCAAACGCCAGCAAAAAAAAACAGCATTTCAGATGTTTTGTTGGCAACTTTACCACAGCTGTCTCGAACTGGTCTTTGCACCACTCAAGCCTTATATGACGGAGCCGAAGGTCATGAAATGCCCCGATGGGCACTTTCGCCGCACAATTTTTGGTCTTGGGCCATACATCGCCGACTATCCCGAACAGGTCTACCTCAGTGGTGTCGTATCTACTTGGTGTCCAAAGTAAGTGATTGAGGATCTCTTTTACGAGCGTCACTGACCCTTTCTTATGTAAGATGTGATGCGCTGCCAACCGACCTTGACGGTTCTGGGAGTCATCACCGCTCACACATAAAAACCGACCTCCTTATCAAGACATTTAACCCAGGTGTCCTCTGGGACGATTTTGGTCTTCGGCACAATATTGTGGTATGTATTACATCTTCATTCCGACACTGGTCTGATAAAGCATCTGGCAGCCCTTCACATATTCATTTCCACGCGCCGACATCCACGAACTGCTTGCACCGGATCTCCTTCACCAGCTAATCAAAGGAGTATTCAAGGACCACCTCGTCGAATGGGTGCTAGAGTATCTACATCTAGAACATGGAGAGACGGCGGCGTTGGACATTATTGAAGACATCGATCGCCGGTATGGTCTTCCGCTTTACTTCATGGCTCATAAATCATCTGGTTCTAGGATCTCAGCTGTCCCTCCATTCCCTGGTCTTCGCCGGTTCCCAGATGGGCGTGACTATCAGCAGTGGACAGGCGATGACTCGAAAGCGTTGATGAAGGTATGTGCGCTTCATGATCTTGTATCGGATCGGATCGGGCATACTAACCATACTATTCAAGGTCTTTCTTGCCGCAATTGCTGGCTACGTCCCATCCGTGATGGTCCGCTGCATTGCAGCATTTATGGACGCGTGTTACATAGCCCGCCGAAATGCCATCGACTCACCCTCTCTTGAACGCCTCCGAGACTGCGTTGAGACTTTTCACCAACTACGGACCATTTTCATTGAGGTCGGAGTTCGTATAACACTCTCTCTTCCACGCCAGCATGCTTTGAAGCATTTTTACCACGCAATACACCTTTTTGGCTCCCCTAATGGACTCTGCTCATCGATTACGGAATCAAAGCACATTCGAGCCGTCAAGGAACCTTGGCGACGATCCAATCGGTATCATGCACTCACTCAGATGCTCAAAACCATCCTACGTATGGACAGGATGACAGCACTCCATCGGCACCTTGAGGACAGTGGGGCGCTGCGGGGACCTGCGCCACCTGGCTTCCCATCCGGGCTTGGCAATAATGTGCCAATAGACTCGGAGGATCTTGAGGATGACGATGAGGCAGTCGTTCCGGGTAAATCCCAAAACACATCTGATTTTGATGTTCAACTCACATTCAGAACTCGTGCGTGTACTCTGTTTTAGAGTGGCCCGTCGTTCACACATCAAATTTTCAGAGCGTGGTTACCCATCTCGGCTCAATGCCCTCGCGATGTATATCCAACAGCCCAAGTTCACACTCGTCCTGGCCCAGTTCCTCTACAAGTTTGCCCACCCGGATGAGCTGGTCGCTCCGTCAACGATCGATGAATGCCCTGCCTTTGAGGGCGCGATCAAGGTCCATCACTCGGCCATCGCCACCTTCTATGCACCTAGTGATCTTTCTGGATCAGGTGGCCTGCGGCGCGAGCGAATTCGATCAACCCCTCACTTTTTTGGCTACCCCCGTCGTGACACCGTTTTTGTTATCGTCGATGATTCCCAGGCTGGCATGGAGGCCATGGAAATCGGGCGGGTTTTACTTTTCTTCTCGTTTGAGTATCGGCGAAAGAGTTTCTCATGCGCGTTGATCAATTGGTTTGTCCATACTGATGAACGTGACCCCGACACAGGCATGTGGGTCGTGAAGCAAGAACTTGATCGCCGTGGCCAGCCCACTCTTGAAGTCATTCATGTCGATTCTATTGCTCGGGCAGCGCACCTCCTACCTGTCTACGGTAACTCACGGGTACCAGAGAACTTTCATTACCACTGCGCTTTGGACTCTTATCGCACTTTTTTTGTTAACCATTATGTCGATCATCACGCACACAAGTTTATTGGTAGGGATTAGTTGATTGTATTCAAGTTAGCTACGTTCTAGACCTCCCATATGAATATTTAGGCCGGGTGAGTAGGTTTCCGGGTTTCCAGGTTTCAAGTTTCCGGAAACTGAGAAAACGTCTGAAAACGATGAAAACGAACGAAACGACGGAAACTTTTTTGTCAAATTGCTGATGCCCAGTCCCGGTGGCCACCTCTGCGAAGTTTCGTGCCGTGCCAAAGCATGCGCGATAGTTTGCGACCATCATCATTCCCTGGGCTTTGTATAGCCCACCGTCTCTATTTTCAACCTTGCCATGTGCGTGCAGCCTTAGCTAACTCGAACACAATGCATTTCCAACCTCAGCAGCCACCTCTGCGATGTTTTGTGCCACGCAGAAGCGTGCGCCACTGTTTAGACTACCTTCATTCCCTGAGTTCTGAGTAGCCCTCCATTTCTGTTTCTGACCTCGCTGGATGCGCGCAGCCTTAGCTACTTGAGCACAGCATGTTCCAAACCTTGGTGGCCACCTCTGTGAAGTTTCGCACTGCGCAGAAGCGTGCACGGCTGTTTCCAACCATCCTCATTCCCTGGGCTCTGTGTAGCCCACTGTTTTCGTTTCCGACCTTGCCACGCTTGCGCAGCCTTAGCTACTCGAACAATACGTGTCCCCAACCCCGATGGCCACCTCTGTGAAGTTTCATGCCGCGCAGAAGCGTGCGCGACCATTTGCGACCACCCTCATTCCATGGGCTCTGTAGCCCACCATTTCTGTTTCTGACCTTGCTGCACTCACGCGTGGTCCTAGTCCTTCAACACCAACACGTCCATGATTGCCACGGACTTGTATACCATAGCTCTTGCCCTGTGGAGGCCTGCGCAATGCCTTGCAACACACCTCCCAATCCTGCAAAGCCTGTACCTTCCCCCTCCCTCATGTACTCCTTCGTGCAGCCCAGTTCTATATCTGGAAATTTTTTCCTTTTTTGGGGGGTTCCTGGGGGGGGGGGGGGGGGGGGGGGGTAGAGCTTGGCCCGTTAAAAAAATTTACAGGCCCCGTGCGATTTTAAGAACTCCGGCCCCCCCTTGTAGATGCCTCTTTCAATTGTTTCAGTGATAGTAGCATGTAAGCGTACTCGCTACACATACCATCATATTGACACCCATACGTCATCGATCCACGCCTCGACGTCACTCCACAAAATCACCTGCTTAACTTTCGCTCACAAACATCTGATGACGGCGGGATCCCAAGGACCATCCTCAACCGTATATAAACCCACGATAACACTGCTTAACGACTATCATCTTTGACCCCACTTTTCCTCACTCTTTACACTCTTGTATTCGAGATCTCCCCTTTTATTGTTCCTCAATCAACTGTGCTTGGTTTCTGTTTTGCCTTGTCTGACTTGAGTGTTGCCCAATCGAACGGGCCTCGACGTCACTCCACAAAATCACCTGCTTAACTTTCGCTCACAAACATCTGACGACGGCAGGATCCCAAGGACCATCCTCAACCATATATAAACCTGCGATAACACTGCTTAACGACTATCATCTTTGACCCCACTTTTCCTCACTCTTTACACTCTTGTATTTGAGATCTCCCCTTTTATTTGTTGATAAGTGACCTGTGCGCACTTAGCGGCTCAATGGACACGCAGATAACGGACTGCTTTAGATAAGATATATTGGACTTATGTAGATTAGATTATTATGATCTTTACAATCTCGGACTTTCTTATCTATGACATCACTGTACAATGACAGCATGGACTCCTCTGGACTCCTATTGTATTTTGTCCTTGTACTCATTCCCTTTGTTCTATCTTTATTGTGATGACACTATGATATCATAGTCTAGCCCTTCCTTGTTCTTTGCGCCTTGTTCTCCATTTACACACTCCTTTGTGTCCCTCTGTAGAACAACGCTCCTTGTATTCTGTGACCCTATGTTACTTGTGTTGTACTAGTGTCACGCCTCTGTATAGTATAAGTAGAGTACTCTGTACGCTCTGGCACCACACCAGTTCTCATCTGTTGTGTGCCAGACTTCCATCTGCTTCACTTGCTTGACTATCTCTGTTGCTGCTTCAAGTACCACCCTCATATCTCACCACAGTCTACTTTGTCACTGTGAGTATGATCTCTATGTGTACTGTTCATCAGGTTATGGGCCCTGGTGCCCAAGCCACTCCACTTGGCTGGTCACTGTGTTCCTAGGATCACACACCAGGCTGAGGTCTGTCTGGGGACTCACCCTCCTTGCCCAAGCCACTGTGCCCTGAGGCGTCAGGTGCCAGTTGGTGAGGCCCCTCCACTACTATACACTGCCCAGTAGTCCTACTTTCACCCCTACTGTATTCCTAGCCCCTGCGCTATGCGCAAGGAGATTGGATCTGGTAGCCCCTTAATCCATATCCAGGTGTGCATGGCCCACTGGGCTGTGTATTGTGGAGCTTAGCGCCAGCTGTCTCTGGTGCTCCACACTGGGCGCAGGATCTCCTCACCATGGGAGTGTAAAACCTGGTTCAGACTCTGGGGGGTGTTCACATTATGGTGTTCTGCAACCAGATACCTGCCTTGTAGCGGCAATGGGAAAGGATGCAGTAAAGCCTTTGGGCGATGAGGCAACCAACAGGCCGAGAAGGCTGAGGTAGACAGCCTTGGGCTCTGAAAGAACCATTCCACTATCCCCTCTGGTGCACTCTAGTGAGCCGTGTCTTAGACACATCCTGGCTGGCAGCCGGCTCCTAGTACGCGAAGAGGCTTCCACCCTGGGCGTAGCCCTTGTAACACTGGCATGTTAGTGGAGGCAGGACGCGTTAGCGTTCTGGCCTTACAGAATCACAGACAGGAGTAGCTACCCCCCTTCACATCTTGCAACTGTTATGAAGCACTATCGCTGACTGCTCCTCGGCGATAGATAAATCATCCCCATGTCTTCAGCACACTCTTCTCGCGCTGCCTCACCCACCGGTGCTGCCACCACTGGTGCGGCTGCAGGCGCCACGGCAGGAGGCTCTGGCCTTCCCCCCATCACTTCTGGGTCCACACCCTCCATGCGCCTCTCAAATGCGTACAGCACGACCTTCGGCATGCCCTCTGGCATACGCCTCAATCAGTTTGACGGCTCGAATTGGAACGAGTGGTCTGGGACACTAGAGGCCATCCTCATTCTTCATGAGGCTGAGGATGTGTTCACCTATCGTACCCCTCCCTCTGGAGTCACTCTTGATGAGTGGGAATCTATCCAGCGTCGGTCAAAGGCGTACCTCTGCCTATACCTCAAACCAGACGTCTACTCCCTCGTCTCCAACCCATATGCCTACCCCACCTTCGCCTCGAAGTGGGAAAAGCTGAAGGATGTCTATGCTGGTGCTTCGGGCAGCACCACCATATTTAACTTGTGGATTCAGTTAACTCAAGCCCGCCTCGACGACTCCGCGCCCATGGCCTCTCAGTTGGCCAAACTCAATGAGCTGCGGGTCGGCCTTTCCAACGCACAGATGGGTGTCACTGACACCCAGTTCTGTCTCATACTCCTCCACGCCCTGCCAGCCTCCTATGAGGTGTTGGCATCAACCATCCTTGCCAGTGGCGCCCCCACCAAGCTCAAGCACGCTGAAATAATTGCGCGCATAGTTTCGGAGGAGGCGCACCACTCTGGCCCCTCTGGGTCCTCCCTCAACAAGGCTGCCCCCATTAAGTCAAGCGGTGGCCATAAGAAGAAGGACCATTCCCAATTGACATGCCACTACTGTAACAAAAAGGGGCACATCAAGCCTGATTGCAGGCAGAGGAAAAAGGATGAGGCTGCGGGGAAGGCGAAGGACACTAGCAACAAGGCTGCCAATAGTCATGTATTAGTACCAACCACCGCCTCCATTAAGGAGGTCGATGACGAGCCCGCCATTAACTGGGCGGACAATGCAGTTGGTGTTGCCTTGTATGCTGCCTCGCGTGTGCGTTGGATGATGGACAGTGGTGCCACGCACCACATCACACCACATCGGTCTGACTTCAAGGACTACACCCCATGCAAAGGCGCTGTACGCCTGGGTGATAAGTCCACAATTGACCAAGTTGGTGTAGGCTCCGTCGTCTTCACTACGAGCCAGGGCATTCCAATCACCCTCAGTAATGTGCTACACCTTCCACAGGTGAAAACACGCTTCTTGTCGACGCGTGCCTTAGCACAAAAGGGTGCGGAAGTGGCCTTTGACAGTGGCTCATTTAAAATATCTGTCAGAAAAAGCTGTGTAGCTGTTGGCTACTTGGAGGACAACCTCTACTGGTTGGACGCTTCAAGCATTGGCCTAAATGCTCACATCAAAAGTGCTGCCACCACTCTTGATATCTGGCATCAGTGCATGGGACACCTCTCCCCTGCTGCTCTTAAGTCGTACGGTCCCTCTGCCACTACTGGCATGGACATTGACAGCTCTACCACGCATACTGCTGTGTGTCGTGGGTGCGAGTTGGGTAAATCCACTCGTCAACCTTTCTCTGCGTCCTCCACCAAAAGGACAACCCGTATCTTTGAGATTGTACACAGTGACCTAGCCGGTCCAATGCAAACTCAGTCCCTACAAGGCTCCGCATACACCGCCACCTTCATAGACGACCACTCCAAGCATGCAGTGGTGTACTTCATTAAGTCAAAGGATCAGTTTGTGAGAGCGCTGCAGATGTATTTGGCCTGGGGTGAAACCCAGACGTCCCATAAACTGCGCGCACTCCACTCTGACCGCGGAGGCGAGTACATGGCGAGCCAAGTACAGGACATTCTCAAGCAGAGAGGGATAGAGCATCACCTTACGATGCCAGGTTCACCACAGTCGAACGGGAAAGCCGAGCGGTTTAACCGCACCATCACGGATAAGGCAATGGCCATGCTTCACACAGCTGGCATGTCTAAAGGTTTTTGGGAGCATGCTATGAGCACTGCGGTACACATCTATAACCGCTCTCCCACCCGTACGCTCAAGTGGCGCACACCCTACGAGCTCTGGTACTCTGGCAAAGTACCAGATGTCTCTCATTTACGCGTCTTTGGATGCAAGGGGTACATGCATGTTGTTACGTTCCTTCCGGACGTCTGCCGTCAATCACGTGACCGTTGCCGGTTCGCTGCGTCCGGGTGGCGTGTCGTGCACAAGGACCAAGATAACGTCGATAGAGATAAGATAAAGAAGTCGGTGATGACTAAACGCGACTTATAGCGGAACGCGTAGTGGCGATAACTCCAGCACACTAGCAAAGAGGATAAAGGAGTGGACGAGACAGTGAGGGATCAATGCTTTATACACTCTGTGCCCTAAGACCAACTCCGGCGAAGGGGAAGGTATTACACAAGATATCAAAGCTAAGGACTATAACGTGTCCAAAGCCCTCTACTTATACTACAAGGGGGAGCTTTCAAGCTCAGCCCGAATCCGAAACCCTAATACACCTATCCAATGGCACAAGGCCCTCAATTCGCATCAGTCATCCACATCGAAACCCACCAATGGCATAAGGCCCTCTTGGCATGAGTCAGAGATAACACACCATGAGTCTCCAATCTAGACCACGTCCGGGCTCAAGCTCATCCGGACTCACATTCTAGCCTCAGCCTAGGCACAAGCTCATCTAGGCTCTTCCGGACCGTTCGAGGCAGGTCACGTGCCGGGGTCACGTGATGGCCAATAACTCGGACTTAATCCCACACCTCTTGATAGTTACGTGATGGCGGGTAAGGGTCACGTGTGCTCACCGCGTGTCCCACTCGCACGTGATCTTCTGCGCGTGGTGCTTTCTCCCAGCTCTCTAGTAAGCGTTCGAGCACTGCTGTGGCTCCGCGGACTTCTCTGTCCCATCGCGGGTCATCTTGTGCGTACTTTGGGTCTTCTCGTAGGCTCTGTCCCGGCTGCGCCGTGACACATGTACCCGCTGATAAGCGTCGCAAATTGGATGCGAAGGCCATTGAGGTCACGCTTATCGGGTTTGAGCCCAAATCAAAGGGCTATAAGCTCTGGGACCGCCAAACCCGCTCTGTCCGTTTGTCCAGGGATGTGACATTCGACGAGAGCAGCTTCCCGTCCCTACAGGGTGCTGAGACACACCCAACACCTACGCAAGTGGCCTCACCGCCACCACCTGTATCAGTGATTGCCGTACCTAGCACGTCGGCGTTACCACCACAGCGAGCACCCTCCCCTGCACACTCTAACAGAAGTGAGGAGGAGGATGTTGAAGACCTTCTAGACCCCAAACCAGAGCGCCCCCACACGCCACCACCACCTGCACCACCATCTCTCCCTGTTACACCTAAGCGTGAGCAGCCCACTCCCACTTCACCACCACCGCGTCAAGGCGCAACGCGCATTATGTGCCATGTCCCTCCTCCCTCTCCAGACATGCCTGGAGGTTTTGAGGACTGCGCACAGCGTAGTCAGCTGTTGCGTGAGATGGACAATGCGCCTAGACGCTCTGCCCGTGCACCTGTGCCCAACCCCCGCTACTTCACTGCGGATAACACGGCCATGTGCGGCAGATGGCTGGGATATGCGGAGCTGTTAGCTGCAGCTTACATAGGTAGAGATCCTGCATCCTATGCAGAGGCCATGCGGTCTGTGGATGCAGATCAGTGGACAACGGCGTGCCAGTATGAAATGGATGCGCTCGCCAAGAATGGCACATGGGAGTTAGTGGATCTCCCGCCTAATCGCAAGGCAGTAAAATCCAAATGGGTCTTTAAGCTCAAGGCGGATGGCCGCTACAGAGCTCGCTTGGTGGCTAAGGGGTTTACGCAAATCCCTGGCATAGATTTTGATGAAACCTTCTCTCCCGTCGCACAATTCGAGTCGCTGAGATTACTTCTGGCGTTGGCCGCACTGGAGGACTGGCACATCCATCAGATGGATGTCAAGTCTGCGTTCCTCAATGGCGTGCTCGACGAGGAGATCTACATGGAGCAACCACAAGGGTTCATCACCACTGGTTCAGAGACGAAGGTGTGTCGCCTAGTCAAGGCGATATATGGTCTCAAACAAGCCTCCCGTGCATGGAACTTGCAATTCCATGGAGTGCTACTTGCACTCGGCTTTAAGCGGACGTTTGCTGATGCCGGTGTATATGTGTTGCCTCAACGAGAGGGGGATGGACCACTCTTCGTTATCGTTTATGTTGACGACATCACTATACTGGGTGCCTCTTTGGAGAGGATTAAGCGTCTTAAGTCAGATCTTTCTGAGCGCTATGAGATGACAGATCTCAGGGAGATAGAGTCATATCTTGGTATGCGCATTGTGCGCGACCGCTCCCTCAGACGCATCGAAATAGACCAGTCTGGCTATGTCAAGGATGTCCTTGAACGCTTTGGCATGTCTGATGCCACTCCACACTCCACACCCTTGCCCGCTGGTGCTGATGAGCACCTTCATAAATATACGGGTCAGGCTACTGCCTCTGACATTACACACTACCAGTCACTCATTGGTAGTCTGCTGTACGTTCAGATTGGTACTAGACCGGACATTTCCTTCGCTGTGTCACGTTTGGCGCAGTACGCAGCGAATCCTTCCCCCCAACATCTGCGGCTTGCGCAATATGTTCTGGCTTACTTAGTAGGCACTGTGGGCATGCGTATAGTTTACGATGGCGCCAGTGGAGATGGCCTTCATGGCTATTCTGATTCTTCCCTGGGTGACCAGGTTGATGATAGACACTCCACTTCGGGTTATGTGTTCCTATTAGCCAATGGTGCAATAAGCTGGTCTTTGTGAAAGCAAAAGACAGTGGCCCAAAACACTACAGAGGCGGAATACATGGCCATGACCGATGCGGCCAACCAAGCCGCTTGGTATCAGAGCTTCCTTGCGGAACTCGGGTACGAGGTCGACGACCCCATCCCACTGCATGGTGACAATAAGGGTGCCATTGACTTGGCCTTGAACCCTGTCACTGGGAGGCGATCAAAGCACATTGCCATTAGGCATCATGTCATTAGGGAGTACATCGAAAAGAGGACCATCACTCTTATTAGAACCCCTACTCTGGAAATGGTCACAGATGGCTTCACCAAGTCACTCGCGCGCACCCTGCTCCAACAACACAACGTTGACATGGGTTTGTGCTAATCCTAGATTGCTGATCATGGGGAGATGTTGATAAGTGACCTGTGCGCACTTAGTGGCTCAATGGACACGCAGATAACGGACTGCTTTAGATAAGATATATTGGACTTATGTAGATTAGATTATTATGATCTTTACAATCTCGGACTTTCTTATCTATGACATCACTGTACAATGACAGCATGGACTCCTCTGGACTCCTATTGTATTTTGTCCTTGTACTCATTCCCTTTGTTCTATCTTTATTGTGATGACACTATGATATCATAGTCTAGCCCTTCCTTGTTCTTTGCGCCTTGTTCTCCATTTACACACTCCTTTGTGTCCCTCTGTAGAACAACGCTCCTTGTATTCTGTGACCCTATGTTACTTGTGTTGTACTAGTGTCACGCCTCTGTATAGTATAAGTAGAGTACTCTGTACGCTCTGGCACCACACCAGTTCTCATCTGTTGTGTGCCAGACTTCCATCTGCTTCACTTGCTTGACTATCTCTGTTGCTGCTTCAAGTACCACCCTCATATCTCACCACAGTCTACTTTGTCACTGTGAGTATGATCTCTATGTGTACTGTTCATCATTATTGTTCCTCAATCAACTGTGCTTGGTTTCTGTTTTGCCTTGTCTGACTTGAGTGTTGCCCAATCGAACGGGCTTCCATAGCACCCCATCAGTCCTCATCAGCAAAACGACAAGAGTTTGACCCAGCTTATTTCGTCGCTTAAATTTAGTCGTTTTATCGCTAAGCCCTCAACAATGCTAAGTGACAACTAATCACATCAATCAGATTTAAGACGCTCAACCACGCAATGTTAATTCATAAGAGCACTAAGGGAGTAAGACATCAAAGTGTGGCTAAGTCCTGAGCCCTAAAGACTGTCTCGCGCTCGCCAACTCGACGCATGCACCACCATTGGTCGAATAAGTGTCGTCGGGCTTGGGGTCGCATGCAGAAGGGCGTCATTGCGGTCACCGTCGTCGTTGCCATCGTCGCTGGTGTCATTGTAGTTGGAGTTGCATCCGTGCCCTAGCGGCAGCCACATCGTTGTGGTCGTCATGATTGGAGAATACACATGAAGTGCCTATGAGCGGTGGGATTGGAATCGTCATGAGTGGGGACTGGGGCTGTGCGCGGCCAGCTTGTTATCATGGTTGGAGGTCCCCAACTTGTGGCTCACATCGTCGGGTTGTAAGCAGCTACGTTGTCATCGAAGTGAGGGTGTGCATACAGCTGTGTCGTCGCCGCCATAGTTGATGGTGCACGCAGTTGTTCTATGTTTGGATGCGTTGCGGTGTGCGTTGATTACAATCCAGGGTCACACGCAGCCGGGTGTCATCATTGTCGCTGTCATACATGGTGTGCATCAGTGCACCGCCATGAAGTACCACCACACCAAGCAGGCATCAAGTGTGAACAAGACTGTCTAGAGGACAGTTGAACATATCTAGATGACAGCGCTGGAAGATGGCCTCAGGACGGTAGCGACACGGCTCGCAACGCAGCCAGCCCAGCTCGACTCGAAGAAAGACAATATCCAACCAAACAAACACAAAGAAGCTGAGTGGAACTTGAGACAGAGTTCAAACTTTCGACGATCAACGTCAATCAACTCAACGATCAACGTGTTTCGCGTTCCCGTCACTCTTGTCCCCACATATGTGAGTTGCTGCTTTCTGCTCGACCTGGTATTTTATCCATCGTTTTCAGTCCCGAAGCCTGACCAGGCTGTGCCTACACATCCAACCTTCAACTGTATGTGTGTTGTTTTATTTTCCACATTCGACGACTGACAGGTCTTCAAAAAACCCAGCAACGTGATGAACAGTGCACATAGGGGACTATACTCACAGTGACAAGAGGAGACTGTGGTGAGATATAGAGAGTGACTGGAAGCAGCAACAGAGTAAACTTGCAGTGAAGCAGATGAGAGTGTCTGGCACACAACAGATGAGAACTGGTGTTTATACAAGAGGATAAGACATACCTGGCACACAACAGATGAGAACTGGTGTGGTGCCAGAGCGTACATGGTACTCTACTTATACTGCTACAGAGGGTGACACTAGTAACACTGGTCACAGTAAATACAAGACGCATTGTTCTTCATAGAGACAAAGGAGTGTACTGTTCTGGGAGAACAAGGCGTAAGAACAATAAGAGTCCAGACTATGATATCATAGTGACATCACAATAAAGATAAGGAAACAAAGGGAAGTACAAAGACAATAGTACAAGGACGGTCTAGAGAAGTCCATGATGTCATGTACATGTGATGTCATAGATAGGAGAATACAAGAAGTCCGAGATTGTAAAGATCATAATAATCTAATCTACATGTCCTGTATATCTAATCTAGAGCAGTCCGTTATCTGCGTGTCCATTGAGCCGCTAAGTGCGCGCGGGTCACTTATCAACATCTCCCCGTGATCAGCAATCTAGGATTAGCACAAGCCCATGTCAACATTGTGTTGTTGGAGCAGGGTGCGCGCGAGTGACTTGGTAAAGCCATCTGCGACCATTTCCAGGGTAGGGGTTCTAATGAGAGTGATGGTCCTCTTTTCGATGTACTCCCTGATGACATGATGCCTAATGGCAATGTGCTTTGATCGCCTCCCAGTGACAGGGTTCAAGGCCAAGTCAATGGCACCCTTGTTGTCACCATGCAGTGGGATGGGGTCGTCGACCTCGTACCCGAGTTCCGCAAGGAAGCTCTGATACCAAGCGGCTTGGTTGGCCGCATCGGTCATGGCCATGTATTCCGCCTCTGTAGTGTTTTGGGCCACTGTCTTTTGCTTTCGCGAAGACCAGCTTATTGCACCATTGGCTAATAGGAACACATAACCCGAAGTGGAGTGTCTATCATCAACCTGGTCACCCAGGGAAGAATCAGAGTAGCCGTGAAGGCCGTCTCCACTGGCGCCATCGTAGACTATACGCATGCCCACAGTGCCTACTAAGTAAGCCAGAACGTATTGCGCAAGCCGCAGATGTTGGGGGGAAGGATTCACTGCGTACTGCGCCAAACGTGACACAGCGAAGGAAATGTCTGGTCTAGTACCAATCTGAATGTACAGCAGACTACCAATGAGTGACTGGTAGTGCATAATGTCAGAGGCAGTAGCCTGACCCGTATATTTATGAAGGTGCTCGTCAGCACCAGCGGGCAAGGGTGTGGAGTGTGGAGTGGCATCAGTCATGCCGAAGCGTTCAAGGACATCCTTGACATAGCCAGACTGGTCTATTTCGATGCGTCTGAGGGAGCGGTCGCGCACAATGCGCATGCCAAGATATGACTCTATCTCCCCGAGATCTGTCATCTCATAGCGCTCAGAAAGATCTGACTTAAGACGCTTAATCCTCTCCAAAGAGGCACCCAGTATAGTGATGTCGTCAACGTAAATGATAACAAAGAGTGGTCCATCCCCCTCTCGTTGAGGCAGCACATATACGCCGGCATCAGCAAACGTCCGCTTAAAACCGAGTGCAAGTAGCACTCCATGGAATTGCAAGTTCCATGCACGGGAGGCTTGTTTGAGACCATATATCGCCTTGACTAGGTGACACACCTTCGTCTCTGAACCAGTGGTGATGAACCCTTGTGGTTGCTCCATGTAAATCTCCTCGTCAAGCACGCCATTGAGGAACGCAGACTTGACATCCATCTGATGGATGTGCCAGTCCTCCAGCGCGGCCAACGCCAGAAGTAATCTCAGCGACTCGAATCGTGCGACGGGAGAGAAGGTTTCATCAAAATCTATGCCAGGGATTTGCGTAAACCCCTTAGCCACCAAGCGAGCTCTGTAGCGGCCATCCGCCTTGAGCTTAAAGACCCATTTGGATTTTACTGCCTTGCGATTAGGCGGGAGATCCATTAACTCCCATGTGCCATTCTTGGCGAGCGCATCCATTTCATACTGGCACGCCGTTGTCCACTGATCTGCATCCACAGACCGCATGGCCTCTGCATAGGATGCAGGATCTCTACCTATGTAAGCTGCAGCTAACAGCTCCGCATATCCCAGCCTTCTGCCGCGCATGGCCATGTTATCCGCTGTGAAGTAGCGGGGGTTGGGCACAGGTGCACGGGCAGAGCGTCTAGGCGCATTGTCCATTTCACGCAACAGCTGACTTCGCTGTGCGCGATCCTCAAAGCCTCCAGGCATATCTGGTGACGGAGGAGGGACATGGCGCATAATGCGCGTTGCGCCTTGACGCGGTGGTGGTGAAGTGGGAGTGGGCTGCTCACGCTTAGGTGTAACAGGGAGAGATGGTGGTGCAGGTGGTGGTGGCATGTGGGGGCGCTCTGGTTTGGGGTCTAGAAGGTCTTCAACATCCTCCTCCTCACTACTGTTAGAGTGTGCAGGGGAGGGTGCTCGCTGTGGTGGTAACGCCGACGTGCTAGGTACGGCAATCACTGATACAGGTGGTGGCGGTGAGGCCACTTGCGTAGGTGTTGGGTGTATCTCAGCACCCTGTAGGGACGGGAAGCTGCTCTCGTCGAATGTCACATCCCTGGACAATCGGACAGAGCAGGTTTGGCGGTCCCAGAGCTTATAGCCCTTAGATTCGGGCTCAAACCCAATAAGCGTGACCTCAATGGCCTTCGCATCCAATTTGCGACGCTTATCAGTGGGTACGTGCATGTACCCCTTGCATCCAAGGACGCGTAAGTGAGAGACATCTGGTACTTTGCCAGAGTACCAGAGCTCGTAGGGTGTGCGCCACTTGAGCGTACGGGTGGGAGAGCGGTTATAGATGTGTACCGCAGTGCTCATAGCATGCTCCCAGAAGCCTTTAGACATGCCAGCTGTGTGAAGCATGGCTATTGCCTTATCCGTAATGGTGCGGTTAAACCGCTCGGCTTTCCTGTTTGACTGTGGTGAACCTGGCATCGTAAGGTGATGCTCTATTCCTCTCTGCTTGAGGATGTCCTGTACTTGGCTCGCCATGTACTCGCCTCCACGGTCAGAGTGGAGTGCGCGCAGTTTATGGGATGTCTGGGTTTCACCCCAGGCCAAATACATCTGCAGCGCTTTCACAAGCTGATCCTTTGACTTAATAAAGTACACCACTGCATGCTTGGAGTGGTCGTCTATGAAGGTGGCGGTGTACGCGGAGCCTTGTAGGGACTGAGTTTGCATTGGACCGGCTAGGTCACTGTGTACAATCTCAAAAATACGGGTTGTCCTTTTGGTGGAGGACGCAGAGAAAGGTTGACGAGTGGATTTACCCAACTCGCACCCACGACACACAGCAGTATGCGTGGTAGAGCTGTCAATGTCCATGCCAGTAGTGGCAGAGGGACCGTACGACTTAAGAGCAGCAGGGGAGAGGTGTCCCATGCGCTGATGCCAGATATCAAGAGTGGTGGCAGCACTTTTGACGTGCGCATTTAGGCCAATGCTTGAAGCGTCCAACCAGTAGAGGTTGTCCTCCAAGTAGCCAACAGCTACACAGCTTTTTCTGACAGATATTTTAAATGAGCCACTGTCAAAGGCCACTTCCGCACCCTTTTGTGCTAAGGCACGCGTCGACAAGAAGCGTGTTTTCACCTGAGGTAGGTGTAGCACATTACTTAGGGTGATTGGTGTAACGCCACCACAGGGGCGTTAAGTACGACGTGTACTTCGGTTAAGTCACGGACGGTAACGGGACAGGAGTAAGTCAGTTACGACTTAGTTCGGTGGTGAACAAGTACCACTTGGCCTCCGTGGACACAAGGGTAGTAGCAAGGATAGGCTCAAGTGCAACGGCGAGCGAAGGCAGGGAGTCAAGCGAAAGTGCGACTCAAGGAATCGGTTCGTGAGAATAGACAGCGGTGTGGTATTACACAAGAAGTCAAGTCTACCGTACAAGCTAGGTAGCGTGAGACTTATATACTAGTACACGGTGTTTGTCAGGGACAAACACAAGGCGCGATCCTAGGATCCGGGTCCTAGAGAGCGAACAAAGGGAAAGTACAAAGAGGGAACAAGGGAATTCCGCGGGACGACGCGTGGATCAGAAGTCGTCAGCGGGTTCTGGAAGTCGCGCCATGGGGCGTCGTAACGGTCATGCGCTAGGTGCGAGATAAGAGCCGGGGTCCGAACCGAAGCGGATCGTATCGTAAAAGTACAACGGAAAGTCGATATGGAACATGGGTCGCAAGATGGGAGTGAAGAAGGCGAAGAGGGGAAAATCGTAACATTACCCCCCCGTCAGACTCAAAGTCGCCACGACTTTGACTAGTCACTGGTATAGTACCAGTCCTCTTCGGGAATAACCGTAGCGGGGTCAGGAGAGGGGGAGCGGGGACAGGTGTGAGTACGTAAGAACATATGGCGTCCCCGACGACCACACTTACGGCATCCCTCATACTGAGGGCAGTCAATCTCATCATGAGTCGCCTTCCAATCGAGACACTTCCCACACCAGCGAGTGCGCGGTGTGGGATTCTCGTACCGAGCCAACATCGGGGATAGTCGCCTTATGAGGCAGACGTCCACGCGATGGGCAAGGCTGCCACACCATTGGCACGCGTCTCGCCGCCCTCGTTGGGGGCAATCTCTGACGAGGTGGTCCTTGGACCGACACTCGTAACACCTACGACGATGCGTGCTGCCTTCTCCCTGAAGGCGCGGCATCTCGCTAGGTCCTCCCGTACGTGGCGGCAAGGGCATGGCATCCGCGCTGTCGGCGCGGAGCTCAGATGAGTGGCGGGGGCGAGTAGGTTTGGTCATGAGCTCGACGTATCGGTCGCTGATAAGGGGAATGATGCGGGCGTACTGCAACCGCTTTCTCACACTGGACATGTTCATGTCCAAATGGAATTGGTCTTTGACGGCCTCTGCCTCTAGCCTGCGAAGGTCATCCCGTCGCACCTTAAGTGCGTCTCGGGCTTCCAGGCACGTGCGCAGACGGGCGACGTCGGCATGGAGGGCGGGGTAGTGAAGGGAGGAGATGACCTCGTCGACGACGAGTCGGCGAGGGTCGTGAGGGTGGAAGAGGTCTATCTGTTGGTCTGTCACGTGTTGGGGTAACTGGTTAGCCGTGACGGTACGCAAGTAGATGGACGTGACGTAGCACGGCTCCCCCTTTCCCATCGTCCCTACCACCTCCTGGTAGTCCTTGCGGTAATAGATATACTGCGCCACTTCTTTCTTCCCCGGCTCGCCAATCATGAGCGGGTAGAAGCGCGGGGAGGTGGGGTCATTAGGAAAATAGGGGATGCCCGGCTCCCCTGACGTATCCGGGTCTTGGTCATCAAGGAGGGCGTAGCGCGGGTCGGGGATAGCGGGTTCAACGGTGGGAATGGGGGTAAAAACGTGGTCGACTCCAGGTGGGAACGGAGGGAGGGGAAGTGATGGGTGGTGTAAGGTACTGAGCGCTGGTGGCGAGACAAGTGGTGGCAGGGGTGTCGTTCCAGAAGATTCCGACGACTCAGGCGGCTCGACAACAGTGGGTAAGGAGGTCTCGGGATCAAGCGTAAACTCAGGCAGTGGGGGCGGTGTAGTGATTCGGGAGTATGGAGTGTAGGCAGTGTCAGGGTTCATGTCCGGGATCCCAGCTTCCTGGGACGGGACAGTCAAGTTGTCGAGGATGATCTGGGAAGGGGGGCGGACGGGCACAGTGGTGACGAGAGGTGTTTCAGACATGAGAGTTTCTGGGATGATCATGAGCGACAAGAATGAGCGAGGGGGGTGTATCTTTTATATCTTTCGTCCAGCCCCTTCGGCGGTAGGGTTTTGCCGATAGAATTCAGCGATTAGGTCAGGTGCGTGGCGGACGTTATCGAGTGGTTCCCACGAGCTGTCACTCATGGGGAATCCCTTCCACTGGATCAGGAATTGGAGCTTACGCCCTCGTCCATGAAGGCGAGATTGTAACACACGCTCCACTTCGAACTCTTCTTCTCCTTCGATAAGGTCAGGCGGAGGTCGCGTGAAGTTAGCTCCATGGAGTTCCGTCTCCTTATATGGCGTGAGGAGGTTCGCATGGAACACGGGATGTATCTTCCACGTCTTCGGGAGATCTAGTTCGTATGAGACCGCCGATAAGACCTTCTTGATCCGGAACGGTCCGTGGCGTTTTGGTGCGAGCTTCGCGGTGGGGTAAAAGGTCCGGAGGTTCGTCCCCTCCAACCATACCTGAGCGCCTTCTAGATAAGGTATGAAGCGCGTCTTCCCCCTCTTCGCCATAAGCTCTTGCGCATGCTTGATACAGTCTTGCGCGTGCTGGCGTCTGTCACCCATCTCTTCTAATCGTTGATCAACAGACGGAGTTGACGTGGGTTTCGTCGTCCACGTGGTACGTGGTTCCCATCCCATGATCAACGAGAAAGGGGAATGTTTGGTTGTGGCGTTTGGCCACGAGTTGTGCGCGAATTGCGCCACTGGAAGTGCCTCCGCCCAGTTATCTTGTTGTACGTTGCTCCAGTGACGGAGGTACTGTTCCAGCCATTGGTTAGTGCGCTCCGACTGCCCATCAGTCTGCGGGTGATATGCGGAGGAGATGTTTTGACGGATTCCCAGCGTCTTACACAAATCCTTCATGAAGGCAGACGTGAAGCGTGGGTCTCGATCCGTGATCATCTTTCGGGGAATGCCGTAGTGTGGGTAGACATGGTGGAGGTAGAGCCGTGCCACTCCTTCCGCCGTGATCGTTTCGTTACACGGGATGAAGATGGCCGCTTTCGAGCAGTCGTGGTCGGTGATGGTGAGAATGGAGTCGTATCCATTCGATGGGGGTAGCTTCGTGATGAAGTCCATTGTTACAACTTCAAACGGTTCAGCGTCAGGGTCTGTAGTAATGGGGAAAAGGTGTGGTTTTTGTCGGTGGGGGTTGATCTTGTTGGCTTGGCATGTCGCTGTAGGGACGTAGAGTCCCGTGAGTTCGAAGACGGAGAGGGATTCCGCAGGGTTTAGCGAAACAGAGGAGAGCCGAGACCGAAAGGATGCGCACGTGAAGACGCGAATGTGAGAACAAGTCGAGGATGGGATATGCGAACGCGAAGACGCGAACACGAGTATGGGTCGAAGATGAGAGAAGCGAGAGCGGACGAGGAAGATGAGATTCGCTTTAACTTACAAGAGTTCCGGGTGCCGTCGAGTGGCCTGACCTCGGGAATCGCGCAAGCAAACGAAAACGAAAGGGGGAAAACAAGGATGATATTCACGAGCCAAGAACGCGAGCTTAAATACAAGCGAGACTGTAGCTACCCTGACCAGTAAGTAGGGTAAGAGTACAGGGAAATAGGTGGCATAGGGGGACAAGACGAGACGGAACGCGGAAACGATCGAGTCAAACCAACGGTAAGGTACGAACGGGCGAGGCGATACAAAGGAGCCGAGGACAACAAACAGAGGGGCCGAGGCAGTGAGAATGGATCCAAGGAGAACGGACTCGGAGGTCGGCGTCGTGTCCGACAACAGCGCGATCCTACGGTATTATTAAGAGTCAGTAATTGTGAAACTAAAAGATAGAGACCGCGCCCTTGCCAGTGACAAAGGGGCTGCGTGGCCGAGGCGTTGTACGGGCGAAGCGAGCTGACAGGGTGAAAGGAAGGAGGCGGTGGAGGATGATACGATGGGTTCGGAGAGCTGGTGGACA
Source organism: Lactarius sanguifluus (assembly GCA_021527775.1). Lineage (NCBI taxonomy): Eukaryota > Fungi > Basidiomycota > Agaricomycetes > Russulales > Russulaceae > Lactarius > Lactarius sanguifluus. The sequence goes on along the minus strand of JAKEYF010000075.1, from coordinate 205,411 downwards.
AAGGCGACTCGAGGCGCGGGAACGCGCGGCCTGGGTGCGAGTGGCCTAGAGGCCATCTTGCGGAAACCGTCGTCGTCGTCGTCCGTTGCGTGGTTGCGAAGGAGTGAGCGAAGGAGCGACGAGGAGAGTAGTGTGGGTAGATGGGACGAGCGATAAGGAAGGGATGAGAATGGAGGAAATAGAACGGGCTGATGTGACGCCGTGGGAGTGCGAGACCGATATGGCAGGGAATCCACGTGATGCCTGTCCGAGGCCGAAATACCGAAAAGGGACGGTTTCGGGCTCAGCGCCCGAGTAGCCTTACATCGCGCAGCCTTTGACATAGTCCTCCACGTCCTTCCGCATGCTCGGCCACCAGTAGTCGCGTCGCACCAACTCTAGCTGTTTGCGATACCTGGGTGGCCCATGCTTGGCGTGTCGTGGAAAAAGGTAATTACCCCCCGTTTCAGATCGTTGTCGCCCACGACAACGAGAGCGTCTCCTTTCCACCAGAGACCTTGGTGCTTTTTCAGGTTGTGGGGTTCGACCCACGTGAGGACGGCTTTCTCGTCCATATTTTGAGCAATCTGCGTCCAGATGTCCATGTCGTGCATTGACATCTGGGTCGCGCGTATGAATCGGTCAGCGGGGAGGACGATTACGTCGTTGTTGTCCTCCTCGTTGGGTTCATAGTCAGCTCGTCTCGAGAGGGCGTCCGCGCGACCGTTTTTTATACCGGGTACATGCTTCAGTGCGAAGTTGTACTCTGATAACTCCAAAAACTCGCGTGCCACTCTTCGGCTGATCTTTCGGGGGTCTTTCCAATACTGTAGATTGGCGTGGTCGGTGTGGATGATAATTTTGTGAGGGGAGCCGACCAGGTAGGTACGCCAGGCTCGTAGCGCCTTGACTACCGCTAGTAGTTCCCTGTCGTAGATGTCGTAGTTGCGTTCCGCTTCCGTTAGCGATTCGGAGTGGAACGCAACCGGGTGCATGCGTTGGTCAGGTCCCAATTGATTAAGTACCACCCCAAGGGCTACGTTGGACGCGTCTACTTCGAGTTCGAATGGTTTCGTGAGGTCGGGGAAGAGGAGTGTGGGTTCTCGGCCGATGCTTCGTCTGATATTATCGAACGCATCCTGCTGGTCCTGGTCCCAACGCCAGGGGGTATCTTTCTTTGTGAGGTCGTGCAGCGGGCGGGCGAGGGTGGAGAATCCTCGAATAAACCGCCTATAGAAGTTACAGAAGCCGAGGAAGGCGCGCACTTCCCTGAGGCTTTTCGGGGCTGGCCACTCCAGTACCCCCCGTACTTTAACAGGGTCCATCTGGACATTTCCGTGTCCGATGATGAGTCCGAGGTATTCGATCTCTAATACCTCGAACTCACACTTTTCTGGTTTGACATATAGGTCGTGCTCGTCGCAGAGGCAGCAACACCTCGTGTAGCACGTTCCGGTGTTGGGCGTGGTCTAGGGCAGTGGCGATGAGGATATCATCCATGTAGACGATCACGAGTCCGAAGTAGGATGAGGTCTCGGAAGATGTAGTCCATCATCGCCTGAAACGTCGACGGGGAGTTGGTGAGGCCAAAGTACATAACCAGGGGTTCGAACAGTCCCCGGTTCGTTTTAAATGCGGCCTTGTGTTCATCTCCCGGTTTGACTCGTACATTGTTATAGCCCCATCTGATGTCAAGCTTGGAGAACAACCGGGCTCCTTGGATGCGATCGATGAGTTCGGGGATAAGGGGGAGAGGATAGTGGTTTCGGACAGTGATCTCGTTCAACCGCCTGTAGTCTTGGACGGGTCTCAATTTCCCATCTTTCTTCTTGATAAAGAAGAACGGTGATGCGTAAGCGGACTTGGAGGGTCTGATATACCCTTTGTCAAGTTGCTCCGTAAGGAACGTGGTGAGCGCTTCCTCTTCGTTCGGTGCCAGCGGGTACACTTTACAGTCTAATGCTGGTGGGGCGTTTGGTAGGAGGTCGATGGCGTGGTCCCACACTCGTGAGGGAGGGAATCGGTGGGACGCTTCCTCACTGAACTACTTTACGGTGCCAGTCGGTACTCCGCAGGCACCAGTTCTTCGAATGTGCGTTCGGGTCGTTTTGCCGCCTCGCGCTGGGCTAACTCTGAGGCGGTCGTCGTTTTTCGTAGGAATGTGATGCAGGGGTTCCGCTCATCATCAAGGAGCTGTTCCCACGCCTCCTCGTCAAGTTCATACGTCTCCAACGCCCTTATGGATGCTTCCATAGGCGTGGCTTCGTCTGACAGATGAAGGCTGGAAATAACGACCGGTTGAAACTCTTCGTTCAACGTCGCTTCTCCCCATCGTATCTTCGGCTCGAAGGCCGTGAACCAGGGGTACCCGAGGATCACTTCGTCTCTTCCTAAGTTCGTGATTAGGAAGCGAAGCTGTCTTGGTCTCCTTCCCTGTTCTTACGGTGAGATCGGTGTACTGCGTGATCTCTCCGTCCTGGTTGTTCGTCCCATCTACGTTCCAAATGCGGATGGGATGCGAGACGTTTCGGGTGGATATCTGTAGTCGTTTGAGCAGTGTCGAACAAATGAAATTGTCGGTTGCTCCTGAGTCCACTAGGACTTGTCGTTCGGCCGTCGTGTGTGCAGATTTAAACAAAACTGGGATTCGCATGGATCGATATCTGCTAGTGTACACGTTGAGATTTAACGCTCTAGCCCAGGCCGCCGGGTTCAAGCGTCGGGAAAACCCTCCTTCCCGAATAGTTTGTCCACCATGAGGTCCCTGACCTCCTGAGTCTGCGCTTTCATCGCAGCGATCTGCGCATCCGCCTGTTCTTCATTCGAAAGTACGCGATTAGAAGATACGGCGACAGTAGTGATGGTGGGAGTTGGTACGTCTGGAGTCGGGGTAAAGGAGGGGGATCCAAAGGAGGAGGCAGTAGCCGCGCGCGTTCCCTTTTGTGGGCAGTTACGCGACAAGTGCCCTTGAGCACGACATCTAAAACATCGTCCCTCCTTCTGAAGCTGGGCCCGGTCTCCGTCGGTAAGCGCCACGGAGGCTCGGGCGCGTCCAACATCCATGGCGTTCGGGTTTCGGTTCTGTTTAAGAGCCTGGACCCACTGCTCTCGGCTGTGTCCGCTCTTCTTTCCGCGTTGGGATCTGTTCTTTCCCAGGCGGTCCTTCAAAACCAAGTATTCAGCCTGCTGTAGACGAGCGGCCGCCTTCCAATCATCCCATGTGATCGGATGTTGGAAGCGTGTGGCGTTTATTACTAACTGGTCTGGGAGTCCGTCCTGGAACATATCCAGCGTGGTTGCTTCATCGGGATTATACCCGGCTTTGTGGACTAGGTTGGAGAACGTAGCCACGTAGGTGTCGATGTCTTCGCCCTTCATGGTTAGAGTTTGCAAACTCTTCCGGGCCTTTGTTCGTTCCGCCGTATCGGTGTACGACTGCATAAACCGATCACGGACGGTGTTCCACAGGTTCATCTCCGTCATTAGAACGCCTGTGTTTCGCTGGTCCTCAAGCCAAGCGAACTGCTCTGTGACCCAATCGTCGACAAGGGGTCCGCGGATGTACGAAAGAAAGGTCATCGCGTGGGGGTAGGGGATAGCAAGTTGGTCGACGGTGGGGTTCATTTCTCGGTATAAGTTGAACGCAAGCATGAACTGCTTGCTTTTCTCTCGGTCCCCGTTGAACTCAGGGGGTGGGTTCCCTCCTAAGCATCCGTGTCCTCCGGGTGCGGGCGGGATCGCTGCTGGCGCGGCTCCGGCGGGGGGAATAGGAGCGCCACCTGCTCCACCGCCCCCGCCTCCTCCGCCACCTGCGCCGCCTCCTCCACCGCCTGGCGCACCTCCTCCACCAGCGCCGCCACTCGGGAGACCTCCTCCAGGAGCTGCGCTTCCGCCTCCAGGAGCCGCTGCTCCACCTGACGGGCCGCCGCTAGGAGCGCCTCCACCACTAGAAGGAGCTGGTCCTCCGCTGGTAAGGGTTGTGCTGGCTGAGGCATGGGGTTGTGACATGGATTGGGGTGTAGGTTGGGAACCGGGTAGTTTTGGGGGGTTTACGAAAAGGGAGGGGGTAAACGTGGTTGTTGGTACCGAGACACTAGGTGAATTATCGGGGTCGGAGTCAATGTCAATCCCTTTTGGGTTATGACTCTTTAGTGGTCCAACGTTCAACTCAAGCGGCACTGGTTTGATAGTGTACCAGCTTCGTTCGTTCGGCGAGTAATCGATGTAAGCCCAGAGACGCTTGTCCTCTAGGTAATGGATCTGGTGATACTCTTTCTTTGTTGGATTGAAGATATAATATCCTTCAACGCCGTTAATCTCCGCCCAGACAGCTGCTCCTTTGATACGATCGGAGAGTTCGTCGGTTGTAAACTGAGTGATATATTCTGGGTGGAACTGGGATCTGGCACGACTAGGTGTCGCCACTGTGAGAGACTTGACTTAATGTAACGCCACCACAGGGGCGTTAAGTACGACGTGTACTTCGGTTAAGTCACGGACGGTAACGGGACAGGAGTAAGTCAGTTACGACTTAGTTCGGTGATGAACAAGTACCACTTGGCCTCCGTGGACACAAGGGTAATAGCAAAGACAGGCTCAAGCGCAACGGCGAGCGAAGACGGGGAGTCAAGCGAAAGTGCGACTCAAAGGATCGGTTCGGGAGAGTAGACAGCGGTGTGGTATTACACAAGAAGTCAAGTCTACCGTACAAGCTAGGTAGCGTGAGACTTATATACTAGTACACGATGTTTGTCAGGGACAAACATATGGCGCGATCCTAGGATCCGGGTCCTAGAGAGCGAACAAAGGGAAAGTACAAAAAGGGAACAAGGGAATTCCGCGGGACGACGCGTGGATCAGAAGTCGTCAGCGGATTCTGGAAGTCGCGAGATAAGAGCCAGGGTCCGAATCGAAGCGGATCGTATCGTAAAAGTACCGTGGAAAGTGGGTACGGAATATGGGTCACCAGATGGGAGTGAAGAAGGCGAAGAGATGGGAAAATCGTAACACCAGCGCCGTGGACCTCCTCTCAATGCCATCTTCCTTCGCGGCACGCCAATCCGACTACCATAATCGTCGATTCAGCCGCACAGCCAATGAGAGTGCCGATGCCTTTGCTGTTAGGGATGACGGCCGACCTGATGGACCTCGACAAGACACCCCCTGCCGCAGAGCTCGAAGACGCGGCAGAGGGTAAAAGCCAACGAAGCCGCCGAGCGGTTCGCAGCCATCCGAGCCGTTGCGTGACCCCCAGCCGGCGTGCATCGGCGGGGCGTGCCAGGATGGGACAGGACGGTCGAGGGCGTGGGACAGGACGGTTGAGGGCGGAGGGGGGCTCGAGTCCAACGCCGATGCACGGGATGGGACAGGACGGTCGAGGGCGGCGGGGGGCTCGAGTCCGGAAAGGACCGGATTTGGGACGGGACAAGTCGAGGGGCGGCCGCGACGAGCGGTCTGGGTAGGGGTGCCCGAGTAAAGGGTCGCCGAGTCGAACCGAGATCTCACACAGAAAGGTAGAGGGGAAATCAGATGATTCGTTAACAAGCCCGGGATGTCAGGTTGAATACAAACGATCAGTATCTAACGGTTTTCATGACGAGGTGACAGGTAGTAGAGAGTGAGAGCGTAGCGTAGGGGACGAGGGGGGCGGTGTCAGGTATCTGAGTGAATGGAAGTGGAGGCAGGGCATACGAGAACGAAGGAAATTGGGACACAATGACGGTGACGCACGACAATACGAGTCCTTCCTCCAAATCCAACGCTGAGTGCGACAATCCGCGCGACCTCTGAAGGCGTCTTGAGGATGGCTGGAGACAGCCGAAGGGTGAAAGAGAGGGCCGTGGCGATCGACGGAAGTGGGGGCGAAGCGATGTCCACGGCGATGAGAGGCGAGGGAATGAGAGTGCCGATGCCTTTGCTCTCAGGGACAATGGCCAACCTGCAGAAGGGGGTTATAAGGGAGCAACGCGACTGCAAAGGCTTGAAAGGGAGGAGCAACGCGTGCGCAGGGCCATCGAAGAGAACGAGAAGCGGACCTTGACAAGACACCCCCTGATGCAGCAAACAAAACGCAAACGTCGTTGGGACGTTACAGAACCTGTCGAGGAGAAGCCTAGCGGGGAATGGTCCCAAGAGGCGCTGGGTGCATCCGCACCTAGAAAGCGGCGTTCTCGCTGGGATGCCACTCCTGCTGATGTCGCCGAAAATAGTCAGTTTTTCTGGACGTGATTGGCAGACGCCGGACATATTTCGCACCTACAAACGACGGGGTTCGGGTTGCTGGGCTGGCGGGGAGCGTGTGTGGGGCGGGGCGTGCCGGGACGGGACAGGACAGGACAGGACGCTCGAGGGCGGATGGTGGGGGGGCAGGGCAGGAAAACCAGGAAAGGAAAGGACTGGATTTGGGACGGGACAAGTCGACGGGCGCCCGCGTGAAACAGTGTGAGCAAGAATGTGAAACGGCGACGGAAAACTGTGAATCAGGTGGGCCCAAAGCTGTGAATCAGGACAAGTCCTGTGAATGCGCGACGACGATGTCCCGTCGAATCGGTGTGAATCCAGGACAACTCGTTTGGCGCGAGTTTCCCGATCGGGGTGTGATTGTGGCTGGGCGGTTCACAGGACTTGGACTAAGACCCAAACACCAAACAACTCACATCACGTGAGCGCTGCACATCCGCTTGGCTACCCGATTCTGACCGCTTGTAAGTTACTCGTCGAGCAACAGCTCTGGAGGTGAAACTGCATGTCGACGGAATCTGAGTGTCCGCGACCGCCTCACAGGAAAGCCCGGCCCCTAGGGCGAGATGCTCTTGGATCCTCCAAGTCGACGCGATCGCGCCGCGACCCGCTGAACATTTGGGTGTAGGATTAAGTATGCCGTACTGCTACCATTGTTAGCGACTTCCCATACTACTCGAGGGTCTTCGAGCCCACCAGGACATATGGAGCCGTGGCGGGTATTTATTTTATGTCTTCATTTCCTATGTGAATCGTAAGGATGAACTTGAAGCTAGGTAGGACCCTTTCGATCAAACTAATAAATGAGCACACGTTACGGACTTTCTCCTAACACCTCCGAGAACTCATCTTCCGTGTCGACGATGGTTACCGGGAAACCGGTGAGCTGCCGCATAGCGAGGAACCGCTCTATGGATCCCACTGGCTCGTCGAAGTTATTGTTATCCATATCATCTAACCATATCAAGTGGAGCGCTGGAAACACATCAGTGGCCATCTCCTCCGAGTTGGCGAGGTCTTCGAGCGCAGAAACGATATACGCTATTACCCCTCCAGACAAATGCAACGTTTCCGCAGCAGGAAAAAGGTGAAAGAACGGTATCCAGTCGACGATGTCGGATTCACTCAATTCCACTTCGTCTCCGTGGGCGTCGAGATGATCCACGTGGGAGAACATGGGGGCAAGTTGACCAAGAACCTGGACAACGTACAGAACTTGCGTGTCTAACCCTCCTCCGTCCATGACCAGAGTAAGAGGGGCTACATGTTCCCCTTGTGGACGACTTGAATTGAGTTCGACGTGGACATAACTATAGCAAAAGGTCACTTTTGCGCGGTTGAACTGGTCGAGCTTGAGGTTCTCGGTGCGATCGAGGAAGCGAGAAAGTTGGGTAGCTTCGATGATCTCGTGCGCCAAGTATTCTATTCTGAAGTCGTCGACTCGAGGCGTATCGATTTGGGCCAAGAAGTCCTCCAAGTACTCGCTATAACCTTCGTAGTAAAACGTGGTGAGAGCAGGAAGGGTGATTCGCATTGGGGGATCTGCACGAGTCGTTTGATCATAGACAGATAACTTGTCGAATGTAATGGATAGGGTTGTGAGCCTGGTCAACACGGCCAGACCTCCGACCATAGCCTCCGGTGAAATATAACCATTCTGGCATATATTCTCGACTTCGAGAGTAATGAGATTACGAGCTGACAAAAGAAATGTTGGCAGGTGTGGGAATGGAACATTTCTCAAACGGAAATGTTGTAGATGTGGGGCAGATCCACCCAGGAATCTGCTGGGAATGACCGATGATACGTCTCTAGACCCGGGGAATGGCCCTAGGACCTCATCAAGATCCCATGCAAGGTGCAGATGTGTCAGCACAGGAAATGACCTCCGCATCACATCGGCCACATTTCTCGACAGCAGGCCCGGTACATGAATATCGATACGGTGCACACGACTGGTGCGCTTAAGTGCAAAAATGATACTATCTTCATCGCGATGAGTAAGGCGGGAGAGGGAGGAGGGGTAGTCAATGGCGAGAGGCAAGGTGATTGGCCAGGAACCCAAATTGCGTCTAACAGGTGTTCCGTATGAGCAGCTGAGGTGGAGATCAAGACGGAGTGGTGAAGCAAATACGATTCTTCGCCATCTCTGACAGACGTGTACTAGTATTTGCCATTTCCTCATGTGTTGAATGACCCCAAGTTCGGTCATAGTGGAGTCGCGTAGACAGAATTCGAATATGTCCAAGAAGACGTTGTCTGGGAGCACGTCAATTATTACCCCATATCTGTAATTCTTGGCTGTATACGCAACTCAGCACTCGCCGCGCGCCCTAATCTAGAACGCAAACACGTACATAGAATCTTTCCCATATTCATGAATCTTCCAGGGCTACTCGTCGATGTCCAAGCCACTCCAGAGGATAAACTGGGGGAGACGACATTATTGTTCCACGGGAGTGTCATCATCTTCGCCTGCGCAAATCCGAGAGCCCACGCAGATACGGAAGCAGATGCGGGGTTGTGGTTGAGAAGGCGAGCGCATATATCCGCAGCGTCGCGCTCTACCCCTTCTCGTAATAACTTGATCCTTGGGTCTTCCTGGTTACAGCCCTGGGAAAGAACGCCATCAATCAGTGAGAAGACCGAGTAGCCATTGGTGGAGAGGCATTGGAGGACATCATTAAGCTCTGGGAGCATTTGGTAAACCGTGATGAATAAAGCGAAGCAGCGATGTAGTCTGTTTTTCGGAATGGGGCTCAGGTAGAATCAACGTTCGTCGCTACCAGTTACGACTAACTTATTCCGCAAAGTGTTACGTCCAAAAAAGGAAGGTGCCAAGAAAGTCACGTTTTTCCTGTCCTTACAGTAAAACGGGCGTCCCCGAACAGTATTCAAGCTCAGTAAACTTTACTCTTTGTAAGCGCAAATAAAACACTTTCTTTTGTAAAAACGCTATTTCCTTAATCGTACACTTTGTCTTTAGTCATCAATCTTAAAATCTCATATGTTTTTTAAGATGTTCACACAATTTAACAAAACAATAAATATATTTTTATTATCTAATTAGTCTACTTGTCGAAGTCGCGCGAAAACGGGGTGCGGGCGCGGTGAACGCGGGCGCACGGAGACCACGCTGCGCGACAGGTGTGCCCCTTCCCGCGCGAACGGGGCGCCACGGGATGGGGCGGGTTGCCCTCGCGTGCGTACGGGGCGGCGCAGCCAAGAAGGAAGGAGCGGCGGCGGGGCCGAGATGGAGAAGTGGGGCGGTCTTCCCTCGTACGCCCCTTTCCCGCGCGTCCAGGGCGGCACGGTCGAAGGGAGGTGCCGGGGTCGTGCATCCCCCTTCCGCGCGAATAGGAAGGGGTCGGGGTGGCGTACCCTCGCATGCCCCTTTCCCGCGCGTACAAGGCGGCGCGGTCAAAGGGGGAAAGGGAGGGGCCGGTGGTGACGGGGTGTCCCTCGTGCCCCTTCCCGCGCGTGCGGGGCGGCGTGCCCTCGTACACCCCCCTTCCGCGCAAATGGGGAAGGGTGGCGCCGGGGGTGGCGTGCCCCTTTCCCGCGCGTATAGGGCGGCGCGGCCGAAGGGGAAGGGGAGAGGGGGCAGTGTCCCTCATGCCTCTTCCCGCACGTACGGGGCGGCGCGGCTGGAAGGGAGGTGCCGGGGGCGGCGTGCCCTCGTGTACCCCCCCTTCCGCGCGAGTGGGGCCGGGGGTGACGAGCCCTCGCGAAGGGGGAGTGGAGGTGCCGGGCACGACGTGCCCTCATGCGCCCCCTTCCGCGCGAATGGGAAGAGTGGAGCCGGGGGTCGCGTGCCCCCTTTCCACGTGAACTGGGTGGCGCGAAGAGGGAAGGGGGAGTAGCGGGGGCGACGCGAAGAGGTGGGGCGGTGTGCCCCCCTTCCGCGCACAATGGGGAAGGGCCACAGAACAGTCGCATGTTGCATATAGCTGGGGTACAACTCCTCCCCGTCGCACCTGACAGTCCCTAGAGCATTTCAGGGTGTAATCGAGGGCCAGTGGGGTAGCCGCGTGACATATACAACATGAGGAATTCACCTAACTCGATGGTGGTGACGGAATGGTCGCGACAGAACAGACCCAATTGCAAACAAGGTGCCACAACTCACATCACGTGAGCGCTGCACATCGCTCCAAGCTCAAGTCCAAGCTATCCGATTCTGACCGCTTGTAAGTTACTCGTCGAGCAACAGCACTGGAGGTGAAACTGCATGTCAACGGAATCTGAGTGTCCGTGACCGCCTCACAGGACAGGAAAGCCCGGCACCTAGGGCGAGATGCTCTTGGTTCCTCCGAGTCGACGCGATCGCGCGACCCGTTGAACATGTGGGCAAGCATTTGGGTGTAGGATTAAGTATGCCGTACTGTTACCATTGTTAGCAACTTCCCATACTACTCGAGGGTCTTCGAGCCGTGACGGGTATTTATTTCATGTCTTCATTTCCAATGTGAATCGTAAGGATGAAGGCTAGGACCCTTTCGATGAAATAAATAAATGAGCACACGCTACGGACTTTCTCCTAACACCTCCGAGAACTCATCTTCCGTGTCGACGATGGTTACCGGGAAACCGGTGAGCTGCCGCATAGCGAGGAACCGCTCTATGGATCCCACTGGCTCGTCGAAGTCATTGTTATCCATATCATCTAACCATATCAAGTGGACCGCCGGAAACACATCAGTGGCCATCTCCTCCGAGTTGGCGAGGTCTTCGAGCGCAGAAACGATATGCGCTATTACCCCTCCAGACAAATGCAATGTTTCCGCAGCAGGAAAAAGGTGAAAGAACGGTATCCAGTCGACGATTTCGGTTCCACTCAATTCTACTTCGTCTCCGTGGGCGTCGAGATGATCCACGTGGGAGAACATGGGGGAAAGTTGACCAAGAACCTGGACAACGCGCAGAACGTGCGTGTCTAACCCCCCTCCCTCCATGACCAGAGTAAGACCGTCTTCATGTTCCCCTTGTGGACGACTTGAATTGAGTTCGACCTGGACATAACAATAGTAAAAGGTCACTTTTGCGCGGTTGAACTGGTCAAGCTTGAGGTTCTCCGTGCGGTCGAGGAAGCGAGAAAGTTGGGTAGCTTCAATCTCATGCATGAAGTATACTATTGTGAGGTCATCGACTCGAGGCATATAAATTTGGGCCAAGAAGTCCTCCAAGTACTCGCTATAACCTCGGTAGTGAAACGCGGTGAGAGCAGGAAGGGTGATTCGCATTGGGGTTTGATCGGAGGGAGAGGGAGAGAGCTCCTCCTCCTCGAATGTAATGGAAAGGGTCATGAGCTTGGTCAACACGGCCAGACCTCCGACCATAGCCTCCGGTGAAATGTAACCATTCGGGCATATATTCTCGACTTTGAGAGTAATGAGATTATGAGCTGACAAGAGAAACCTTGGCAGGTGTGGGAATGGAACGTTTCTCAAACGGAAATGTTGTAGATTTGGGGCAGATCCACCCAGGAATCTGCTGGGAATGACCGATGGTACGTCTCTAGACTCGAGGGATGGCTCTAGCAAACCATCAAGATCCCATGCAAGGTCCAGATGTGTCAGCACGGGAAATGACCTCCGCATCACATCGCCCACTTTTTTCGACAGTGGGCCCGGTGCATGAATATCGATACGGTGCACACGACTGGTGCGCCTAAGTGCAAAAATGATACTATCTTCATCGTCGGTAGTAAGGCGGGGGAGAGAGGAGGGGTAGTTAATGGCGAGAGGCAAGGTGACTGGCCAGGAACCCAGATCGCGTCTAACAGGTGTTCCGTATGAGCAGCTAAGGTAGAGATCAAGACGGCGTGGTGACGCAAATATGATTCTTCGCCATTTCTGACAGACATGTACTAGTATTTGCCATTTCCTCATGTGATGAATAACTTCAAGTTCGGAAGTAGTGGAGTCGCGTAGACAGAAGTCAAATATGTCCAGAAAGACGTTGTCTGGGAGCACGTCAATTGTCACCCCATATCTGTAATTCTTGGCTGTATACGCAACTCAGCACTCGTCGCGCGCCCTAATCTAGAACGCAAACACGTACATAGAACCTTTCCCATATGCATGAATATTCCAGAGCAACCCGTCGATGTCCCAGCCACTCCAGAGGATAAACCGGAGACGACGTTATTGTTCCACGGGAGTGTCATCATCGTCGCCTGCGCGAAACCAAGGGCCCACGCAGATACAGAGACAGATGTGGGGTTGTGGTGGAGAAGGCGAGCGCATATATTCGCAGCATCGCGCTCTACCCCTTCTCGTAATAACTTGATCCTGGGATCTTCCTGGTTACAGCCTTGGGAAAGAATGTCATCGATCAGTGAGAAGACCGAGTAGCCATTGGTGGAGAGACATTGGAGGACATCATTGAGCTTTGGGTGCATTTTTGTCAACCGTTGAGTAGCGTAAAGGAGTAATGTAGTTCACTTTTCGGAATGAGGCTCACTTGGAGGCTCAGGTAGAAGGAACGTTCGCGACGCCATTGTTGTGACCACGTGACCGTGTAGTTGACCGAGTTCATATCCACCACAGAGTTAGACCGGTGACCGTCTGTATATGAAGGTAAATTATCATATACAGGCTGGTCACGAGCCTACCACAGAGTTACCACAGGCAATTGTAATGACTTCTGACAGGCACCGACCGTGGACCATGCGAGAGATGTCGTTGCTCATCATAGACCTCAGTCTTATTGGTACTGTACCGGAAATGCGATTTACCTCCCCTGATCGTATCGTGATTCAGCATGCACTTTCTGGCATTCTTCAGGAACGACATAAACACGCATACAGAAACAAGAACATGCTCGGTCCCAGTCGCCGATCATCGTGTGGAGTGATTTTGAGGTCTCCCGACCCCACTCCTACTAGTACTCACGCGCTTTTCTCACAGGCTTTTGCGGCCCGCACTTCACGTTTACCAACAACCTCGCTCCATCGTTGTGTTGCTGTTCGTCTCGCCGCCGCTTCGTGTAGAACGTCATTCACATAAGTTCGGATGCTACAAACACCGGGCTAACGTCCAGCCCGTCACCTTGTTATCATGAGAGCGCTGAGGAGATTTCCTAAATGAATCGAATAAGGGGGAAGAAATATCGGTACGTACCACGCACCATCTCTGGAAGTACGCACAGCTGTAGTTCCCGTCGTCGATATAGTACTCGTGGCTGCAATGAAACTTCAGTCGTAGGGCGCCTCCGTGCTGTCTAGCTAGCCTCATGAATGGGTGCCACTTCATTATGTATGGCGCCATGCCGGTCTAGGGGGGTGCCGATTCTTTGTGCCTCAGTTTCACGCTGCTCGACGCGTCATTGCATAGCTTAATGAGATTGGGGTGACCACTGACCTTGAACTAGATGGGGAACACAAGGCGCTTGATCGCTCAGGTTGTTGCAATATCAGCATTTACTGTACGTGGAGCCGCAGGCAGTCGCATGATGCATATGGGCTGATCATATAGCTGGGGTACAACTCCTCCCCGCCGCACCTGACAGCCCCTAGAGCATTTCAGGTTGTAATCGAGGGCCAGTGGGGCAGCCGCGTGACATAGTATATAGTATGAGGAATATATCTAACTCGATGGTGGTGACGGCGGGAAGGAATGGTCGCTGCATATTTCTCGCTCCACTATCCGCTTAGCTATCTGATTCTGACCAGATCTGACCGCTTGTAAGTTACTCGTCGAGCAACAGCTCTGAAGGTGAAAACTGCATATCAACGGACAATCCGAGTGACCATGACTGCCTCACCAGAGAGCCTGGCCCTAGGGTGAGATGCTCTCGGTTTCTCCGAGTCGACGCGATCGCAAGCGCGATCGAGCATATGAGTGTAGGATTAAGTATGCGGTTCTGCATTGTCAGCACCGCCCATACTCTTCGAGGATCTCCGAGTCAATACATATGGAGCCGTAACGGGGTATTTATTTCGTGTCTTCATTTCCTATGTGAGGCTAGGTAGTTCGATCAAAATAATAGATGGGCACATGCTACAGGACTTTCTCCTAACGCCTCCGATAGAATTCGTCTTCTGTGTCGACGACGGTTACCGGGAAACCGGTGAGCTGCCGCATGGCGAGGAACCGCTCTATGGATTTCACCGGCTCGTCGCTACCATCATCATCCATATCGTCTAACCATATCAAGTGGACCGCTGAAAACACATCAGTGGCCATCTCCTCCGAGTTGGCGAGGTCTTCGAGCGCAGAAACGATAAATGCTGTTACCCCCCCAGACAAATGCAACGTTTCCACAACAGGGAAAAGGTGAAAGAATGGCAGCCACTCGGCGATGTCGATATCATTCGATTCTACATTGTATCCGTGGGCGTCCACGTGATCCACATGGGAGAACGGATGGAGTTGACCAAGAACCTGGACAACGAACCGAAGTTGCACGTCTAACCACGTTCGGTCCCAGACCAGAGTAAGACGGGCTTCATGTTCCCCTTGTGGACGACTTGAATTGAGTTCGATCTGGGCATAAAAAAAGTAAAAGGTCACTTTTGCGCGGTTAAACTGGTCAAGCTCGAGGTTCTCGGTGCGATCGAGGAAGCGAGAAAGTTGGGCAGCTTCGATGATCTCGTGTGCCAAGTATTCTATTCTGAAGTCGTCGACTCGAGGTATATCAATTTGGGCCAAGAAGTCCTCCAGGTAGTCGCTATAACCTCGGTAGTGAAACGCGGTGAGAGCAGGAAGGGTGATTCGCATTGGGGGATCCGGACGAATCCCTTCATCAGAGGGAAAGGGAGGCTCCTCGTCGTCGTCGAATGTAATGGAAAGGGTCATGAGCCGGGTCAACACGGCCAGACCTCCGACCATGGCCTCCGGTGAAATGTAACCATTCGGGCATATATTCTCGACTTTGAGAGTAGTGAGATTACGAGCTGACAAAAGAAACGTTGGCAGGTGTGGGAATGGAACGTTTCTCAAACGGAAATGTTGTAGATTTGGGGCAGATCCGCCCAGGAATCTGCTGGGAATGACCGATGGTACATCTCTAGACTCGTGGGATGCGTGGGATGGCTCTAGCACCTCATTGAGATCCCATGCAAGGTGCAGATGTGTCAGCACAGGAAATGACCTCCGCATCACATCGCCCACTTTTCTCGATAGTCGGCCCGGTGCATGAATATTAATACGGTGCACACGACTGGTGCGCTTGAGTGCAAAAATGATGCTATCTTCATCGCGAGGAGTAAGGCGGGAGAGAGAGTCGGTGTAGTCAATGGCGAGAGGCAAGGTGACTGGCCAGGAACCCAGATCGCGTCTAACAGGTGTTCCGTATGAGCAGCTAAGGTAGAGATCAAGACGGAGTGGTGAAGCAAATACGATTCTTCGCCATCTCTGACAGACCTGTACCAGTATTTGCCATTTCCTCGTGCGTTGAATAACTTCAAGTTCGGGAGTAGTGGGTTTGCGTAGACAGAAGTCGAATATGTGGCCGGTCTAAGACAGAGCGAGGCACGAGCGGTGCCTTAGAGCATCGTCTTTGAGTGAGCGGGCATGGCGGCACGTGACTCATTCTTTCCTTGCCTGCCACCACCTGCCCGCCCACTTTTCCAACCGGTCTAGAAAACCGGAATCCTTTCTTTTTTATAATCGCTTTCCCCCCATGAATACATTATCGGACCACCTCGACCCTTACGTGAAGGATGCCTTGCATACTTGAGGACCCGGCTCTTTCTAGATGCCCGAACTTCCAAGGCAATGAGTGGGATTTTTTATGACAAACCATGATTGATGCTCACTGGGGCACAGATCCCCTCACTGAGGAGGGGGCCACCCAGCGTTTGAGAGAAACATGGACCAGGGAAAACAACAACCAGAGAGACGCCTGGAATGAACAGCGCGAGCAAGACCAGGCAGAGTGAGAGGAACAAGATAGGCTGGCGCAGGAGGAAGAAGACACCCAGCAGGCCTTGCGCGATAAAGAGGCTGAACAGCAGCGCAAGGAGGCAGAGAGGAAGAAGCCAAAGATAGGCTCTTTCGTCAGAGGCCAGGGTGTCAGCAACTGGATCGAACCACCCCCGGCCCAGTACACCCTCAACAAGATCAACAGCTTAGAATACATTGAGCTCAACTACTTCACCATCAAGGGATGCAGGGATGCCGCCGCCGATTCCCACAAGTCCATCAGCCAGGACACCATGGCCTTTGCCCAGTTCAAAGATACTGTGTGTCACGGTGCAGCTGGGATGAGACCCACGCAACTACCAGAAGTACATGCAAGACGACCTACAATGGGATCGAGAAGTCCGCGGAGCCACAGCAGTGCTCGAAGACCTGCTGGAGAAGTGGAAGAAGGAACTGCGCACGCAAGATCACATGCAAGTGGGACGCACGGTGAGCACACGTGACCCTTACCCGCCATCATGTGACTATCAGGAGGCGTGGGAATAGGTCGGAGTTATGGGCCATCACGTGACCCCGGCATGTGACCTGCCTCGAACGGTCCGGAAGAGCCTAGATGAGCTTGCGCCTAGGCTGAGGCTGGAATGTGAGTCCGGATGAGCTTGAGCCCAGATGTGGTCTAGATGGTGACCCCATGACTGTATGGCTGACTGATGCGAATCGAGAGCATTATGCTATTGGATAGGTATCTTAGGGTTTCGGATTTGGGCTGAGCTTGAAAGCTCCCCTCTGTAGTATAAGTAGAGAGCTTTGGACGTGTTGTAGTCCTTAGCTTTGATATCTTGTGTCAATCCTTCCCTGCTGTGGAGGTTGTATAAAGCTAGATTCCTCATTGACCATCCCCTCCTTTGTCATCTGTGCTAGTGTGCCGGTTATCGCCACTAAGCGTTCCGCTTGCCATCGTGCTTAGTCATCGCTGATGCCTTGTATCTTATCATTATCGACTTCATCATCATCTTTGCCTTGATTGGCCACACCCTGCGTGTCGCCCTAGCCATTGCCTACGGGATACTGAAGACGTTAGAACACGTGCAGCAGCAGCAAACAGGCATTTAGGGAGACGTCCGGAAGGAATGTAACACTGTGGCCCTGTGCCCACTTGCTGCCATGAGGCCTTCCCAGAACATCCACAGCGACGAGAATCTCAGCTGGGACGAGATGATGTATGCCAAAAACACTATGTTACACTTCATGGCCCAGGCCGTGGCCTGGCCATGGGACCATGTAACCTCCCTGGCAGCCTTCTTTGTTGCCCTTGAGCTGCACCCCAGAAGGGTCCAAGACAATGGCAACGCAATACTCATTTTGTATCAAAGCCGCATCAGACGCAAATGGTTTGACGCTTTCAAGCGTGACTGCGGCTTCGATATCGAAGTAATCAACGAAACTTTCATGCAAAGCCTTGCCGAAATGGTGAACAACAGTATCCAAGATAGGAAGATCAAACAGCTCTTCCACAATCCTGCTTCCCCTCCTTTTGCCGTACCCCCTCCCTGCTGTGCCGTTTGCCATTGCTGTTTGCGTGTCCTTAACCGATGCTGCTATGCCGTTCCCACTGCCGGCCTTTGCCCCGTGCGCTGATGCCATACACTGCCGTACATCCTTCCACTGCCGCATCTCAGTGCATGAGAATGCAGGCCAGCGCGGAACCCTCTGCATCGTGCACCACCTCTAGGCACCGCAACCGGCCCAGCTGTCCACCAGGCCACGCACGCTCTGCATCGCCCCGCTGGCCCACCTCCCCCAAAAGGTGTCCTCGTTCACGCTCTCCATGTCCCAGCCAGAGCACGCCCTCCGCGTCCAAGCGCTCCAGGCTGGACAAGTCTGAGTCTTTTCTGTTCGGCACAGGCCCACGTGGGGGAGTCTGTGCGGCATGCCTCAGACTCCACAAACACGCCTTCTCCAAGTGCGATGGGCTCAAGCTGTGGGACGGTTTGCCCAGCATTGCCAGGAAAAACGGGCAAGGAAGGTTGGTCATGGCAGACGGTCTCCCCATCTGTTTCGACTGGCAAATCCCAAGGGGATGCCCCTCCGTGAGCCATCCCAAGTGTCACAGATGCTCAGGGTGTGGAAAGCTCAACCACGGGGCTCAAGCTTGCCCTCGAGCAGAGAAGGCATAAGCCCCTCACCCCATATATCCGTGATGCCTGGGCCATGGAGCTCTCGCGCCTCAGCCTACTCGCCAGATACCCATCCCTCATACAGAGTCTCTCGGTCGGTTTCGACCTCGGCATTCCCACCATTTCCCGTACATTTGCCCCACCTAATCACGCATCTATTAAGTCGCTTCTTAATGTATATAATGCCGTTGTGGAACATGAGTTTGCCATGGGCTGTTACATCAGTCCCTTTACACGTAGACAGCTGGAGGCCAGCCTGGGCCCCTTTCAATCTTCCCCCCTGTCCTTGGTCCCCAAACCGGCCAAGCCTGGAAAGTATCAGGCAGTACATAATTTTTCACATCCACACAATCCACTCCCAGAAGCGACTGCAGTCAATGCCTGCATCAACAGTAACAACTTCCCCTGCACATGGGGCACCTTCGCTGCAGTCTCCCTACTCATTGCCCGCCTCCCCCCAGGATCCCAGGCCTCAGTACGTGACGTCGCAGAGGCGTACAGGATGATTCCTGTGGCCCCTGCCCAATGGCCTGGTCTCGTCGTTTGGCTGCAAGCCGATGACCAATTCGCGGTCAACACCTGCAACAATTTTGGGCTCACCTCTGCTGGGGGCGTGTACGGAATGGTGGCAGACACCAGTGCGGACATATTCTGGGGCCATGGCATCAGCCCATTGGCCAAATGGGTCAACGATCACATCTTCTTCAGGGTCCTGAGAGAGCACCTCATCAAATACAACGCGCGGCAGATGGAGTGGCATGCTCAGATTCATGCTCACGGGGGGCAAATACAAGATGGCAGTCACCTATGGTTCAGAGGGAAGAACCAGCCAGACGACTCCCCAGAAGAGTTTGTCAAAGACTGTGGCTCGGCACTGCAGGACCTGGCGAGCGTATCCTCGTGGTCCATGCAGGATGCAGAGTTCATGTATGCAGACTGTGACATCAATACAATCTCGTTGCGCCTCAGCATTCGATGGGAGGCATCTAAGTCGATCCCCTTCGCGTCCGATTTTCCTTACCTCGGCCTCCACTGGGACCTGCGTGCTCAAGTGGTGCACCTCCTCGAAGGAAAAAAAAACCAAGTACTTGGCGGCGATTGTGGATTGGCAGGCCAAGCACGTGCATGACCTCCTTGAGACTCAGAGGCTGTACGGCAAGCTCCTGCATGCTTCTTTGGTTATGCCAGCGGGACGAGCCTACCTCACCAACTTGGAGGCCATGTTGGCCTCGTTCAACGACAGTCCTTTCATACCGCATACCCCACCCCGGGACACTCCAGGCGATCTTGAATGGTGGAAGCAGTGGCTCGGTCGATCTGAATTCTCCTGGCCCATCCCAAACCCCCGGCCCCTTATCGATTACGAGGCCTACTCAGATGCCAGTTCTGGGTTCGGAGTGGCAATTACGATCGGCCCCAGATGGCGAGCGTGGCGGCTCCTTGATGGCTGGAAGTCCCAGGGGAGAGACATACAGTGGGCTGAAGCCATTGACTTTGAGCTCCTTATCCTCAGTCTACACTTGCGCGCCGGCGAGGGTGAGCACCTCAAGGTTTACAGAGACAATTGGGCAGTCGTCGAAGGATGGTGGAAGAGATCCAGCACCAACAAGCCCACCAACCACATTTTCCGCTGCATACTCGATCTATCAGAAAGCAATGGTTGGTTGATTCACACCTGATATGTCCCCAGCGCCCAAAACCCTGCTGATGCCCCCTCCCAAGGGCTCTACCCTCCTCCCAACCTCCTCCTCCACTACGTCCCCATCCCAGAGGACGTGCGACCCTTCCTTGTCGATGTCGGATCCGGCCAACCTGGTGAGAGCTGCCGTCATTAATCGGCTGAAGCGCCTGCACGATGCCCTGCATGCGACATTGAGCATCGACCCGAGGGAGGCCAGACAGCCCAGACTCCTCGACATGAGGCCATGCCAGCTGGCAATCCCCTCTGCTATGACCTCTTCACACAGGAAGCCTGCGCCACGTGCAGCTTCCCTTGCCCCTCGTCCCTCCCCCCTGCGCCCCATATGCTTCACCAAGGACCGTCTGAGGTTATGGATCCCGATCTATACCCCAACACCACTCATGAGTACCCCTGCCCTCGGCCCTGCAGAGAGAGAACGCATCAAAGACATGATGGCTCATGCATGGGAGGAGGACATGCGCGCGGCCTATGGTTTGGGCCTCCTAATGTGGCACCGCTTTTGCGACAACAAAGGGATCCCAGAGCCTGCCAGAGCTCCCACTGCCCAAGATCTTCTCTCGGCTTTCGTCGCATACATGGCGATGGCCTATTTGGGCAAGACTATCTCCAATTATCTGAGTGGGGTGCACACCTGGCACATCCTGCACAGCGTCCCCTGGGTCTTGGACAAGAAGGAAATGGATGCCATGCTGCACGTGGCCCACAAGCTGACTCCTGACTCGTCGAAGAGAAAGGAGCATCTCCCCTACACCCCCAATTTTATCGCAGCCATTCGGCAGCATCTTGATCTGGAGAAACCATTGGACGCGGCGGTCTTTGCCTGCCTAACCACATGCTTCTATGCCTCCACCAGGTTAGGCGAGTTCACCATCTGCACCCTGGACAGTTTCTGACCCAGTGCCCACATCACCCCCCAGAACCTGTCCTACGATCAGGACCAAAACAGCTGCAAGGTCACTGTCCTTCGCCTCCCTACCACCAAATCCACCAGCAGCAAGGGTGAGGACGTTTACTGGGCCTCACAGAATGGGAGCTCGGACCCCACAGCAGCTCTGCTAAACCACCTCAGGGTCAACCAACCTTACGAGACATCCCACCTATTCGTGTACTGGGCCAAAAATGCGCGCCACCCGCTCACCAAAGTGAAGTTTCTAGAGAGAGTGGGAGAGGCTGCGTGCACAGCCGGTCTCAAGCCTCTGCAAGGGCACGGCATCCAGATTGGGTCCACCCTCGAATATCTCCTGCGAGGAGTTCCCTTCGACGTGATGAAGACCAAGGGTCGTTGGGCCGGGGATTCTTTTCTGCTATACCTGAGGATTCAGTGAGGAAGCACACCATCATCGTCGCCCCGTACATTCAAGCGGTGCCAGTCCTGCACGATAATTTCATCCATTACACCATGCCTCCGGTTTGTTAGAGTAACTGCCAACCCCTGTAGCGCGAACATGCCCTTTGCCCCCTCACTGGGTAAGTCATCACCTCCTAATATTGGGGGTGCCAAGCCTCACTTGCCGCGTCATCGTTTCCTAATAGGTTGGGTGTCGCGACCTTGGCTCAGCAGCAAAAACCCTCATTTTTGATCAAGGAGTGCTTCGCGCTTTCGCCCACTCTCTCTACGCTAGCAGGCCACCCCAGTGATGAACAGTGCACATGGAGGACTATACTCACAGTGACAAGAGGAGACTGTGGTGAGATATAGAAGGTGACTGGAAGCAGCAACAGAGTAAGTCTTGCAGGTGAAGCAGATGTGGAGTCTGGCACACAACAGATGAGAACTGGTGTTATTACAAGAGAGGAGACATACCTGGCACACAACAGATGAGAACTGGTGTGGTGCCAGAGCGTACAGGGTACTCTACTTATACTATACAGAGGTGTGACACTAGTACAACACAGGTAACATAGAGTCACAGAATACAAGGAGCATTGTTCTACAGAGGGACACAAAAGAGTGTGCAGAAGGAGAACAAGGGCGCAAAGAACAATGAAAGGCTAGACTATGATATCATAGTGACATCACAATAAAGATAGAACAAAGGGAATGAGTACAAGGACAAAATACAATAGGAGTCCAGAGGAGTCCATGATGTCATTGTACAGTGATCTCATAGATAAGAAAGTCCGAGATTGTAAGGATCATAATAATCTAATCTACATAAGTCCAATATATCTTATCTAAAGCAGTCCGTTATCTGCGTGTCCATTGAGCCGCTAAGTGCGCACAGGTCACTTATCAACACCCAGTACCTCACTTATAACCACTTGCTAATTACCTACAATGCTTGTACATTCTCCCCGGACTGCTGATCCAAATAGTATCATAGCCAAGTGGCTCTTATCCGCACCATCAGGGTTTCATGCCGCACTCCGGCTAATCCTCTCCGTCTCCCACCCTCACCAGTAGAGATGTCAACGAGTTATACTCGCGAGTATGAGTACTCGTCATAAACTGCCAAAGTGGCACTCATACTCGACTCGTACTCGTTGGTGCGAGTACTCGTGAGCACGAGTACTCGTTGATTTTTCTGGACCGAAACTCGTACTTGCGGCACGAGTACCCGTTTGAGCCGCGAGTACCTGCGGGTACGAGTACTCGTATTTGTTTGAAATGTACGGGTACTCGTTTGAGACGAGTACCCGTGGATATTATCATTTCTACACTACCAAAGAACAACTATAGACCAATGTACTAGCTAGTAGCTATAAAGCCCTACTGCCCCCCACCGCCGTCGCATCTGAGTCGCTACCATTGCCGTCGTGTTGTCGCCATGTCGTCGTCGTTGTCTACCGTGTCATCGTCGTTCAAGCTTGCCTTGCCGCCGTGTCATCGTCATCGTGTCATCATCGTTGTCTATCGTGTCGTTGTTGTGTTCCATGGTTCGACCCATGGTTCGACCTGCCTTGCCGTGTCACCGTTTTGTTGTCGCCTTGCTAAATGCCGTAGTTGACTCAGAGGTGATGGGGCGCTGGTGAGGGTTTGTCATCGTATGGCTAACCACACGCTGGTGGTAGTTTGCAGCCACTGCTGTTGTCGTCCGAGTCGTCCAGGTGTACACTAAGGTTGTGGTTGGTCGTGAGTAACTCATGTGGTGTAAGCGACTCACCAGTACTGTGAGAGCCGCGAATGAGGCCAAGCTTCCCACGCCCGGTGATTGCCAGTTTCGCAGGCTACATGCGGACCGGCCCGCGGGTTGCCACTACCACCAGCAACAGCAAGAACGGCAGTGGTAGCGACAACGCCTTAGACAACGCAACAATGACGACGACGGAGCGATGCCATCGACCACATCAATGGGGCAATGCCCAGTCGACCACAACAACCGGCGACTCGACTTGGACGTCCTTGGCGAATCGCAATGGCGATGTCTATCGACCACGACGATGGGGGCGACAACCACCTAACAACGACAACGACAGCCAGATGATGCCGCCACCGCCGACAACGACAACGACAACACCACACGACAACAGGCGATGGCAATGACAGGACTGACACGATGATTCGGATGGCGAGCCCTGCGGCTCTTAGCTAGTGGTCTACAGATACATGTAACTAGATACGAGATAAATTACTTTATACAAAACTGTAAACCAAAGTTGGTACCCATGGCATTGCTGTGAGTACCGCGAGTACTCGCGAGTACTCGCACTCAGAAAAATGTGAACTCGTACTCGTGCGAGTATCCAGGCACGAGTACTCGCAGGTGCGAGTACTCGTCACATGACGAGTCACACTTGCGAGTGACTCGTTTGATGGCAACTCGTTGACATCTCTACTCACCAGTGACGCATGAAACCCATCCTCGAGAAGCAAACCAGTGACTCGCAAAGATCCAGGAAGACATTGTCTGGGAGCACGTCAATTGTCACATGTCTGTAATCCTTGGCTGTATATGCAACTCAGCACTCGCCACATGGCCTAATCTATAACACGAACACGTACATAGAATCTTTCCCATATTCAGGAATCTTCCAGGGCTACCTGTCGATGTTGTTGAGCGCAGAACTAACAAGCGAGGAGTGATAGCAAAGAGCTAATAGACAAGTTAACTTCAGAGGTGAAGGGAACTCTATTACAACTGCATACCTAATAGACAAGTTACTATAGAATGTCTATGAGCAAAGGTAATAAGAGAGGTAAAGAGAAAGGGACTTACACTTCAGAGGTGAAGGGAACTCTGAAGTGTATAGGCGTAAACAGCAGTCCTTATATACAGGATGCTTAAGTAAGAATGGTCTGTGCACACTGGTGACCCAAACACAATACATGTGGTCTGTGCGCCAGAGGGAGAAGTGCCATTGGAGGGCAGAGAACAATAGCTGCCTAAAGCAGACAATACCGGTATCTTAACAATGAAGAACAATAAGAGCCATATATGACTCTAATAATAAAGATAAACAAAAGCGGTCCGTATGAGTCCGGAGTGTCCTGAAGAGTCCATAAGGGACAGATACCGTATTTAGTATGTGGGCTGACACAATCAGATCCCACGAGACATGTGACTTATTCAGTCGCGTCTCAACATCCCTCCATGATTGGGACAGTCCATAGTGTAGATAACAGAGGTGTGTTAAAGTTGAAGCTCTGAAGTAAGAGATCCTTGACTATTATATACAAGATGATAATCTTTTCAAGAGCCGGAATCTGTAGGCTCTCTGAGTCAAGATCCAACTCCTTCAGAGTTCTAAGAAGGGCTTTTCGTGGTTGTAAAAGACCCAAAGGAAGTCTGCAAAAGCTTCGCTTGCTTATCTGCAATAGTTCGACGTTCCTGAAGCCTCCTTCTGTTTAACCTCTTGGAGATCAGAGAACATGATGTGCTTGTTACAGGACAATGTGACGTCCTTGTTGATAAACCAATGATCGATGATCATTGACTCAGCACGCTGTTCCTAACTCTCCATTTACACCATTCCTAGATCCATGACCATTTTGTCAAAGGGTTCTCTGGGCAGTGACTTAGTGAGTCCATCTGCAACCATTTCCCCTGTAGGAGTACGTATCAGGTCTATGACCTTGTTTTCCACGTATTCCCTGACTACATGGTGTTTGATCAGGATGTGTTTGGACCGCCTTCCAGTGACAGGGTTTAGTGCTAAGTCTACAGCACCCTTGTTGTCACAGTGTAGGGGAATTGGGGAGGTAACCTCATACCCTAGTTCCCCAAGGAAGGTAGTGTACCACTGAGCTTGGTTTGACGCCTCAGAGAGGCTCATGTACTCGGCTTCTGTGGTAGACTGGGCAATAGTCTTCTGCTTTCTGGTACACCATGAAATGGCTCCATTGGCAAGCAGGAAGACGTAACCAGAGGTGGAGTGCTTCTCTTCTTGATCTCCCCAAGAAGAGTCACAGTAGCCATGAAGGCCTTCTCCACCTGAGCCATTCCCTCCAGCATAGTGCAACGCATAGTCCTTAGTACTGTTTAGGTATGCCAGGACATATTTCGCTAGGCGTAGATGCTGTGGTGAGGGATTGGAAGCAAATTGGCTAAGGCGTGCAACAGCGAATGATATATCAGGTCTGCTTCCAATCTGCGCGTACAGCAGTGACCCAATTATCTGTTGATACTTCTTAATCTCAGAAGTAGAGGCCTGATCGTCATACTTGATCAAGTGTGCCTCGGCACCAGAGGGAAGAGGAGTGTATACTGGGTTGGAATCTAACATCCCAAAACGCTCAACCACATCGCGGATGTAATCTGATTGGTTGATTTCCATAGTGCGGTTTGCACGGTCTCTGGTGATGTTAACACCTAGGTAAGACTGGATTTCACCAAGATCAGTCATCTCATATCGACTTGATAGAGATGCTTTCAGATCATTGATCTTTGATAGGGAACTCCCAAGTATAGTGATGTCATCTACATATAAGATCACGAATAGCGTGTCACCCCCCCTCTTGAAGATGATACATGTATACTCCTGCATCAGAGTACGTCCGCGTGAAGCCTAGGTCACAAAGGACCCCATGGAATTGTAAGTTCCATGCGCAGGAAGCTTGTTTCAGGCCATAAAGGGCCTTTTGTAACCGGCACACAAGGTGCTCGGAGCCAGCTGTGACGAAACCGACTGGTTGCTCCATATAAATTTCTTCCTCCAGTTCCCCATGAAGGAATGCTGATTTAACATCCATCTGGTGAATATGCCAATCTTCAAGCGTGGCTAACACAAGAAGGAGTCGTAGGGACTCAAAGCGGGCAACTGGGGAGAAAGTTTCATCAAAGTCCACCCCCTCTAGTTGGGTGAACCCTTTTGCCACTAGCCTAGCACGAAAGCGTCCATCTGCTTTCTTTTTGAACACCCATTTACACTTCACCACCTTCCTATTAGCAGGAAGGGGTTCAAGTTTCCAGACATCAAGCTTACTGAGAGCATCGAGTTCATACTCGCACGCTTCAAGCCAATCAGTAGCTTGGTCAGACTCCATGGCCTGCTTATACGTTTGAGGTTCCTTGTAACCAGGGACCTCAGCGGCGTTCAGCAAGTCCATCATTCCCAGCCTGCTACTACCCTGCACGAATTCATCGTCTTCCTCTTGTAGATAGCGAGGATTCGTGAATCGTACCCTTGTGCTCCGCCTGGGATGAATAGGCGAAGGTACCTGAGTGTTCCTTGGAGATCTAGGGGTTTCCCTAGGAGGAGACACTTCCCGGTTGAAGTTTGGGGCAGGTATAGGCGCGGAGACTACCGGAGGCCTAGAAGAGCGGGTGCGAGGGCGTGCAGGAGTAGTTGGTAGTGGGGCTTGGGAAGGGGGAGTGTGATATATAGTCTGGTCTGCCGGGGCAGGTGTAGTGTTAGGGGGTGTGAGAGGGGTGCTAGGCTGTTGAGGTACTGCAGGTACCAGCGGTGGTAGTACGAAGACTGGTGTAGTTTGTGGTACTGCAGGGGCAACAGCTGGTGTAGGCGGGCCAGGCACTACAAAGAAAATCTCACCACCATCGGTTCCCCTTGAAGGTTCACCGGAGGAGGGAGATGGAATGGGTGATGTGGAGTGATGGGCCAGGTCACTCAGGGATGGGAAGGTGTCTTCATCAAATGTAACATCTTGTGAAGAGATGAAGCACCGGCTATGTCTATCCCAGAGTTTGTAGCCCTTTGATAAGGGTTCATAGCCCACAAACACGGCTTCCTTTGACTTAGGATCTAGTTTGCGCCGGTTGTGTTCGGGTACATGATAGTAGGCTTTGCAGCCAAATACTCCAAAGTAAGAGACATCTGGGACTGTACCATCCCAGAGCTCTAGCGGAGTTTTCCACTGATTAGAACGAGTGGGACATCTGTAATTGCACTAGGTGTTCAGAGCTGTTCGGAGCTGTTCAAGGACACTCCGAACAGCTCTGAACACTCCGAACACCTAATTGCGTTTACAGATGGAGTGCGGTTGTATATATGCACAGCAGTATGAACTGCTTGTTCCCAAAAGCCGAGGCTAAGGCCTGCATGGTGAAGCATGCTAGTGCCTTTTTCCATAACCGTACGGTTAAAACGCTCGGCTCTCCCATTCTGTTGTGGAGAATAAGGCATTGTGAGCATATGCTCGATTCCTGCTTCCTCAAGTATGTGCTTTAAGTCGTTGTTGACATACTCGCCACCACGGTCCGAGTGTAAGGATTTGATGGGCTTATTTAGTTGTTTTTCAGCCCACGCCTTGTAGTGTAGGAAGGCGTCCTTAAACTGGTCCTTTGATTTCATAAAGATGATTACTGCAGCTTTGGAGTAGTCATCTATGAACGTGGCGAAGTATTTGTTGCCCTGAATAGAATTACTCTGCATGGGGCCAACAAGGTCACTGTGTACGACTTCAAGGGGTTCCTTGGCATGTTTGGAGGAAGGTGGGAAGGGTAGACGGGTAGATTTGCCGACTTCACAGCCATGGCAAAGCCTGTCTTCCACAGGGGAATCATTAATTTTGAGTCCTTTTACAGACTCTTGAGCATATCTCTTTAGCGCATCTTTGGACATATGTCCCATGTGCTGGTGCCAGACATCAAGGCTAGCAGATGCAGGTGCTCGGACTGAGTTTATATAGTGTCTGTCTAGCCAATAGAGGCCAGAAGCCTTGTGTCTGTCATGGACGCGTATTATTTTCCCTATTTTTCTGTATTTATACGGATTTATTTGGTGAAGATATGAAGGGCCGAAGTACAGAGGTATTCGTTAGTCACATGTGTTTGCCACCATGTGCATGTGATCGTGGGATTAGTATCCCTCATTAGTACAGACTCATACGATTGGACGATAAGGATAGAAGGGACTAGAAGGATCTAGAACGTGCTTAGTAGTTTACACTTACTCACTGTATTAGGTTTTACTCAGCAAGTGGAGCTGCTCGTAAGCGTTATGACAGAGTGCCATGTCAGCACCATAGATAACGCTATTAATAGACACGACGTGTCAGCTCCTGAGTCATAGGACCTTACTGTACACTTAGTAATAGTGTTCGAACTCAGTTTAGACTCAGCCGCAGTAGTGTATATAAGCTTCCCTGTAGCGTCCTGAGTGGAACCAACTTGTCCTCTTGGTTCTCCACTCAGGTGCGCATTCCTCTGTATTCCTTACCTTTCTCCAATCTAACTTGTCCTCTTGGTTCTCCACTCAGCGTGCCACAGTGTGATCACTGACAGTTTGAGTCCTTGAATAAAGGCTCCACGTTCCTGTCCCCTCCACTGTGACTGTACGTTTGGCGCGTGACTTGTCTCCGCGTTAGGTTGAGTGTGCCCCCTCACAGTTCACTTTACTCTTCACTTGACTTGGCGTAGCGCGGCAGTCGCACCGCTACATTAGGACAAGTTCCTCTTTCACACTCTCGGGTTACCCACCCGCCAGTCTTACTTCTCTTTATCATCTTTCCCTCTAGGTGGTTGACGACCATCAGTCCCTTGTGTTATCCACCTCACTCTTTGCCTGTGGACCTCCGTAAGCAGATTCTGTGCTATTGTGGTACAACTGTAGTGTCCGTAAAATCGGCATACATTGTGCTTGCCTATAGGCGTTCTATCTGGTCACAGTAGAACGTTTGGGTACTTGCTGCAGAACTGGTCACCACGCCAGATAAGCTGCAGTAGGATGAGAAGCCAGCCAGGCCTAGCCTGTGACAGCTGTACGCGTAGTAAACAGAAAAGTTTGAGAGCGCTTCGGCGTGAGAGGCAGCCAACAGGTCGAGAAGACTGAGGCAGACAGCCTTGTGGCTCTACACATAACCTTACCCCATTCCTGAGTGTCCCTTTATCGCCGCAGCCTCGCGCAGTGTGAAACAATCACTGTGTATTGGTCTCGCTTGATAGGGCATTCCACGCATCCTCAAGTTAGCGTTGCGCGCTCGTTGTATCCAGTCATCTTTACCCACCTATCCTCCCGTTTCCACCCTGCCTCGCATATTTGCGAACGTTCGTGCCCGACTCCGTCATCTCTTTAGGAGGAGACAAGCTTCCATCCCACCAATCCCAACGCCCCCTAGTAATCAAGCCTCTGCTTCGGCATCGCTACACATACTCAGGACACCTCAAATCACTAACGAGCGTGCTCCTTCCCCACCTATATCAACACACGGGTCGTCATCAGCTTCATTCCATTCCGCACACTCCTCCTCCCAAGAAACCCTCGCCCAATCAGGTGAAAGCTTCGTAGACGAAGACGGTGTCAACATCCGTTACCAGGGATTCCAGTTAGAACTGCCCCCTCGTAACCTTGCCGAACAATACGTACAGGCAATTTACGGTGACCCCAGATTTCGTTACGGACTTCTAGACCTTTACGGTCTCGAACGTGAAGTTAACGGCACGGGCTATACCGTTCCCCAGCTAGTCGCATTCGCTGCCGATCTAGTTCCCCAACTCTCTCCCCCTCCCTCTCCTTCACCACCTCACAGTGGCTCCCAGCGGTCGGCAGAAAGCCAAACAGGCTCAAGCCCAGTATCCTCGCGGAGTTCACTCCAAATTCGCGCTCCCTCCCCTCACGAAGAGTGAAAAAGCCTTCACCTCTTCAGTAGTCGACTGGGACGACATCTCGCCTGACGAACAGCTAATTCTCCTAGAGAATTACCGAAAGGCACAAGAAGAAGCAGAGAGAAAAGAGAGACAGGCCCAACTAGACGCAATGGCTGACCCAATAGCATCCACATCCGCAGCCGCCTCGGGTTCTGCACCCACTCCTCCCACAGTCCAGGATTGCCTGGACCTCATTCATCAACTCAGTTTGGCCATGGGTGTAATAGCCCAGGAGGTCAAAGATCTTACACATGCTGTCGGCGTGTCACACGCCACCCGGCCCCACTCTAACGGTAACAAGAAGGACATAGTGGCCCGCCCAAAACCATGGGACGGGAAAGGCAACTCTACAGAAGCCCGACATTTCCTTGCCGCTTACCATAACTGGGCCGGCTCAACGGGAGACGCCATGAATACATGGCATGATGCAGATAAGAGGTGGTACATTGACAAAGGTTGATGGACCGCGGCCGCCCTCAACCTTATGGAAGGGGACGCGAAGACCTGGGCCCTTCCATATCTGGAAGAGGCAAATCAAGGTGGATCGCCATTCAGTGGAACCTTTGCCGGTTTCGTCAAGGCCTTTAACCTCAGGTTTAGTCCGCGGGACACCACAGATTTAGCGCGAGAGGCGCTCAAAAAGACAAAACAAGGTCGCAAGGAGGTGACCCAGTACATATCCCTGTTCGACCAGTACGCCAGACAGACAAAGTGGTCTGAAGAAGACCTGTGCACCCGGTTCTATGATGGCCTCTCTGAGGAAATCAAGGACATCCTCGCATTCACGGGGAAAATAGCTCTAGACTACCAAGACCTGCGAAAGGCCGCGCAAGACATCGACCAACATATGCACGCCCGGAAGGCAGAGAAGGGGGGTGAAAACTCCCGCATCGCACCTACATCGGCCCATCCCGATGCCATGCAAGTAGACGCTACGCGTCAGCAAGGCAAGAAACCGGGACCGGCCGATATCTTAAAAACTAGAGCTGAATACCAGACGTGGATGAAGGGGAAGTGTTACGGGTGTGGGTCAACAGAACACTCGAAGAAGGATGGAAACCACGAACGAGACGTGTGCAACTGGTGCCAAAGAGTCGGCCACCGTGCACCCGTCTGCATGACCAAGAAAATGGGGAAGCCAGCCAAAGCTAAGGCTGCAGGCAACGGACTCCCCTAGTCCACCATCCTCTTCAAATACTGCGGTAGCATCCGCCTCCTCCAGTTCAAGTACCTCTCCGGCCAAGACGTCACAGGTAGACGTAGCCAAATTGATGGAGATGGTGAAAAAGCAGCAAGAGCAGATTGAATCGCTCAAGGCGGCTTTTTAGTGCAAGGGACCAGCAGAGCTGCGTCTGGCCCCTTATTTACAGTAGATGACTCGGCTTCCTGTAGTTGTACCATATGTTTACGCTCTCGCCTCGTTTCGGACTTATCTCCTGTAATTCATACAATCTCTTCCTCTACCTGTAAGTTAGATAGTATTGTCAGCTCCGTTTCTTGTCTTCCTGGCCCCTCCACATCTACATCTGCCTCAGAGATGAACAATAAATGTAGTGTTCCAGTTGCTCCACCTTTTCTCGAAGCAGCGCCGCACGTGATGATTTCTGATGCAGCACTGTCTTCAACTATTATTCCCGAAACAAAAGATAAAAAATCACATTTTCATATTTCTGTGTATTTAAAAGGACGTCATCGTACTGTAAAAGTAGCAGCAATGGTAGACTCGGGGGCAACTTCGTTGTTCCTCGACAAAAAGTACGCTGACCTGCCACAAGATGTTCCAGGTTCCTCTTGAGAATCCCATCATCCTCTATAACATAGACGGGACACTCAACGAAGCCGGTAGTATCACCCACAAAGTTCGACTCAATCTCCAAGTCGGACCAACGGAAGAAAGTCATGACTTCTTAGTCACTTCCCTTGGCCCAGAGAACGTCATTTTGGGACTACCTTGGCTTAGATTACAGAACCCGGAAATCGATTGGCAGGAAGGCACAATGCGTCTCAATTCCACCGCTGAAACAGCGCCACCGGAACTTGAGATAGAGGTGATGCGCATCATGGCGAACCGTATGGAACGCCGCCGTCTCCTTGCGGAGAAAGTGCTGGATACGGCCCAGGACGAAGTTTTCTGTTTGGCAGGCTTTACGTATAGTCAGCAGATAGCCGAAAAGGCTACTGCAGCCAAGCCAAAGAAAACCTTCGAAGAAATGGTGCCCAAGCACTATCGTGACTTTGCAAAAGTTTTCTCTGAGGAAGAATCCCAGAGGCTCCCTGAGCATCAACTGTGGGACCACGCCATAGATCTTGAGCCAGATGCAGTCAAGCACTGGAAGATCAAGACGTACCCTATGTCACCCAGCGAGCAAGTGGAACTCAACAAATTCCTGCAAGAGCACATTGCTAAAGGATATCTGGTACCATCTAAGTCACCGATGGCCTCCCCAGTATTCTTTATCAAAAAGAAAGACGGAAAGCTCCGTCTAGTGCAGGATTATCGCTGTCTTAATAAAATTACCATTAAGAACCGATATCCACTTCCACTCGCGGCTGACATCATCAACCAGTTGAAAGGAGCAGAGTACTTCACAAAATTTGACGTTCGATGGGGCTATCATAATATTCGAATCCGAGAAGGAGACGAATGGAAGGGTGCTATCGTCACCAACCGCGGACTGTTCGAGCCAAAAGTAATGTACTTTGGCATGACCAACAGCCCCACAACCTTCCAAGCCCTCATGAACGCAATATTTGCAGATCTCATCGCAGAAGGAGAAGTCGCAGTTTATATGGATGATATCCTCATCTATAGCCGAGACCTTAACCACCATCGCAAAATCGTACACGAGGTGCTCAAAAGGCTCGAAAACTACGATCTCTATCTCAAACCTGAGAAATGCGACTTCGAGAAACGTGAAATGGAGTACTTAGGGATGATTATCCGTCCCGGAGAAGTGCAGATGGACCCTGGCAAGGTCTCTGCAGTAAGGGAGTGGCCCACGCCTACGAATCTCAAAGAAGTCAGAGCATTCGTTGGGTTTGCCAACTTCTATTGTAGGTTCATTAAGGACTTCGCAGCTATCGCCCGACCCTTACATGACCTCACGAAGAAGGATACTCCATGGCACTGGCATTCTGAACAGCAGAAAGCTTTCGACGACCTTAAGGGACGTTTCGTTCAAGAACCTATCTTAAAGGTGTACAATCCGAACCTCCCCACTCGCGTCGAAACAGATGCTTCAGGATTTGCTACTGGCAGGATACTTACTCAGAAGTACCCAGACGGTCTTTGGCACCCCGTTGCGTATCGCTCAGAGTCAATGAGCAAAGAAGAGCGCAACTACGAAATCTACGACAGAGAAATGCTAGGCTTAATCCGTGCCTTAGAGGACTGGAGACATTTCCTCGAAGGTATCTCCTTTGAAGCGATCACCGACCATAAGAATATGGAATGGTGGGCAAGCATGAAAGACTTAAATCGCCGGCAAGCACGCTGGGCGTTATATTTAAGTCGCTTCGCCTTTAAGATCACTTACAAGAAAGGAGATTCGATGCAAGCCGATGCACTCAGTAGATTTTCCAAAGACCATGTCAGGGATAATGAGGATAACCGCCAGGTTCAGGTGTTACAACCTAAGCATTTCCTCAATGCCGCCCAAGCACACTTCCACCCAGAAGTGGACTCCCTTGGCAGCCGCATCAAACTTGCATCCATTAAAGAAGCCGAAGTTATAGAGGGTCTTAAAAGTTTACAAAAGACCGCTCCCAAGGCTCTTACGGATGGAGTTGCGCTGTGGGAAGAAGAAGATGGTTTCGTTTACCACCGCGGAAAGCTATATGTCCCAAACGACCAAGCCCTCAGAAGGGACGTGGTAAAGTCATGCCACGATACAACGATTGCAGGACATCCCGGTAAAAACGGAACCATAGAGCTAGTTAGTCGCTACTATTGGTGGCCACGCATGGCAGGCTTCATAAGTTCATACGTAGAAGGATGCGATCGATGCCAATCCTATCGCAAAGATCTGCACCCCAAAGCTATGATTCAGCCGCAAGAAGTACCTGAGGGTCCATGGCAGTTAATTGGGATCGATTTAATCGGCCCTCTGCCTATGTCACATGGAAAGGATATGATCCTTAACATAGTGGATCATTATACGAAACAGATCCATCTATTCCCAGTGACTTCTCAGATTACGGCTGATGGGGTAGCATCCATCTACTTTGAACAAGTCTTCCCCTTGCATGGGATCCCTCGAAAGATCATTAGTGATCGAGGACCCCAGTTTGCTGCAAGGAGCATGCGGGCACTATACAAGCGACTAGGAATAGACGCAGGTCTCACGACTGCCTATCACCCTCAAGCTAATGGACAGGTAGAGCGCAAAAATCAAGAAGTAGAAGTCTACTTGCGCTTGTTCATTAGTAAGAGGCAGGATGATTGGGCAGACCTGCTCCCTACCGCGGAATTCGTAATCAACAGCAGACTTAACTCAGCTACGGGCCACACACCCTTTGAGTTGCTGTATGGCTACACACCTGATTTCACGATTCCGGCTGGTAGGCCAACTGGTATTCCAATGCTCGATAAGCGTCTTCAACACTTAGTTTCGTCACGTAAGGATGCAGAGGCAGCTCTACGCCAAAGTAAACGGCGAATGCAGACAGACGTTGAACAAAGGCACAAGCCACATGCCTTTAACGTCGGGGATAAAGTCTGGTTGCAAGCTAAGCAAATAAAGATACACCAGCAGTCGTCCAAATTGGGTCCAAAACAGCTAGGCCCATTTGAAGTCACTGAAGTCAGAAGTGACGTCGACTACAAGCTTGCACTCCCCCCTGCATTACGGATCCATGATGTATTTCATGTAGACCGCCTCTCCCCTTACAAGGGAAACGAAGTTAACGGGCTTTTGCCACCTCCACCTGACCCCGTCACAGTTGAAGGGGAAGAAGAGTACAAAGTAGACCATATAAGAGATTCAAAACTCTTTGGTCGTACTCTTAAGTACCTAGTTCACTGGAAGGGCTATGGAGAGGGCGAGGACACTTGGGAACCTGCTAAAAACCTAGCGCATGCCCCAGAAAAGCTTAAAGAGTTCCACTCTTTAAATCTGGGCGCACCTAGAAAAATAGCAGCTCTCATTTACGCGTCCTTGCCTTGGCAGTCTCCTCACATGTACACAGAGGCCAACGCGGACGTCGACCCTTAAGAAGGGGGGTGATGTCATGGACGCGTATTAGTTTCCCTATTTTTCTGTATTTATACGGATTTATTTGGTGAAGATATGAAGGGCCGAAGTACAGAGGTATTTGTTAGTCACATGTGTTTGCCACCATGTGCACGTGATCGTGGGATTAGTATCCCTCATTAGTACAGACTCATACGATTGGACGATAAGGATAGAAGGGACTAGAAGGATCTAGAACGTGCTTAGTAGTTTACACTTACTCACTGTATTAGGTTTTACTCAGCAAGTGGAGCTGCTCGTAAGCGTTATGACAGAGTGCCACGTCAGCACCATAGATAACGCTATTAATAGACACGACGCGTCAGCTCCTGAGTCATAGGACCTTACTGTACACTTAGTAATAGTGTTCGAACTCAGTTTAGACTCAGCCGCAGTAGTGTATATAAGCTTCCCTGTAGCGTCCTGAGTGGAACCAACTTGTCCTCTTGGTTCTCCACTCAGGTGCGCATTCCTCTGTATTCCTTACCTTTCTCCAATCTAACTTGTCCTCTTGGTTCTCCACTCAGCGTGCCACAGTGTGATCACTGACAGTTTGAGTCCTTGAATAAAGGCTCCACGTTCCTGTCCCCTCCACTGTGACTGTACGTTTGGCGCGTGACTTGTCTCCGCGTTAGGTTGAGTGTGCCCCCTCACAGTTCACTTTACTCTTCACTTGACTTGGCGTAGCGCGGCAGTCGCACCGCTACAGTGTCCTTCCGCAATGGTTTCCCCATTGTGCCTAATGGCAAAGGATGTAGCGTCAAAACTAACTATAGCACCCTTTTCTGCTAGGGCACTGGTGGACAGAATACGCGAGTGCGTATTGGGGAGGTGGAGCACATTTGATATTTTGAGGTTGAAACCTCGATTGGTGCGGATAGTAATGGTACCCGTGCCAACACTCTTGAGTAGAGAGCTGTCACCAAGGAGGACTTCAACACCTTTGTGAGAAGTATAGGTGTCGTAGTCCTCAATGTGTGGGGTAAAATGTGCTGATGCTCCACTGTCCATCATCCATCTTGACGCTATTTGAGTGTGGTTTACACTCATCATGTAAAGGGAAACCTGAGGTACCTCATGTACCTCCTCTATTTTGCCAGAGCCGTTTACTATGGTAAATAGTCGGCTCTTAGGTACAGGTATGCTATTGGCCACAGCAAACCTGTTTGCCGGAATGGAGTCCGGCGCCTCAGATATGGTATTCTGAGCAGCTTTCCCTCGCTGCCCAGCCCTCCCTTTCTTAGCGTTCTCCTGGTCCCGTTTGAGTTTGTAGCAGTCTGGCTTTTTATGGCCAGCCCACTTGCAGTAGTGGCAGATTATGTCCGGAGACACAGAGCTGCCCGATGCCTGCGACACGTGATCGCGTGGAGGCTGATGATTTTTGACGGGGGCTATCTTGGTAAAAGATGCCGGGGGACCAGAGATGCGTGATTCCTCATTGATGAACCTATTGATGAGGTCCTGAGGTATGAGATTGGCAGGGGGGCCAGAGGCGAGGATGGTGCCTGCTATGGTGCTGTAGGAGGGGGGTAGTGCGTCTAAAAGTATGAAGGACATTTGCATGTCCGAGACAGGCATCCCATTCTCCACGAGGGTGTTCCTCAGGTCCAGCATCTTTTGGAGCTGAGGTAGGAAGGGGCTACCTTCCTGAAGCTTGGTGTTCGCCAAGCCCACCCACAAATTAAAGGTGGCCATAGAGCCAACCTGACCATAGAGGTGATCCAGCTGCTGGTACTTGTCATGGACGCTTGGGTACAGCGCCATGGATTGAATACCAGAGAGGACCTCCGATGTCACAGATAAAAATAGGAGGCCAGTGATGACCTCTTCCTGCCTCTCCCATAGGGCCATCATGGCCAGCCCTGCATCTGTAGGACCTGTGGGTCCTGCAGGGAGTGCTGGGTGGTGGGGAACAGTGCCCACATTTGAATGGGTGAGGTGGCGCCTACACCCGTTCATTAACATGAGGGAGGAGAAGGTCGACGACCACGTCTGCCAGTTGGTTCCATCCAACTTGGCGAGGGTGACGGACGGAGGGAAAACAAGATGGAAAGACATTTGAGATGTTTGTAAATCTGGTTCCGAGGAGCAGTCAGAACCAGCCCAGATCTTGGTAGGGAAAAATGAAGTCC
This sequence comes from Lactarius sanguifluus, assembly GCA_021527775.1. Classification (NCBI taxonomy): domain Eukaryota; kingdom Fungi; phylum Basidiomycota; class Agaricomycetes; order Russulales; family Russulaceae; genus Lactarius; species Lactarius sanguifluus. The sequence goes on along the minus strand of JAKEYF010000075.1, from coordinate 168,098 downwards.
TGCCATAGGAGCGCTATAACTCCATAACACATAAGGTGTCATGCCTCAAGTTTGTGCAACTTGGATTTGTAGTATAGTAGTGGAATCATTTTTATAATGGCTGCCTTATACTGTAGTCTCCTAGGCCTGAATGTTACTAAGGGCGGATAGTCATGCACGATGCCGTAGGTTTCAAGCAAGAAGGATCAGAGGAGCATTGTCCGGCGAAGGACACTCCAAGTCCATCTCTAGCCTAGTAGCATGAAGGCTGGGGCTATCCAAGAACTACAGTAAAGGGTAGTACCCTAGAGAGGAGCCAACAGCGAATTCCAGAAGTGATGATAGGGATCAACTCCCATAACAATCATGACTGTCATCTGTGGAGTCTCTAGAACAGACCATTAAGGGTCTTGGTACTAAGTAACTAGAATAGTGATACATGCCATGCAGCGAATCCTGCACAAAGGGAGCGAATACTTCTCCTGGCAGAGGTCTACTCATAGCTACTATGTAAATACCATCATAATAAGGTAGCGTCTCCTAGTTGTATCAGAGGGAAGGACTTCTGGGTTTGACTATTAACCAGGCCTTCACACCCCTTAAAGTGACCCAGGTATTAACCGAGTATCACCCAACCATTAGAGAGGCTTATAGCCGCAAGGGTCTTCCCCTCTTGGCCTATGAAATCACTTCCGGACGAAGACCGGGAAAAGAAGATATTGTAGGAGTAGTGCGCACAGAGGAATTTGAGGTCATAGTAGGACCTCTCATGAGAACCTCCTTTAGAGGCTAGCCAAAATGGCGCATGACGAAGTCATGGTGGACAAGAAAGGATGTGTTGAAATAATGGTAGAGGATGCTCACTGAAAGTGTGGGGGACGACAAGAAAGATGTGGTCGGCTGAGAGAGCAAGGTGACACAAGTAGATCTGTTATAAAAAACGCGAGTTAGTTATTAGGCGTCAGGGCCCATAACCTGTTGAGTGCAGAACTAACAAGCGAGGAGTGATAGCAAAGAGCTAATAGACAAGTTAACTTCAGAGGTGAAGGGAACTCTATTACAACTGCATACCTAATAGACAAGTTACTATAGAACGTCTATGAGCAAAGGTAATAAGAGAGGTAAAGCCTGAAGAGAAAGGGACTTACACTTCAGAGGTGAAGGGAACTCTGAAGTGTATAGGTGTAAACAGCAGTCCTTATATACAGGACGCTTAAGTAAGAATGGTCTGTGCGCACTGGTGACCCAAACACAATACATGTGGTCTGTGCGCCAGAGGGAGAAGTGCCATTGGAGGGCAGAGAACAATAGCTGCCTAAAGCAGACAATACCGGTATCTTAACAATGAAGAACAATAAGAGCCATATATGACTCTAATAATAAAGATAAACAAAAGCGGTCCGTATGAGTCCGGAGTGTCCTGAAGAGTCCATAAGGGACAGCATCAGCAAAAATACTTGTCGCTTTTTGGGTCCCTTCTCGGCTTCCGGAAGTGGCAAAAGGGACAGAAGCCGGGAAGGGAATTCCTCTGTCGGCAGGCATGGCCTAAATCTTCCAAAGAGCCGCTGGAAGGGTAATACCCTTTCAAAGCCCTGCTAGAAGGATCAGTACCTGTCTGCAGCTCGGTGAAAGATATCGAGAAGGTCACTCCAAAGATCATTTAAAAGAGCATAAAAAGAATATATTTCGTGTAAATACTAGTACAAGGAAAGCACTACGCTGGATATCACTACACTTTCTGACAATGCCATCCCGGTAACCGCCAACCCTACCACTGCCATTCCCGCTGTCGTCCCAGCGACCGTCCCCGCTGCAGCCATCGTCCTTACTACATCACCTTTACATCACCTTTACAATCGTCATTGGTTACAACCACCCCTGCCATCGTTGTCGTCTCCATCGCCGTCTTTGTTGCGCACTTCGTTGTCGTGCTTGTTGCGTCGCATGGTCAGTCATTGTCACTTCATCGTGGTCGCAGTTGTGGTTGCGTCGTTGTCACTGTCGTCGCCGTAGCTGTTGGATCTCATTGGGGGCCTGGTGCTAATGCCCCAATGACAGTGGGGTAGCGGCGGTTGAGCCAGACGGGGTCAGTGGATTGTTGCGTGGGAAACGGGGTCGATGCGATGGTGACTGGCAAATGGAGGTGCTTGCATGCGTGCAAGGGACAGCACCAATGATATCTGCCATTGTCATACCCTCAATGAGATAGTAAGAGGGAGAAAAGAAAGAAAACTTAGCTGTAAGTGGGTGGTACAGCAGCGAGGAGCGCAGGTGAACGCAACGTGGGAGTGGTAAGTGGTGAGGTGTTGGCAGGTGCAGAGGGTGGCCTGTGGACGTGCGAGTTGGGGTGGAGATAGTAGGGATGAGCGGAAAAACGCTTACCTCTGTGCGGGGGGTGAGTACGGTGGGCAGCAGGAGAGCACACGTGTACCTGTGAGGGACAGGGAGGCAGCCATGATGTGTGAGGGTGTGAGAGAGGACGAAGGCAGGATGTATGTATGGGGCGACTGTGAGGCAGTGGGAGGGAAGAACGACTTCGTAAAAAACGGATGGTTGCTTATGGCGGAATGGGAATATATATATATTCCCACGATCTGCCGATCAACAAACAATCAACGTGACTTGAAGTCACTCTCTATCTGCCACTCTTGTTTTGTGTACATCTGCACCCAGCAGGACAACGGTGCCCCGTCCCCTCCCCTCGTGCATATGCAAACCATCCCTGTTCGCCAGCCGCTATTGCATTGACACCGTTGCCATGTGACGACCCACCGAACCCTGTCTTGTCCAACCACCGCTACCCCACTGTCATACCCGGCTATCGCAGCAACTCCCCTGCCACCCCACCCAGACCACGTTGCTGCCACCCCAACTGTGATGCTGACAACTACGGCGACAGCAATAATAACGTCAACGCAACTGCGACCACGACCACGACGAAGTGACAGCAATGTGACCATGACCGAGGCAACGGCCATGACGAAGCATGCAACAAACATGGTAATAGTGACAATGATGAAGTGCATGACGAAGACGACCACAGCCACAACTGCATGACGACGATGGCAAGGCAGCGGCGATGGAGGTGACGGTGATGGTAGCAGTGGTGGTGTGAATGGAGACGACGACGATGAAGGACGAGTTTGTAGATTTGTTAATAAAAATGTAGATCATCATGTACAGGATTACATCCTAACACACCACTCTAATGTATCGTAAAAACTGAAAGTGGCAAGAAGTCCGCAGTGACCTAAAAAGCCCAAAGAAGGTATTCAGAAGGGGCAGAAAAGAGGAAGGGCGCCGAAGGAGAAGGGGAAGGGGATGTGATTTTTCTGATGAGATACCGTATTTAGTATGTGGGCTGACACAATCAGATCCCACGAGACATGTGACTTATTCAGTCGCGTCTCAACAGATGTCCAAGCCATTCCAGAGGATAAACCAGGGGGGATGACGTTATTGTTCCACAGGGGGAGTGTCATCGCCGTAGCCTGCGCGAAACCAAGGACCCACACAGATACAGAAGCAGATGCAGGGTTGTGGTTGAGAGGGTGAGCGCATATATTTGCAGCATCGTGCTCCACTCCTTCTCGTAATAACTGGATCCTTGGGTCTTCTTGGTTACAGCCCTGGGAAAGAACATCATCGATCAGTGAGAAGACTGAGTAGCCATTGGTGGAGAGGCATTGGAGGACATCATTGAGCTTTGGGTGCATTTTTTCAACTGTTGGGTAGCATAAAGGAGTAATGTAGTTCACTTCTCGGGGCTCAGGTAGTAGACTGGTGACCATCTGTATATGAAGGTAAACCTGCTGGTCACGAGCCTACTCAGGTAGAAAATGTTCACGTGCATGGTTGTGACCACGTGACCGTGTAGTTCATATACACTACCACACTTCTGACAGGCACCGACCGTGGACCATGCGAGACGAGACCATCATAGACCTCAGTCTTAGTGGTACTGTACCGGAGATGCGATTTACGTCCCCTGATAATATCGTCCTGATTCAGTTACGCTAGCATGCACTTGAATTCTTTAAGAACGACATAACCACAATATCCAAGTGCATACAGAAACAAGAACATGCTCGGTCCTAGTCGCCGATCATCGTGCGGAGTGATTTTGAGGTCTCCCGACCCCTCCTGCTCACACGCTTTTCTCACAGGCCTTTGCGGCCCGCGCTTCACGTTTACTACAGCCTCGCTCCATCGTTGTGTTGCTGTTCGTCTCGCCGCCGCTTCGTGTAGAACGTCATTCACACAAGTCCGGATGCTACAAGCGCGCCGGCTAACGTTCAGCCCGTCACCTTGTCATCATGGGAGCGCTGAGGAGATTTCCTGGATGAATCGAATAAGGGGGAAGAAATATCGTACCACGCACCATCTCTGGAAGTACGCATAGCCGTAGTTCCCGTTGTCGTTATGGTACTTGTGGCTGCAATGAGCTTGTAGTCGTACAGCGCCTCCGTCATGGTGCTGTCTGGCCTCATGCACGGGTGCCACTTCGTTATGTATGGTGCCATGCCAGGTCATAAGGGGGTGTCGATTCTTTGTGCCTCAGTCCCACGCTGCTCGACACGGCATTGCATAGCTTAGTGAGATTGGGGTGATCACTGACCTTGAACTAGATGGAGAACAAAAGGCGCTTGATCGCTCAGGTTGTTGCAATATCCGCATCTGCTGTACGTGGAGCCGCATATAGCTGGCGTCCAACTCCTCCCCGCTGCACCTGACAGTCCCTAGAGCATTTCAGGGCGCAATTGAGAGCCAGTGGGGCAGCCTGTCATTATCCGCGTGACATGTACACAATATGAGGAATATATGAGGAATATATGGAGGCGACGGCGGAAGGTGTGGTCGTCGTGACACAGACTCAAACAAGGTCGCATCACGTGAGCGCCGCACACTTTCCTCGCTCGGGTCTGCTAGTATCCGGTTCTGACTGCTCGCACTCGTCGAGAATCAACTCGGAAGGTGAAACTGCGAAATGGACAATTCTAATTACCGCATCACTGACAAGCCCGTGACCTAACGGCGAGACGCCCTTGGTTCCTCCGATTCGACACCATCGCGCGATTCGCGCCGCGCACAAGCCATTCAGTGTGACCCGTGGCACGGGTCGATTAAAGTACCTGATGGGGACCCCCTTGGGTCGGGGGCTGTCGACCTGGGTCACCAAGTCCTCCAAATACTTGGGAGCACCCGAAAATATCAAGGAGGTGAAAGCGGGACTCGGAAGGATAGTCCGTGTTACGGGAGACAGAGGTATTTGAGCAGAGTAGGACACTTGATAAAAAAGATGTTGGTGCTTGGTCGCTGTGCCAATGGTCAGGCCCATAGCCATTTCCTCCGATGAAGTGTAACCACTCGATGGAGACTAACGAGGTCACTGGTCGACGAAAGAGGTCTTGGTAATCCTGGCGTGTCAAGTGATGATTTCCTGTAAACGTGGGGCAGATCCTGATAATGTGATTTCGATACCATCGCTAATCTACGTGAGCAGCTAGCCGCGATGGGCAACAAGGGGGTGGCGGGACCGGAAAAATTGACATAACGTCAATTATTTTTTTTCAGCAGTTTTCAGGCCCCCTCCCCCATGCGAACGGACGAGGGGGGGAGCAGGAGCGAACAGCGATGGCGAGAACTTGAAGCGGGAATGGGAGCGAAAACAAGCGACAAGAGACGATGGCGCTGAGACAAGGCAATGACCTGATTAAGAGTGCCCGAGCAGCGGGCCTGACTCAAACCGGGATTACACAGAGACGGGAAGGGGGAAACTGATATTTCCGATTCTGGTTTAAGTACAAGCGAACTCATAGCTACGAGTGAGCCAGTAAGAAGTAAGAAGGAAAGGGAGAAGTGGCATAGTAAGGCGAAACGAGACGAGACGGAACGATCGAGATGGACAAACGGTCAAAGGGAGATGGGCGCGGAAATGAGAAACTGAAATGGACTATCTAGGTGAAAGGTAGCAAGTATACGAAAATACAGTCAAAGGGGGCTGAGACACGATGACGCACGACAATACGAATTCTCCTCCAAATCCAACGGCGAGCACGACGCGACGATCAGCGCGGCCAGAGACAGTATCTTGAGGGTGGCTCAGAGGCAGTGAGAATGGATGGCCGGCGATCTTTGACATCTTGAAAGGAATAAGAGAGATGGGCGATGTGACAAGCCCGGGGTGTTGAGGGACAAAGGCAACACGAGCCGCGGGGATGCGCGGTGATACCCTAAACCGTCCCTGATCGCTAGGAAATGGCCTACAGCGCGCGCAGGATTTGGGGGGTGTGAAGCGTCGCGAGTGGTCGCGCAGGCCTCCGCGGGACGCGAGCCGTCGTATGTAGGTTCGCAGCGGTAGCGAACGCGTCGGTGTAGAAGGGCTAAGGCCGCGCGTAAGTGCAGCGACGTCGGGAGAGGGAACGGGGTCGGTCTGTCGCGGGTGGTTGAAAACGGTCGCGCACGCTTCGGCGCGGCGCAATACTTCGTATAGTTGGCCGCTGGGGTCGGGAACGTGTCTTGATTGAGTTGCTAAGGCCGCGCGCAAGTGCGGCACGCTGTGGAACGCAAGGGATGAGCTTCACTGAGCTTAAAAGTCCGAAATCTGTGAGAAAAAGTCTCTGCTATAACCTGGAGTGTAAAGTTGTAATTACATGAGCTATATACTGGGAAAGGGGGTACATTAGATAAGGAGGGGAAAGGGGGAAGCTAAAACGCGAAGGAAAGAGTCCGGGACAAGTGGGAGACCGAGCGCGCATAGAGCGCGGGAATGCGGCGAAGCGCGAGAACGCGGCGCTTAGAAAGCGTGCGGGAATGCATACAGAGCACGGACAAGTGTGGGCGAGTGTGAGTGAGCGGGAGCGAACGCAGGAAGTAAGTAGAAAATGCGAAAATACCCTTTTTCAGGGCCCAGGGAGAGCGCAGTCGTATCAGCGGCCTGTCTACGGGTGGCTAGGGAGCGTTTTGCGAAGGGGTCAGTGTCGACGGCAGTCCATGGCGACGAGAGGTAAGGGTGAGCAAGGGCGAAGGAGATGGCAAGCGAGGAGAGGGCGAGGAGCGGAGACAATATGACTGATATGGCGAGCCAGCCATGTGATCCTGAAATCCTTACAGTGGGAAAACAATGGAACATGTGGGAAAGTGGCAAAGCAAGCGTAGAAAGGCATGGGAGAGCACACAGGTTAAACAAGGGGGACCTCAAAAGTGTGAAATTCACGAAAACATCATCCAGGGAGAGCGTAGTTGTACCAGTGGCACTGACATTTAGTGTTGCCACGGCTCAGCTCAAAACGGCTGAGCCAGCCGAGCTGAGCCATCTTTAGCTGAGCCAAGCTGACAAATCGGCTCATGACCAAACCTGGCTCAGCTTGGCTCACGAGCTGGGCTGAGCCGCTCAGCCAAGGCTCGATTAGGCCATGACCAGATTAGGTAGGTCGAGCCTGGCTGGGCAAGATCAGGACCTGGCAGCCAGCCTGAGCCAGGAACGAGCTCGAGCCAGCTGAAAACGGAAAATGAAAATCGTGGGCTGCGCGTGTAGTCTGACTCTGTCTGAGACTGAGCGAGCTCTCAGAAGAATTGCTTGCTGCTTGCTGTACACTGGGTAAGTCACCTTCTCGCTTCCCTCGCTCCTCCGTCCTTGCCTATGCCACGTCACTCTCCCCTGTCCCATCCTCAGCTCGCCTACGCTCCGTCCCTGCTCTGGTGCCGCCGTCGGCGCACAGATTGGCCTGCCGTCTGCACATCGTCATTGCGCTGTCAGCGCTGTCGGTGTGCCGACTGCTCACTGTCTGTGTGCTGTCAGCACACCGACTGTCTGCCCACGCGCTGCCTCCTTGCATGGGGTCCTGCGCAGCTCTCCCTCTCTGCCTCTGACCTTGTGCCCTCCACGCTACGGCCACTTCCCCCTGTCGTCACTCCTATCCGGTCTCCCTCTCCTTTCCCCTTGCGATCTCTATCGCCCTCATGCTCTCTGTCCCCCGTTGCCTCGTCGTCCGCCTCCGCCACCCGCTGTCTACCCTGCCCTCACTAACTCCCTCTCCCTCTCCTGCCTTTGCCCATGCACTTCGCCTCGTGGCCGCCTCAGCACCGGAGCTCATCATTCTGCCCATTTACTCCGCGCTCCCTCTGGAGGTACAGTCACGCATTGTAAGGATGCCTCGGGCTCTGGGCCCATTTTCTGTCTCTTCGGTCTCGGTCCCGTTGCGTGGCTTAGCTGCCATATCGGCCATATCGTCTTGACTTCCCACAGCTTCGCCCCAACACTGATTGCTATCGATCACCACGCATTCCCCCTCGCTCTTCCCCCATCTCTCTCGCTTCCTGCACACGCACACGCACACGCACACGCACATGCACGCACACCCCTCCCACTCGTTATTCGCTCAACATCCCACATCACTCGCAAACAGAGATGTCAACGAGTTCTGGCCAAACGAGTAACTCGCAAGTTTGACTCGTCACGTGACGAGTACTCGCGCCCGCGAGTACTCGTGCCTGAATACTCGCGCGAGTACGAGTGGGCCCTGTTCCGAGCGCGAGTACTCGCAAGTACTCGTGGTACTGGCACATATGCCAGTCTCAGCTTTTGTTTAAGTCGGTTTTACAGTTTCAGATAAAAGAGTCTATTTTGTATCGAGTTACAATGTACTATCTATCCTAAACTACTTGTCGTTGCGGTCTCCCGTGTTGTTGTTGTTGTCGGTCGATGTCGTCCGTGTCGCCCCGTTGTCGTGGTCGATGGGTATGCGTTGCTGTGGTCGACGGGCGTTGCTCCGTTGTCGTTGTCGTCGTTGTCGTTGTCGCGTCGTCCAAGGCGTGATGGCCACCGCCGTCTTGCTGTTGCTGGCATCACCCCGTGGTCGTGGTCAACCGGCATCGCCCCGTTGCCATGGTCGTGGCGTCGCTCCATCATTGTCGTCGCATCATTGTCGTCGGCGGTGGCGTCTTGCTGTTGCTGGTGGTGGTGTGGTGAGACGGTAGCCTGCGGGCCGGTCCGCATATGCGAAACTGGCAATCACCGGGCGTGGGAAGCCCGGCATCATACTCTTATTGGTGAGTTGCTTACACCACGTGAGTTGCTTACCATCAACCGTACCACCACGACTACGACCACGACCCTGGTATACGACGAAGGCAGTGGTACCAGCAAGTGGCCAGCCATACGACGACGACAAACCCGCGCCGGCAACCTCGACGTCGACCACGACAACAGTACGGCATGGCAAGGCAGGTCGAACACGACGACAATGACATCGGTCCACGACGACAACGATCCACGGCGACAACTGCTTACGACGACGACAGCCTACAATGACAACGACCCACCACGACAACGGCCGACAACGACAATGGTCCACGACAACACCGACAACGACAGCGGCGGCGGTGACACGGAACGACGCTAGTACGCGACGGCGGCAGGGGGCAGCGACAGTGCGGCGGGCATTATAGGTAGTATAGCTAGTGTTTACGAGTACATGTTTGTAGTTAGGTATAGAAAAAATGTTAATACACTTAGAGTACTCGTTTCAGACAAGTACTCGTTCTGTCTGAACGAATACGAGTACTCGCACTCGCGAGTACTCGCGGCTCAGACGGGTACTCGCGCCGCGAGTACAAGTATCAATCCTAAGAATCTGGCGAGTACTCGTGCTGACGAGTACTCGTACCGACGAGTACGAGTCGAGTACGAGTCACTCTTCGGAGAATTCCGACAAGTACTCATACTCGCGAGTGTCACTCATTGACATCTCTACTCGCAAATGGACCACCGCCACCTGTACTTGCCCAAGAGGTTCCCCAGCCCCTCGTAGCCAGGCCGCGCATCCCCGCGCCTGGTGCCGCCTTTGTCCATCAACACCCCGGCTTCTTCGTATCACCATCTCTCAAGGTCACAGCTCACCCGCTCTCGCTTCCTCGGGCCATCTGCAAGATGCCGCTGGAGAATGCGCGGATCATCGCGCCCGTCGTCGTCGTCGTCAGAGGATTCTATTGTCGTGCGTCATACTTTCCTTGTTGCTCTACCTAGAATAATCGTTCTACTTTCGTGTTCGCGCCCATCTCCCTTCTCATCATTATGCTTTCAACTTAGTTTCAGAAAGCATTGTATATGGTTCCCATGTATTATGATGTATATAGCGTTTTTGGCTCATCTAATGGCATCGTCGTATTTCCCCCTTTCCGTTTCGTCTGCGTGATCTCGGTTCGAGTCAGGCCCGCCGTTTGGGCACTCCAGCTAAGATCTCTCGTCATCGTCGTCTTGCTCCGTTTCGCCGCTTAGGATGGCATCAATCTCGCTCGTTCTCGCTCTCGTTCAGCCCTTAGTGACTTAGGTCGTGGAATCCCCAGAGACAAGTCTAACAATCTAACAATCCCTGGAATCTACTATGTCATCGACCCCGGATTCGCGAAGCAAAACGCGTACGACCCTCGCCTGGGTATGAAGTTGAACTCACTGGTGGTATTGCCCATATCACAGGCTCAAGTTCGACAGTGTTCGCGTGTATCAAAGACCTGCTGAGCTTTGACTTTATGGATCCCTCGCAGTAACATAAAATGAAAATATATTGGTTCAGACTACATAGATACACGTCCACCTATCTACCGGGTGCTGGACTCCAAGCTGCATTGCCGTCGCCATCTTCAGGGTCTGGGATTGCGTCGCCGTCACCTTGGGGGCTTAAGTTGCGTCGTCATTGTCGCCTTGAGGGCCCGGGGTGGCATCATCGTCACCTTTGGGCCTCAGGACTGATGCTGCCGCTGCTTTGGGGGTTCAGATGACATCGTCACCAACTCCAGAGCAGCGTCGTTGTCGTCGCCATGAAGCCCTGAGGCTGATGCCTCTGCTGTTGGGGCTTCTGGTGGCATCATCGTCGTCGCCTTGACATCCCGGGGCTGGTACCATTGCTGCTGCCACCTGGAGGGCTCGGGAGCTCGGGGCGACATCATCGCCGACTCCGGGGAGTTGTTATCGCCTTGAGGGCCTGGGTGTCACAGCGCAGCCGGGACGAGACCCACGAAGCAACCAGAAGTACACGCAAGACGACCCACGATGGGAAAGAGAAGTCCGCGGAGCCACAGCAGTGCTCGAAGACCTGCTGGAGAAGTGGAAGGAGGAGCCGCACGCGCAAGATCACGTGCGAGTTGGACGCGCGGTGAGCACACGTGACCCTTACCCGCCATCACGTGACTATCAGGAGGCGTGGGAATAGGTCGGAGTTATCGGCCGTCACGTGACCCTGGCACGTGACCTGCCTCGAACGGTCCGGAGGAGCCTAGATGAGCTTGCGCCTAGGCTGAGACTGGAATGTGAGTCCGGATGAGCTTGAGCCCGGACGCGGTCTAGATGGTGACCCCATGACTGTATGGCTGACTGATGCGAATTGAGAGCGAGTTATGCTATTGGATAGGTGTATTAGGATTTCGGATTCGGGCTGAGCTTGAAAGCTCCCCTCTGTAGTATAAGTAGAGGGCTGAGGACGTGTTATAGTCCTTAGCTTTGATATCTTGTGTCAATCCTTCCTTTGTGTGGAGATTGTATAAAGCTAGATTGCCTCACTGCCCATCCCTTCCTTTGTCATCTGTGCTAGTGTGCCGGTTATCGCCACTAAGCATTCCGCTTGCCGTCGTGCTTAGTCATCGCCGACGCCTCGTATCTTATCATTATCGCCTTCATCATTTTCATTGCCTTGGTTGGCCACGCCCTGCGTATCGCCCTAGCCGTTGCCTACGGGATACTGAAGACGTTCGAACACGTGCAGCAGCAGCAAACAGGCACTTAGAGGAAACATCCGAAGGAACGTAACACTGGGGCTGGTCGCACTGCCGCCACCGTTGGGTGTTCCGTCATTGTCTTCAATATGAGGGTCCGGGGGGAGATGTCGTCATCGTCGCTGCTGTCTTGGGAAGCCGACGAACGGGAGCCAGGGGGAGGAGACGTACCTGGCTTCCTGGATAAGCCATGCGGCCTCCTCTCGAGGAACCTGACAGAGGTTCTCGGCCTCGGGGCTCGTTGCGGTGGTCTCACCGTGGCTGTAAGAAGCCGGACTTTTTGCCTGTGAGGGTGCGCGCAGCGGCATGCAGGGGGGTCAGTAAGCAGCCAGACAGAGGGGGTCACCTCTTACCATAGGGCCAGGGGAAAGGGTGGGTGGGTCATAGTTGTGTCATGGACTTGTGGTTCGTGCTGCGGGTTGTGCATCTCAGTGAGCGAAGACATACGTGAAATTTTGCAGCCACCACACATACGCCGCGCATTCCCACGCTCTCGTCTCTGCTCTCTGCCATCTGCTGCGCTCTCATCTCTCCTCATCTCTGCCCGATCTCAATTGATCTGCTTCATCTACTTCTCAAATTATTCTTGTATTACTCTTGGCTTCACCTACTATGGCTGGATCTAGGAAGAGGGCCCCTTCAACACCCAAAAAGACTCCAAAAAGGCAAAAGACCACTAAGAAGACTCGGGCCAAACAGCTTCCTGGTGGTGCTCTGGAGATGTCTTTTCAGCTTGATGGTATGTACCCATTTTTTAATGGTGTGTCCATGCATTCATACTGTGGTTAGTTCCATCCACAGCTGCTCAGGCATCAACTGGCAGCCAGCATGTGCACTTTGATCTAGGTACCACTTCTGTGGCTTCAGGTGGCCCCCCCAGGCCCTCACAACAGAATTTGGAGGGAGAGGACCCCTTTGCAGGTTCTTCACCTGCCCAGGTCTCCAATAAAGTGAGTATTTATTTTATTACTTTATATATATATATATTAATGAATTTAATATAGGGAGGTTTTAGCTCACCTCAGCCTGAGACTTTTGACCTTGCAAATGTGTCAGAGGGGTCTCAGGAGGGTGGCACTGGTCCTAATGACCATCAGGAAGGCAGTTCTGACCCTCCAACTCCAACCCGTCGCCCAAGGAGGGCTCAAAAAGCTGGTTCTAGGCTGACTAGCTTAGGTGATGATACTCTGAGATTTTTTCAAGTTGTTGAAGGGAAGAAACAGTGCAAGTTCTGCTTGTAAGCTTTCATTTTATTTTATTTTATTTTATTCTAAAACTTTTATAGGCTACTTCATCAGGAAGATGCCTCTATCAAAGTACACGCATATCGCTCCACTACTGCAACAGGTTCACTGCGGTCTCATCTGCTCAATCACCATGCAGAAGAGTGGGTTGCAGAGTGTCAAAGGCTCAAAATTGAGTTGAGAGGTAAAGAGGGGGGGGAAGCTGTTGCAAGAGTTACTGGAGTTTCTGCAGAGCGCCAAGCTGAGCGCCACACTCCCTTCACTCAAGACAACTTTTTTGATGGCCTTGTGCAATTTATTGTTGCCACAGATCAGGTTTTTTTATTTTTATTTTTATTTTTATTTTTTCCTTATTTTTATTTTTATTTTAAAGGCTATAATGATTGTGGACAGACCAGAGTTCCGCCACCTGTGTCTTCTACTCTGCCCTGAGCTGTGTGATGCAGACATCCCTCACAGGACCACTATGCAGAAGCGCATTGTGGAGAACTGTTCAGAGGCACTTTACAATTTGTCTCAGCACATTCAGGTAATGTTAAATTATTATATCTTAGTGCTTGAGAGCTAACTTATATTTAGAAAAGCTGCCTTGGGAGGGTCTCTTTTACCACAGACATGTGGTCTGACCCTGACCTCAAGCCATATATGGCTGTTACTGTTCACTGGATGGAGAAGATCCAGACTCAAGATGGCCAGCAAAAGCTAACCCTTAGAGCTGGTCTTATTGGATTTCTCTATCTCCCTGGGGCTCACTGTCACAATTTCGTACGGTTTACTTTAATTTTCTCTTTTCGGACTTCGTGTCTCGTGACGTGGTGTCTCGTGACTTATAGGTCGTGTGACCTTTGACTCGATATCTCGGAGCCACTATGACTCCTATGTGATTGCTTGGGTGAGTCACTGCTGTTCCCCTTGACCCTGGTGGAGCGCTATGACTCTGATTGACTCATTATGACTGCGCAAGCCCTTATGACTCGTGCTCTGACTCGTTATTACTTTACGATGACTCGATACTAGGACTCGTTCATGACTCGTCCCTAGTATCCTAATTACTATAAGTACTGTCTGCGTTGGCTGCTAGTAGCCCCAGACTTGACTTCTTGTATCCTACGGTACCCGAGCAATCAATACCTGGAATACTCCATCTCTCAAAGACCGAACCCCAGCAAGCCCTCCTATCCACTCAAGGACTATCTGAGCATAGTCCACTCGTTCATATTTTACTGAAGTTCCTCCTTGGAACTTCCCTTCGAACACCTGACCGATCCCGTGACTCTTAGTGCAGTGTCCCTGTAGCGAACTTATCCCAAGTCGGGAGAACATCCCTACCGTGACATAACATTAAGTCAAGTCTTTGAACCTGCAGCTACACTGGCTAAAGGAAGACGACTCACACAATCCCGAAGCGTAGAGAGCTTCAAACCATTTAACATTGATAGGAGGACAGACGACGACCTTCCCAGACACGTAAAGGGAGCAGCCCTTTGGGAAGAAATCGAAGATGAAGAAGGTTACTGGGTCTACGACATACTCAGTGGCAACTACCTTGCAATCAAATATGAAGACAGTACCGAGCAGTGGTACTTCATTCAGCAAGACAGCCGAACGGGACATTGGGTCGCAACCCAGCCAGTTCCATCCACGTTCAACCTAGGAAGACGCGCCATTAGAAGAATCTCCGTCACAGCCATACCAGCAGAAGACGTTGAGAAAAAGAAAGGCCAACATACCGTGCCAACCACCAAAGCAGACAGTGCTCCGGAACAGCCAAAATGTTCGGCAATGGCAACACAAACATCCACATCAATCGCCGCACTCACCTTAGCCAGGACAAACACCGGCAAGGTAGCCTCATTCCTTGGACAAGGAAACATAACAGGCAGCAGACTGACTCCATCCGGGTGTACGCCAGGTGGAGGACCCCCAGGTGGACCACCAGGCGCAGGTGGGTCCAGGGGAGGTGGATTCCCAAGTGGAGGCCCCCCAGGAGGTGGTGGTCCGGGAATCGGGGGAGGTGCCGCCCCAGGCGCTGGAGGCACAAACGGCAAACTTGGAGGAAATCCCCCAACGTGTCACGGTACGCGAAGTGGACTCTTACTTACTGGCTGTGACCCCATCTGTAAGACGTAATCGGTCTCAGACTTAGTAGTAACCGGAAGTAGTACCAGTATCACATGCCGATGTGGCATGACTCATTCCTAGGACAGCGGTAGTAGGGTTCGAGCTATTATCGCTAGTCGTAGTACGGATTCAAGAGGAGCTTCAAAGTATCCTCATATGTGTATAAATAGTAGTCATCGAAGACCAAGATATGCCATCTTGGTCTTCTTGGAATCACCACTTTCTCTTCTCATCGTCTGCTATCTAGTTCGCTTGTCTCTTAACGAGAGCAAGTCATCTTCGCCGATATACACCCAGTGACTCGACTTAGTCCTGGTGCCGCCAGCGTCACGTGCCTCGATAAGCGCCGTGTACCCGTGGGAATAGTCACGTGACCAGTGACTTGATATTCGCTAAGTCGTGAACGCCCTTTCATCGTCCAAGTCGGACTAACGCTCGTGGTGGCGTTACATTAAGACCAAGATCCCTCACCGTGGCGTTCACTACTCGAGACCAGTGGACCAACTTTCAAACTTACTCCCTCAAACGAAGGGGAGACCGCAACGTACCAACACAGTTCCTACAAGCCGTGAAGTGGAGAGAATACTGGGGAGACACCGGATACTTTGTGGATTTTGCCTCAGGACCAACCCGGTTTAGACCAGTTGAGTTCAACTTCAATCACGTCTGTTGGACAGAAGTTACGTGGAACCCGATCGACAACAGGTGGGACATAGTACGCCCAGCAGGAAGACTATACAACTGCAATATCGACGCACGCAGCGTACCGACCCGAGAGCAGTGGGGACATATCGACGGACAACCAGAAGAAGAGCCAAGCACTTCGGAACCAAGAACCCCAGCACCTTCAGAAACTAGCAAAGAGGGTGAACACTCCGAGGAAGAAGATTCGGAAGTGGAAGAAGTAACCAGACTAGCTGAGTCTATCCCTGTATCACAACCAGAGATTATCTGAGTAAACCCCCCAGCCGAGATGGTGACCGTAACCGAAACCATCACCAACGAAGCGGTGGAAGAGGAAATTCGCAGGACCAGGGAGGAAGCCGAACACCTTTTACTCCCCATACACCCAGCCATGGGCCATTGCATGACAGCGGACGACGCAGCCATATTCTGAGCCATAGGACCCGTGTTACGATTTTCCCCCTCTTCGTCTTCTTCATTCCCATCTTGTGACTCATGTTCTGTGCCGACTTTCCATTGTACTTTTACGATACGATCCGCTTCGATTCGGACCCTGGCTCTTATCTCGCGCCTAGCGCATGACCGTCGCGACGCCCCATGGCGCGACTTCCAGAACCCGCTAACGACTTCTGATCCACGCGTCGTCCCGCGGGATTCCCTTGTTCCCTTTTTGTACTCTCCCTTTGTTAGCTCTCTAGGACTCGGATCCTAGGATCGCGCCATATGTTTGTCCCTGACAAACATCATGTACTAGTATATAAGTCTCACGCTACCTAGCTTGTACGGTAGACTTGACTTCTTGTGTAATACCACACCGCTGTCTACTCTCACGAACCGACCCCTTGAGTCGCACTTTCGCTTGACTCCCCGTCTTCGCTCGCCGTTGCGCTTGAGCCTGTCTTTGCTATTACCCTTGTGTCCACGGAGGCCAAGTGGTACTTGTTCACCATCGAACTAAGTCGTAACTGACTTACTCCTGTCCCGTTACCGTCCGTGACTTAACCGAAGTACACGTCGTACTTAACGCCCCTGTGGTGGCGTTACATTAAGTCAAGTCTCTCACAGTGGCGACATCTAGTCGTGCCAGATCCCAGTTCCACCCAGAATATATTACTCGGTTTACAACCGACGAACTCTCCGATCGTATCAAAGGAGCAGCTGTCTGGGCGGAGATTAACGGCGTTGAAGGATATTATATCTTCAACCCCACAAAGAAAGAGTATCACCAGATCCATTACCTAGAGGACAAACGTCTCTGGGCTTACATCGATTACTCGCCGAACGAACGAAGCTGGTACACTATCAAACCAGTACCGCTTGAGTTGAACGTTGGACCACTAAAGAGTCATAACCCAAAAGGGATTGACATTGACTCCGACCCCGATAATTCACCTAGTGTCTCGGTACCAACAACCACGTTTACCCCCTCCCTTTTCGTAAACCCCCCAGAACTACCCGGTTCCCAACCTACACCCCAATCCATGTCACAACCCCATGCCTCAGCCAGCACAACCCTTACCAGCGGAGGACCAGCTCCTTCTAGTAGTGGAGGCGCTCCTAGCAGCGGCCCGTCAGGTGGAGCAGCGGCTCCTGGAGGCGGAAGCGCAGCTCCTGGAGGAGGTCTCCCGGGTGGCGGCGCTGGTGGAGGAGGTGCGCCAGGCGGTGGAGGAGGCGGCGCAGGTGGCGGAGGAGGCGGGGGCGGTGGAGCAGGTGGCGCTCCTATTCCCCCCGTCGGAGCCGCACCAGCCGCGATCCCGCCCGCACCCGGAGGACACGGACGCTTAGGAGGAAACCCACCCCCTGAGTTCAACGGGGACCGAGAGAAAAGCAAGCAGTTCATGCTTGCGTTTAACTTATACCGAGAAATGAACCCCACCGTCGACCAACTTGCTATCCCCTACCCCCGCGCGATGACCTTTCTCTCATACATCCGCGGACCCCTTGTCGACGATTGGGTCACAGAGCAGTTCGCTTGGCTTGAGGACCAGCGAAACACAGGCGTTCTAATGACTGAGATGAACCTGTGGAACACCGTCCGTGATCGGTTTGTACAGTCATACACCGATACGGCGGAACGAACAAAGGCCCGGAAGAGTTTGCAAACTCTCACCATGAAGGGCGAAGACATCGACACTTATGTGGCTACGTTCTCCAACCTAGTCCACAAGGCCGGGTATAATCCCGATGAAGCGACCACGCTGGATATGTTCCAGGACGGACTCCCAGACCAGTTAGTAATCAACGCCACACGCTTCCAACATCCGATCACATGGGATGATTGGAAGGCGGCCGCTCGTCTACAGCAGGCTGAATATCTGGTTTTAAAGGACCGCCTGGGAAAGAACAGATCCCCACGCGGAAAGAAGAGCGGACACAGCCGAGAGCAGTGGGTCCAGGCTCTTAAACAGAACCGAAACCCGAACGCCATGGATATTGGACGCGCCCGAGCCTCCGTGGCACTTACCGACGGAGACCGAGCCCAGCTTCAGAAGGAGGGACGATGTTTTAATGTCGTGCTCAGGGGCACGTGTCGCGTAACTGCCCACAAAAGGGAACGCGCGCGGCTACTACCTCCTCCAGATCCCCCTCCTTTACCCTGACTCCAGACGTACCAACTCCCACCATCACTACTGTCGCCGTATCTTCTAATCGCGTACTTTCGAATGAAGAGCAGGCGGATGCGCAGATCGCTGCGATGAAAGCGCAGACCCAGGAGGTCAGGGACCTCATGGTGGACAAATTATTCGGGAAGGAGGGTTTTCCCGACGCTTGAACCCGGCGGCCTGGGCTAGAGCGTTAAATCTCAACGTGTACACTAGCAGATATCGATCCATGCGAATCCCAGTTTTGTTTAAATCTGCACACACGACGGCCGAACGACAAGTCCTAGTGGACTCAGGAGCAACCGACAATTTCATTTGTTCGACACTGCTCAAACGACTACAGATATCCACCCGGAACGTCTCGCATCCCTATCCGCATTTGGAACGTAGACGGGACGAACAACCAAGACGGAGAGATCACACAGTACACCGATCTCACCGTAAGAACAGGAAAGGAGACCAGGACGCTTCGTTTCCTAATCACGAACTTAGGAAGAGACGAAGTGATCCTCAGGTACCCCTGGTTCACAGCCTTCGAGCCGAAGATACGATGGGGAGAAGCGACGTTGAACGAGGAGTTTCAACCGGTCGTCATTTCCAGCCTTCATCTGTCAGACGAAGCCACGCCTATGGAAGCTTCCATAAGGGCGTTGGAGACGTATGAACTTGACGAGGAGGCGTGGGAACAGCTCATAGATGATGAGCGGGACCCCTGTATCACATTTCTACGGAAAACAACGACCGCCTCGGAGTTAGCTCAACGCGAGGCGGCGAGACGACCCGAGCGCACGTTCGAAGAGATGGTGCCTGCGGAGTACCGGCGGCACAGTAAAGTGTTCAGTGAGGAAGCGTCCCACCGATTCCCTCCCTCACGGGTATGGGACCATGCTATCAACCTCCTACCGAACGCTCCGCCAGCATTAGACTGTAAAGTGTACCCGCTGGCACCGAACGAAGAGGAAGCGCTCACCACGTTCCTTACGGAGCAACTTGACAAAGGGTACATCAGACCCTCCAAATCCGCTTACGCATCACCGTTCTTCTTTATCAAGAAGAAAGACGGGAAGCTGAGACCCGTCCAAGACTACAGACGGTTGAACGAGATCACCGTCCGAAACCACTATCCCCTTCCCCTTATCCCTGAACTCATCGATCGCATACGAGGAGCCCGATTGTTCTCCAAGCTTGACATCAGATGGGGCTACAACAATGTGCGGATCAAACCGGGAGATGAGCATAAGGCAGCGTTTAAAACGAACCGGGGACTGTTCGAACCCCTGGTCATGTATTTCGGCCTTACCAACTCCCCGTCAACCTTCCAAGGGATGATGGATTATATTTTCCGGGACCTTATCCTGCTCGGACTCGTGATCGTCTACATGGATGATATCCTAATCGCCACCGCTCTCGACCACGTCCAACACAGGAACGTGCTGCATGAGGTACTACGCCTCTGCGAAGAGCACGACCTGTACGTCAAACCAGAGAAATGCGAATTCGAGGTACTAGAAATTGAATACCTCGGACTCATTATCGGGCATGGGAACGTCCGAATGGACCCCGTTAAGGTACGGGGAGTCCTAGAATGGCCAGCCCCGAGAAGCCTTAAGGAAGTACGCGCCTTCCTCGGCTTCTGTAATTTCTATAGGCAGTTTATTCGAGGATTCTCCACCCTCGCCCGCCCGCTGCACGACCTCACAAAAAAGGATACCCCCTGGCGTTGGGACCAAGACCAGCAGGATGCGTTCAATAGTATCAGACGAAGCATCGGCCGAGAACCCACACTCCTCTTCCCCGACCTCACGAAACCATTCGAACTCGAAGTAGACGCGTCCAACGTAGCCCTTGGGGCGGTACTTAATCAATTGGGACCGGACCAACGCATGCACCCGGTTGCGTTCCACTCCGAGTCGCTCACAGAAGCGGAACGCAACTACGATATCTACGACAGGGAGCTACTAGCGGTAGTCAAGGCGCTACGAGCCTGGCGTACCTACCTGGTCGGCTCCCCTCACAAAATTATCATCCATACCGACCACGCCAATCTACAGTATTGGAAAGACCCCTGAAAGATCAGCCGAAGAGTGGCACGCGAGTTTTTGGAATTATCAGAGTACAACTTCGCACTGAAGCATGTACCCGGTATAAAAAACGGTCGCGCGGACGCCCTCTCGAGACGAGCTGACTATGAGCCCAACGAGGAGGACAACAACGATGTAATCGTCCTCCCCGCTGACCAATTCATACGCGC
This sequence comes from Lactarius sanguifluus, assembly GCA_021527775.1. Lineage (NCBI taxonomy): Eukaryota > Fungi > Basidiomycota > Agaricomycetes > Russulales > Russulaceae > Lactarius > Lactarius sanguifluus. The sequence continues at coordinate 147,447 of JAKEYF010000075.1, read as the reverse complement.
GACCCAGATGTCAATGCACGACATGGACATCTGGACGCAGATTGCTCAAAATATGGACGAGAAAGCCGTCCTCACGTGGGTCGAACCCCACAACCTGAAAAAGCACCAAGGTCTCTGGTGGAAAGGAGACGCTCTCGTTGTCGTGGGCGACAACGATCTTAAACGGGGGGTAATTACCTTTTTCCACGACACACCGAGCATGGGCCATCCAGGAATCGCAAATACGCTAGAATTGGTGCGACGCGACTACTGGTGGCCGAACATGCGAAAGAACGTGGAAGACTATGTCAAAGGGTGTGTGACGTGCCAAGCCAACAAGATTAACCCCCACCGACAAAAGCCACACCTCTTCCCCATCACCACAGACCCCGACGCCGAACCCTTTGAAGTCGTAACAATGGACTTCATCACAAAGCTACCCCAGTCGAATGGATACGACTCCATTCTCACCATCACCAACCACGATTGTTCAAAAGCGGCCATCTTCATCCCGTGTAATGAGACGATTACCGCGGAAGGAGTGGCGCGACTCTACCTCCACCACGTTTACCCGCACTATGGCATTCCCCGGAAGATGATCACGGATCGAGACCCGCGCTTCACGTCCGCATTCATGAAAGACTTGTGTAAGACGCTGGGGATCCGCCAAAACATCTCCTCCGCATACCATCCACAGACGGATGGGCAGTCAGAGCGGACCAATCAGTGGTTAGAACAGTATCTTCGCCACTGGAGTAACGTGCAACAGGACAACTGGGCGGAGGCACTCCCAGTAGCGCAATTCGTGCACAACTCGTGGCCAAACGCCACAACCAAGCATTCCCCATTCTCGTTGATCATGGGGTGGGAACCACGTACCATGTGGACGTCAAAACCCACATCAACTCCGTCCGTCGATCAACGACTGGAAGAGATGGGGGATAGACGCCAACATGCGCAAGACTGCATCAAACACGCGCAAGAGCTTATGGCAAAGAGAGGGAAGACGCGCTTTATACCGTACTTGGAAGGTGCTCAAGTATGGTTGGAGGGGACGAACCTCCGAACCTTTTACCCCACCGCAAAGCTCGCCCCGAAGCGCCACGGACCGTTCCGAATCAAGAAAGTCTTATCGGCAGTCTCATACGAGCTAGACCTTCCGAAGACGTGGAAGATACATCCCATGTTCCATGCGAACCTCCTTACGCCATATAAGGAGACGGAACTCCACGGAGCTAACTTCACGCGACCTCCACCTGACCTTATCGAAGGAGAAGAAGAGTTCGAGGTGGAGCGCGTGTTACAATCTCGCCTTCATGGCCGAGGGCGTAAGCTTCAGTTCCTGATCCAGTGGAAGGGGTTCCCCATGAGTGACAGCTCGTGGGAACCACTTGATAACGTCCGCCACGCACCTGACTTAATCGCCGAATTCTATCGGCAGAATCCTACTGCCGAAGGGGCTGGACGAAAGATATAAAAGACGCACCTCCTTCGCCCACTCTCGTCACCTATGATCATCCCCGGAAACCTCATGTCTGATACACCCGTCGTCACCACTGCGCCCATCCGCCCCCCGTCTCAGATTATTCTCGAGAACCTGACTGTGCCGTCGCAAGAGGCTGGTATCCCGGTTATGGGATACGACGCCTACACTCCCTACTCGCGCATCGTAACTCCGGACCCACTGCCGGAGTTCACACTTAACCCTGACAATTCCCTATCCACTGTTGTTGAACCGCCTGAGTCGCCGGAATCCCCCGAGCCAACATCTCCACCCCCACTTGTTCCCCCGTCTGCGCTGAGCTCGCTTCACCAACCCAACCTCCCATTACCCCCATTCCCGCCTGGAATCGACCATGTGTTCACCCCTCGCCCTGTGGTAGAGCTTGCAGTCCCTGACCGACGCTACGCCCTCCTTGACGATGAAGAGGAGGATGAGTCAGGCGAGCCAGGCATCCCCTACTTCCCTAACGACCCCACTTCCCCACGTTTCCACCCACTTATGATTGGAGAGCCGGGGAAGAAGGAGGTGGCCCGGTACATTTATTACCGGAAAGACTATCAAGAGGTCGTGGGCACCATGGGCAAGGGGGAGCCTTGCTACGTCACATCCGTCTACCTGCGCACCGTCCAAGCTGACCAACTCCCACAACATGTCACGGACCAGCAGGTGGACTTATTCCACCCTCATGACCCTCGCCGCGTCATAATCGACGAGGTGATTTCATCCCTCCACTACCCCGCACTCAATGCAGACGTCTCCCGCCTGCGCACCTGCCTCGAAGCGCGAGACGCGCTCAAGGTGCGTCGGGACGACCTTCGCAGGTTGGAGGCCGAGGCGACGAAGGACCAATTCCACCTCGACATGAACATGTCGAGCGTACGGAAGAGGTTGCAGTACGCCCGAATCATCCCACTCATCAGTGACCGATATGTAGAGCTGATGACGAAACCCACTCGCCCTCGCCACTCGTCTGAGCTCCGCGCCAATGGCGCGGACGAGATGCCCTTACCACCGCATACAGGAGGACCCAGCGAGATGCCGCGCCTTCAAGGGGAAGGCAGCACGCGTCGTCGCAGGTGCTACGAGTGTCGGTCTAAGGACCACCTCGTCAGAGATTGCCCCGAGCGGGGGCGGCGGGACGCATGCCAGTGGTGTGGCAGTCTCGCCCACCGCGTGGATGTCTGCCTTATAAGGCGCCTGTCCCCGATGTCGGCCCGGTACGAGAATCCCACGCCGCGCACCCGCTGGTGTGGGAAATGTCTCGACTGGAAGGCGACTCACGACGAGATTGACTGCCCTCAGTATGAGGGGTGCCGTAAGTGTGGCCGTCGGGGACGCCATATGTTCTTATGTTCTCACACTTGTCCCCGCTCCCCTTCTCCTGACCCCGCTACGGTTATTCCCGAAGAGGACTGTTACTATACCAGTGACTAGTCAAAGTCGTGGCGACTTTGAGTCTGACGGGGGGGTAATGTTACGATTTTCCCCCTCTTCGTCTTCTTCATTCCCATCTTGTGACTCATGTTCTGTGCCGACTTTCCATTGTACTTTTACGATACGATCTGCTTCGATTCGGACCCTGGCTCTTATCTCGCGCCTAGCGCATGACCGTCGCGACGCCCCGTGGCGCGACTTCCAGAACCCGCTAACGACTTCTGATCCACGCGTCGTCCCGCGGGATTCCCTTGTTCCCTTTTTGTACTCTCCCTTTGTTAGCTCTCTAGGACTCGGATCCTAGGATCGCGCCATATGTTTGTCCCTGACAAACATCATGTACTAGTATATAAGTCTCACGCTACCTAGCTTGTACGGTAGACTTGACTTCTTGTGTAATACCACACCGCTGTCTACTCTCACGAACCGACCCCTTGAGTCGCACTTTCGCTTGACTCCCCGTCTTCGCTCGCCGTTGCGCTTGAGCCTGTCTTTGCTATTACCCTTGTGTCCACGGAGGCCAAGTGGTACTTGTTCACCATCGAACTAAGTCGTAACTGACTTACTCCTGTCCCGTTACCGTCCGTGACTTAACCGAAGTACACGTCGTACTTAACGCCCCTGTGGTGGCGTTACAACCTGATCAACCTGACCCGCCAGATGAAAACCCACCACCTGGAGGAGGAGGACGACCTCCAAGACGCCCTAACGGAGGATTCGGAGGAGGACCACCAGGAGGCGGAGGACCACCGGGAGGAGGAATACCCAGCGGAGCAGTAGCACCCGGAGCGCCTACCCCTAGGCTCGAAGGTGAACCACCGACAATCTTTAAAGGGGACAGAACTGACTACGAGTTGTTCCTTACACAATGGCATGCATACTGGGGACTTAATTTCGACGCCCCAAGCATGTGCAACGTCTACAAAAGATGCCTCCTATTCCTGGGATACATCAAAGGAGCGTCCGTAGCAAATTGGACGCTAGGCTTCCTCCAGTGGCTCAACATGGAGGTACGGAATGGAAGGGACAGGTACTGTCATGGACGCGTATTATTTTCCCTATTTTTCTGTATTTTTACGGATTTATTTGGTGAAGATATAAAGGGCTGAAGTACAGAGATATTCGTTAGTCACATTGGTTTGCCACCATGTGCACGTGATCGTGGGATTCATATCCCTTATTAGTACGGACTCATACGATTGGACGATAAGGATGGAAGGGACTAGAAGGATCTAGAACGTGCTTAGTAGTTTACGCTTACTCGCTGTATTAGGTTTTACTCAGCAAGTGGAGCCACTCGTAAGCGTTATGACAGAGTGCCACGTCAGCACCATAGATAACGCTATTAATAGACATGACGCGTCAGCTCCTGAGTCATAGGACCTTACTGTACACTTAGTAATAGTGTTCGAACTCAGACTCAGCCGCAGTAGTGTATATAAGCTTCCCTGTAGCGTCCTGAGTGGAACCAACTTGTCCTCTTGGTTCTCCACTCAGGTGCGCATCTCACTGTACTTCCTTACTCTTTCCAATCTAACTTGTCCTCTTGGTTCTCCACTCAGACGTGCCACTGCGTGATCACCCTGACTCGAGCTTTGTATAAAGGCTCTAAGTGTCTATATCTCCACAGTGTCTGTACGTTGGCGCGTGACTTGTCTCCGCGTCGAGTTGAGTGTGCTCACCTTAGCAGTTCACTTTAGTTTGCCCTTGACTTGACGTAGCACGGCAGTCGCACCGCTACAGGTACGATGAATACCTATGGGACACTTTGGCTGCTGGATTCTCCGATCGATTCTCAAATACCCTGGAACAAGAACAAGCGCAAGCGGAACTAGCCAAAGGGTTTAGGATGACGGGTGATGATATCGATTCGTACGTCACCAACTTTGAGCAACTCTGTCGGAAGGCTGACTACCACCTGAACAACCAACAAACCATCGACCGCTTCACGGCCGGACTACCGAGCAAACTGTTCACAAAGGTATACGAACTCGATGGACCTACCACCTTTACCGAGTGGAAGGATGCAGCACTTAGACGCCAGAAGCAGTACATTCACCTTTGCGCCCGCTTGGGAATGTCCGTACCAACAAAGGGACCTCCGAGAGGACCACCGCCTCGCTTTAATCCGCCCCCGCGTTTCGGAGGGTCACCTTGGAACGTGCCACACAATCAGACCCCGCGATATGACCCAAACACAATGGATACATCTGCGGACAGGTCACGAGCTCGACTCGCAGAGGTGGGGGATCCCAACCAAGGGAACTACCAACCACGTCCTCCATTCCAACCAAGGGGAGGACCAGGACAAGGCGGAAACACCCCTCGCTGGGACATGAGGGAAGTTGTCTGTTATAATTGTAATGGACTCGGACACATCTCACGCAACTGCGTACGCCCCAGAAAACAAAGGCCGCAACAACAATGGTGCCCCGCAAGCAGTAGTCGAAGCATGGAGACGGACTACTACAGTCAAGAGCCACGAGCGCAAGTGGCCAATACGGCGGAACCACAGCAAACGGCCAGTAACTGGCTCGAAGGAGTAAGGGGAGCCAGTGACGAGGTTAAGGACCTGATTCTCCAAGACTTGTGGGAGAAAGGGGATTTTCGGGACGCCTGAACCCATCAGCCTGGGTGAGGGCAACAAATTGTAACTCTGTAATCATGACTCGCTTTCGGTCTCTTAGAATTCCAGTCTCGATTCGCACCAGTTACTCAATGGCTGACATAAAAGGGCTCGTAGACTCCGGAGCCACCGACAACTTTATACGACCTGCATTCGCCAAACGAATGGGGTTGGGGCTTCAACCTTTAGAACGCCCAAAGAAAATATGGAATATAGACAACACCGAGAACAAAGCTGGGTCCATCACGCATTTCGTAGACTTAGACGTACAGACCAAAGGAATCCACAGAGTCATTCGATTCCTCGTCACCGACATAGGAAATGAAGATCTAGTACTCGGATACCCCTGGCTCGCCACTTACAAACCCACCATCAGTTGGACCCACGCTACCATTCACGAAGAAGCACTCCCCATAGTCATTTGGTCCATCAATCCCTCTGAACCCTGCATGGTTATCGCAGGGGCAGCTACGGAAGGCCACACTCTCATCGCACAGACATTCACCAATGATGAAAAAGAGAGCATAGTCCAGGAGTTAGAAGAGGAATGCCAGCTACGTACCACAGCCACCGAACTTGCTATAGCGGCTAAACAAAACACGGTAGCAGTGGTAATCCCCGAGCTGTATCGACGCTTCGCCAAGATATTTAGCGAAGAAGCGTCCCATCGATTCCCACCATCAAGACCATGGGACCACGCCATCGAGTTCAAACCCGGCACTCCGGCCACGATCGATTGCAAAATCTACCCAATGACACAGGACGAGGACGCCCAGCTCAAGAAGTGGCTTGACGAACAACTCAAAATGGGGTATATACGACCCTCCAAATCGCCCTACGCCTCATCATTCTTCTTCATCAAGAAGAAAGACGGAAAATTAAGACCTGTACAAGATTACCGAAAGATCAATGCGTGCACGATTCGTAACCAGTACCCACTCCCACTCATGTCGGAACTTATCAACGACCTGGGAAATGGTCACATTTACACTAAGCTGGACGTCCGCTGGGGGTACAACAACATACGCATCAAACCGGGAGACGAGCCAAAGGCAGCATTTAAAACATGGTATGGGTTATTTGAACCCCTCGTGATGTACTTTGGACTCACAAATTCACCGGCGATGTTCCAAACCATGATGAACGAAATCTTGGGACCCACTATCGCCAAACACGAGCTTCGGGGCACCATCATCCGTGTGTACATGGACAACATAGGAATAGCCACTCATGAGAACGCGGGTCTCCAAGCACACATCAATGCGGTCTGTGACGTACTCCAGGTAGCTTTAGACCACGACCTCTACTTCAAACCGGAGAAGTGTCTTTTCCACTCACCGCGAATGGATTACCTGGGGGTAATCCTTGAAAAGGGGGTAACTCGTATGGACCCGGTAAAAATTTCGGGCATCAAAGACTGGCCACGCCCAATGAAGGTCAGAGATGTTCGCTCTTTCCTTGGCTTCTGTAATTTTTACCGCCTCTTCATTCGCAGTTTTGCAACCCACGCACGAGCCCTCAACAAACTCACAAGGAAAGATGCAGACTGGCAGTGGGGTACAGAAGAGGAGCGAGCGTTTCAAAAGCTCAAGGCACTGGTCACGCAAGAGCCAGTACTCGCACATCCTAGCCTTACTGATCAATTCGAGCTCGAAGTAGATGCGTCCGGCTTTGCGGTAGGAGCGGTACTACTACAGAAGAAGGCAGATGGGAAGCGACACCCAGTCGGATACTACTTGGCAACACTCAACGAGGCCGAGCGCAACTACGACATATACGACTTGGAACTCTTGGCAATTGTCAAAGCCCTCAGACACTGGAGACCTCTACTTGCTGGATCGCCGCACAAGGTCAAAATCTTCTCGGATCACCTCAACCTTACGCACTGGAGATCCGCGCAAAAGATAAGTCAAAGAGTAGCCAGAGAAGTGTTGGAGCTAATGGAATACAACTTCAAGATCCATCACATCAAAGGAACCAACAATGGACGAGCTGACGCTCTATCTCGGCGACCGGATTACGACCAAGGAGACCAGGACAACAACGGAGTAATAGTACTTCCAGACAAGGTATTCGCAAGAGCCACACTCACTCAATTGCCCGAAGACCATGCTCAGGACGAACAACAAATACTCCCATGGGTTGATGCGCAACACCTTAAGAAATTTGACGGAACGTGGTATAAACAAGGGGCACGAGTAGTAACAGGCGGGCCCTCACTGTGGCGCACGATCATCCGCAACCACCACGATCCCCCCGTTTACGGACACCCGGGAATCAAAAGAACATTCCGAATCATCGAACGACACTACTGGTGGCCGCACATGTTGGAACACATTACTGAATACGTGAAAGGATGCGCGGAATGCCAGAGACACAAGGTTAATAACCGACCCACGCACGCGCCATTGGTACCCATCATGCCGATCCCCGACGCTAAGCCATTCGAAGTAATCGCACTGGACTTCATCACTAAACTTCCGGTGTCCTAGGGGCATGACTCGATACTTACGGTCACTGACCACAACTGCACCAAAGCGTCCATCTTCATACCATGTGTCGAAGAGATCACAGCGGAGGAAACAGCAGCCCTGTACGTAACCCACATCTTCAGGAGATTCGGATTACCGGCAAAGATCATTAGCGACCGAGACCCCCGGTTTGCATCGAAGTTCACCCGCGAACTATGCCACATACTAGGAATCTACCAGAACATATCCACGGCGTATCATCCAAGAACCGACGGACAATCGGAATGGACCAATCAGTGGTTAGAACAGTATCTCAGGTTCTGGGCCAATGAACGTCAAGATAACTGGGCGCACTTCCTACCCATGGCGGAATTCGCGCACAACAGCTGGCCGCATGAGGCAACAAGGAAGTCCCCATTTTTGCTCATGATGGGATACGACCTGCGCGCTGATTGGATGGATAAGCAATCCCCCATTCCACAGGTGAACACGAGACTTCAGCAATTCCACGAAGCACGGAATGAGGCCCAAAGCCTAATCAAAAAGGCACAATCTCTGTGGGTCAACACCGAAGTACGCCCCAATACAGGGAAGGCGACCAAGTATGGCTGGAAGGCCGTCATTTACGCACCAACCAACCAACCACAAAGCTCGCAGCACGACGGCATGGACCCTTCAGAATCAGCAAGGTACTATCGCCTGTCAACTACCAGCTCGAACTTCCCACACAGTGGAGTATCCACCTGGTGTTTCACATTGATTTACTCACCCCTTATCACGAAACACCCATGCATGGCGAGAACTTCACACGGCCACCTCCGGATCTTGTGGAAGGCGAGGAAGAATACAAAATTGAAAGTATCTTGGACACGCGGCTCTTCGGCAGAAGCAGAAAGCGGCAATACCTCGTGAAATGGAAGGGCTATCTGGACTCGGATAATCAGTGGGTCAACAAAGACGACCTGTCCGCTGACGAGGCTTTAGTGGAGTTCGAGTGGACATCGAAAGCTCGAGGGACTGTTATAAACCAGCCCATTCACGCTAAGTCGACTTTATCTCTCCAACCTGGAACTTCCTCACTCATCCACATGTCGGCCTCCACTACTTCCCCTGCTTCTTCCTGTGCACCACTCGCTCCCCACCTCGTCGACAATCTCACCTACAAAGAGTTCTGCAAGGCCATGGCCCGCATCGCCCCAGTCACCAACGTCAACCATCCCGAAGCCCCCGCTACTTACTGGCTCTTTAGTCAAGACGGGCAGAAGCTCAACACCGCCCCCTACATGCAAACCGAAGTTGATCGGATTTGTGCAGCTCTCGGAACTAGTCCGAATACCTCACCTCGACCTCTTCCCGTGCGTATCGAGTACAGCGTCAAAGAAGAGTCGGACGCCGGAGAAGGAGGACCTGCTGAAGAAGGCCAGGACGCTAACAGGATGGAGGCTCGAGGCAGAAGCATGGAGGTTGGAGCAGTTGGAGAGGGCAGCGACAAGGAGAACGTCGATCCTCGAGAGGCGGGCCCGATTCACCGCGATGATGCGCGCGCGGTGTACGACCAACCCGAGCGGCTCATGGAGTGGTACCCAGCTGAGCACCCCTTCATTATCTACACCACCGATTCTGACAACCCCCGGGAGACCCCGTACGCATGTGACACGCTGGGATGTCCCTTGTACCGCGGTGACATTGTCGTCGAAAACATGCCACCCCACTCCACCACCGTGTTGACGCGCCGACTCAGTAGCTCCCACATCGCGCCCCCAGGTTATGTCCACAACCGGGGGGATCACTTCGTTCACTTTCCCATCACCGACGCCCAGGGGGTTACCACCCAAGCCCCCTACATCCAAGTCGTCCTCAATGCCGACCCCCTCGTGCTAGCTCTCGCAGTCGACAGCAACAAGACCTATTCCAAGCCCCTCTACGCCGAGCCGCATGTCCGAGAACGCGGTAAACCTCAGTACTCACCCATCGAAATGCACGCCTTAAGTGGCGGGCATAGCAATCAAATTAGGACCGACAAGGCCATCAATGCCTTGAAGGACGTATCACTCAAAGCTGAGTTACACCGCTACCGCACCTACCGACACGAAGCTGAGCGTATCGAGCAGCGGCTTCATGCCCTCATGGAAGCCCTCGGCACGGCGCAAGGCGAGCTCACTCGCAGCAAGTTTAGGTTGGAGATGGTGGATGTGTACAACCGTATTGAGTCGGTTCAGGAAGGGTGGTCAGGAGGAGTCGGGCCTACGAGGCGCCGTGGGTGTCGCAGCTGAAAAGGGGGTGATGTCACGGTACACGAAGTGGACTCTTACTTACTGGCTGTGACCCCATCTGTAAGACGTAATCGGTCTCGGACTTAGTAGTAACTGGAAGTAGTACCAGTATCACATGCCGATGTGGCATGACTCATTCCTAGGACAGCGGTAGTAGGGTTTGAGCTATTATCGCTAGTCGTAGTACGGATTCAAGAGGAGCTTCAAAGTATCCTCATATGTGTATAAATAGTAGTTGTTGAAGACCAAGATACACCATCTTGGTCTTCTTGGAATCACCACTTTCTCTTCTCATCGTCTGCTATCTAGTTCGCTTGTCTCTTAACGAGAGCAAGTCGTCTTCGCCGATATACGCCCAGTGACTCGACTTAGTCCTGGTGCCGCCAGCATCACATGCCTCGATAAGCACCGTGTACCCGTGGGAATAGTCACGTGACCAGTGACTCGATATTCGCTAAGTCGTGAATGCCCTTTCGTCGTCCAAGTCGGACTAACACTCGTGGTGGCGTTACAAACAGATTTCGATGGCACACGAGCCCTTGCAGATCAGTTCATGCAAGAATTCAACCTCTACCGCCTCACGAACATAGATGCGGAACAGATGGTTAGCCCTATGAAGAGGGCGGCTCTGCTATTGGGATTCATCAAGGGACTGAACGTCAAGGACTGGGTCAAACGATGGACCAATTGGATCATCAACGAAATGAATACGGGAAGAGTTCATATGGATGAACATTACTGGACAGAAGTGTCGCATGCCTTCCAACAGGCATTCCAAGATACTGGCGCCAGAGAATGAGCGGAAGACAAGATTCGTCAACTGGAATTCATTCCTAACGAAGTTGACTCCTTCATCGCTCAGTTCGAAGGACTGGCAGCCGAAGCAACGTATCCGATCAATGCGCAGTCCACGTTGTCATTGTTCGCATCCAAACTTCCCTTCCAAATGATGGATCATATCTACAAGGTCGTCCGCCCCATCGATTTCCAAGGATGGGCGGATGGAGTATGACAATTCCATCAAGATAACACCGCAGTCCAGAACATCAGAGGCATATACAAAGATATGCCCAAGAAACGAAACTCCAAGGTGAACCCATACCAACTGGCCAAGGTACTGGGTGTGAAGATGCCCTCGCCAAATCCCAATGCTATGGATACGCGAGTGGACCGTTCCCGTTCAGGATGGAACCGGAACAAAACGAAGGCCAGGACCTTGGTCACCGATTCCTCAAACAGCAAAGAAGACCAGATGAAGACTGGTCGCTGTTTCACGTGCAACAGACAAGGGCATCTAGCTAGAAATTGCCCAGACAAACCAGACATTACGACGAAGAAACCACAAGCCAAAGCATGCACTGCCAAGGCTGATGAAGATGTCAGAAAAATGACACTGAATCATCCTATCAAGAAAGTGGTTTCGACAAATTCATCAAAAAGAACCCTGTCCTCAACGAAATAATCAGGACAATGTCTACCACCGAAAGGCGGGAAATGGTTACACAAGCACTGGAGGAATACAAAAAGGATGGTGACGAGGATTTTTGAAACGCACAAACCCGGCAGCCTGGGCGCGTGCGATAAAACTTAATGACGTGTTTGTTTGTAAATACAGGAGTCTCCAAATCCCCACTCTGATTCAAACTGCACACACAACAGCCGAAAGACAAGTTCTTGTGGACTCAGGAGCTACCGACAACTTCATCAGCGACCGGCTGATGAAACGAATGCAAATTGGTCGACTCAAACTCCAGAGACCAAGAATTGCATGGAATATTGATGGGACGCAAAATAAGTCGGGCACCATCAAATATTACACAGACCTACAGGTACGGGTAGGCGATCGAACCAAGACGATGCGATTCCTCGTAACGAACCTCGGGGAAGACGAAATGGTGTTAGGGTACCCCTGGTTGGTGGCGTTCGAACCCAAGATCAGTTGGAGAACGTCCACCCTTGATGAAAGCATGCAACCACTTGTCATCAAGACCCTGTCACTAAACCAGGATGCACGAGTCACCCAGATACGAAACCACTGGGTCGAACAGGTGCAAACCAGATGCACGCCAGGAGAAGAAATCTTTGTTTCTCGAATGGACAAAGAAGAAATCAAGAAAACGTCGACATCGGCACAGATGGCCATCAAGGCATTGCCGAAAGAAGAAAAGACTTGGGACCAGATAGTCCCCAAGCACTACCACAAATGGGAGAAAGTCTTCTCAGAAGAAGAAGCACGAAGATATCCAGAACACCAACCATGGGATATCGCGATCGACTTTATTCTGGACGCCCCAAAAATCCTTGATTGCAAAATCTACCCACTATCACGTGGAGAACAAGAAAAGCTGGACGCTTACATCAAGGAAAATCTCGAAAAGGGCTATATCCGACCATCAAAGTCTCAATACTCCTCTCCCTTCTTCTTTGTGGGAAAGAAAGATGGAAAGCTCCGACCGGTAGTCGATTACCGGAAACTGAACTCCTTCACGGTCCCCGATCGATACCCCCTGCCATTAATCCAAGAACTTGTGGACAAGATACGAAATGCCAGGCTCTTTACAAAGATGGACGTACGAGCAGGGTACAACAACATACGATTTCAGGATGGAGATGAACCCAAGGCAGCGTTCAAAACGAATCTAGGACTGTTCGAACCAACAGTCATGCCCTTCGGACTACGAAATGCCCCCGCAGTCTTCCAACAAATGATGAACACTCAGTTTGCTGATCTCATAGCAACTGGGCAGGTGATCATCTACATGGATGACATACTGGTAGCAACGGAAGACGATGATCAAATACATCGGGAACTAGTCAACAAAGTCCTGGAACGGCTAGAAAAACTGGATTTATATCTGAAGCCTAGCAAATGCCTCTTTGAGGTTAGAAGAGTCGAATTCCTCGGCGTAATCCTCCAAGGAGGAACTGTAACCATGGACCCTGTTAAAGTTGCAGGAGTTATGGACTGGGAAGCACCCAAGAATATCTGGGATATACGCAAATTCCTGGGATTCTGCAACTTTTACAGGTGCTTTATTCGAGGATTCTCATCAGTGGCTAGGCCTCTAAACGAACGACTCAAGAAAGGCGCTGCCTGGAAATGGGACGACAAGGAAGAACGAGCTTTCCAAGAACTGAAGAAACGGATATGTGAAGAACCGGTCCTGATACAACCCGACCAAACCAAACCATTCGAAGTCGAGATTGATGCCTCAAATTATGCACTAGGGGCTGTTCTAATGCAACGTGACGAGAAGAATGTGCTGCACCCAGTGGCTTTTGTAACGCTCACGCGGGCGTTCTTCGCACGTTGTGCGGCTTCTCGACCTAATGAACACAGGGGCTGGCGAACTCCCTTGGTAACGACTGGCGATCGTCATTAACGACGATGGAAACAAGAAGTCGGCGGTCATGCACGACTTGTAGCAGAACGCCTCACTTAAGGGCAACAAGGAAAGGAAAGGGGAACTGTGGCAGGGACAGGCTCCGAGGCACACACAGCTAGGCAATGGCACGGGTTCGGGTAACCCGCACGGGTCACGGCTACGGGATGGGACGGGTACGGGTACGGGTCTCTGCTGGTTAACCCACCACCCATGTCACTACCCGCAGGAAGTGACCCACACTGTACACATTAGAACTAGCATTACCATACTACCGGCAGAATAACTACTAAACAACTTGAAGTACTGTAATACTAACTAAGCCCGCTGCGGCGTCGCTGTGTGACTACCCCCCGCCATCGTTGCATCCCCAACCGTCATCGTCGTTGTCTTCCATCGTCGTCGTCCATCACGGTCGTCTGTCGTTGTCATCCATCGTGGTTGTGGTCGTCCGTCGTCGTCGTCGTCGTCCGTCATCGTCGTCGTCGTCGTTCGATGTTGCGATGTCGTCGTCTTCACCGTGACCGCTGTCTTGGACTTGCGTGGACTCGTGGTCGCTGTCGCCGGGGTCGAGTCGAACACCACCCCGGCATGGTTGAACCGCCGTCGTCGCCTTGCCAGTTGCCATTCTTGGTCCTTGTGTTGTTGGCATGCCGCCAGCATTGCGGTGGCTGGAGGTGTTGCGGCAGTTGGAAGCGAGGTCGACTTGAGGCGTTGGAGACGTTCGCGCATGCTAAGTCACGCGTCACGGTTCCCTAAGTGGGAAGTAACCCTTTCGCAACGTGCCCAGCCCGGGGTGATTGCCGGTTTTGTTCGCTCCTCCTAACCAGCAACGACGGCAAGGTACTAGTAGCGGCAACTATCAAGACAGCTCACTGGCAGAATGCGATTACGACAACGCGACGGCCTGCGACAACACGACAACGACAACAGCAAGACGACAACAACACACAACAACAACAACAACACACGACCACCCACGATAATACACGACCACGACCACAACAACACACGACCACGACCACGACAACCGACCACGACAACCGACCACGACGATACACGACCACGACGACACATGACCACGACAACACACGACCACGGCAATACACGACAACAACACGACATGACAATGACACGACACCACGACGACACCACGACGACACGACACGACACGATGGTGATGCGATTCAATAACTCAGACAGTCAGTGTGGGCCTTGTAGCTAGATAATGTAGATTACTAGTAGGCTTGTACTTTTAAAATGTAACCTTGTAACACCGCACCTGTACCCGCACCTGCACCCGTACCCGCACCTGTACCCGCACCTAGCACCTGTACCCGCACAGGTTGTGCTTTCGATACCTGCGGGTTTACCCGTGCCACTGCCTACACACAGCTGAGTAGAGGGGGAACAAGGCTCTATACTCCTACTTCTGGCGTGACACTCCAAGAAGTTAAGCTAATGAATACAAGCTTAACCGTCTACTACTTATACTAGGGGAAGGGGCTTTCAAGCTCCACTTCAGCGTCCGAAACCCTAATACAACTGATAAGCGATAGCGAATGGCATAACGCCCTCATGACACGAGTTAGAGATAAGAGAACACGTGGCAGATAAGGAACATGCGGCGCAACTCTAGACCTTTGGGTCGATCCGGACCCTCTTACTAGACACGGCCTAGGCATCTCGCCTCTAGGCCCTTCCAGATTCTTGATATCAGCGGGTCACGTGCCGGGATCACGTACCGGCGCCTACTCCCTAGGTGATGCTCGCGCGCCTCTGGGCAAAACCGTAACACTTTCTTCTCTAAAACCATGAACAATGCGCAAAGAAATTATGATGTTTACAACCGTGAACTTCTTGCGCTAGTCGAAATGTTCAGACATTGGCATCACTATTTGCATCAACCCCTACACAAAGTCAAAGTGCATACAGATCACGCTAATCTGTTGTTTTGGAAGAACCCTGGAGACCACAACAGAAGAGTCGCGTGATGGCACACAGAACTCATGGAATACAACTTCGATCTGATCCACATATCTGGAAAGAAGAATGGGCGAGCCGATACACTGTCTAGGCGCCCCGATTATGACCAAGGTGATGACGATAATAAGGCACTTGTGGTGCTACCACCCGCACTCTTTAGTCATGCACGTGTCATGCTGAGCGAAGAGTTCAATCCCAACGATGGGAAGGAAACCAAACACTTCAGCGCAACACTGGACCACAGAAAGTACCAGTCCCTGCAGAACATGGTCGAAGAAGACCAACAAGAGAACCCAGTCAGCCAAGAAAGGCTCCAAAACTGGATGAATACCCATCAATTGATCAAGTTATCATCAATTTGGTGGAAAATTGACAAAGACCCATAAGAACAAGACTGAGATCGGATGGTCGTTGCTGGAGACAATGATCTTAAGAGGGGGGTAATTCACTTTTACCACGATACCCCGTCAGCCGGACACCCGGGAATTTCAAACACATACCAATTGGCAAAACAAGACTTCTGGTGGCCAAACATGAAACAAGACGTGGAGCAATACATCAAAGGATGTGGCACATGTCAGGCCAACAAGATCAACACAAGGCCTTTGAAACCCGCAATGATCCCCATCACACCAGAACATTCCTTGCCATTTCAGACCGTTGCCGTTGACTTTATCACAAAATTACTGAAGTCAGGCAAGTACGACACGATCCTCACAGTAACGGACCATGACTGCAGTAAAGCGGCTATATTCATCCCATGCCAAGAAACGATTACTGCGGAAGGAGTGGCCGAGCTGTACCTGAAGAATGTCTACACACGATTTGGAATTCCAAAGAAGATTATCTCAGACCGAGATACCCGATTCACGGCAAAGTTCGCAAAAGGCCTCTGCAAAACTTTGAAGATACACCAGAACATCAGTACGGCATATCATCCAAGAACTGATGGCCAGTCAGAAAGAACAAACCAATGGCTCGAACAGTACCTTCGATTCTGGTGCGACGAGAGGCAAGACGATTGGCACAAGTACTTGCCAATGGCGGAATTCGCGCATAACCAATGGCCAAACACGACAACATTACAAACCCCGTATGATCTAATCATGGGTTTCACGCCAAAAGTGGAATGGGTAAACAAAAGCAATGTTCCATCAGTAACCGAGTGCATCACGGCGCTAGAAAAAGCAAGAAAAGACGCCCAGGACAGCATCGTCAAGGCGCAGAAGGCCATGAAACTGGCAAACAAGGGGAACAAGAAGTTCCACCCATACAAAGAAGGAGATCAAGTTTGGGTTGAGGGGACAAACCTGAAAACCCTCTACCCTATGGCCAAGTTGGCACCAAAACGATACGGACCCTTCAAGATTCTGAAACAGTTGTCGGAAGCAGTATACCGAGTGGAAATACCTCGGCAATGGAAGATCCACAACGTGTTTCATGCGAACCTCCTTACACCATATAAGGAGACGGAACTACACGGGCCGAACTTTACCCGACCCCCACCTGATCTAGTGGAGGGAGAACCCGAATACAAAGTCGAGAAGATCCTGGATGCGCAGCATCATGGAAAAGGGCGTAAACTGCACTACCTAATCAAGTGGAAAGGGTATCCCACGAGTGACAGTTCATGGGAAAGAGCAGAAGATGTACACGCTGACGAATTGATAGCGGAGTACAACAAGAAACCAAAGAAGGCCAAACAAAGAAAGACAGTTATAAGACGAATGAAGACGGAAGATATCCCCCATCCTCTTCCCTCTCTCCTACATCATCATTGCTCTCATAACCAGATGTCTTCTCTACCTGCTCCCACCGTCTCTATCCCATCGCTCTCACCACCTCCCTCACCGTCTCCCATCTTGGCACCAGACAATACGCCCAAGCGCGTTTTTACTCCTCAGTTGGCTATCAGGAGTGTCCCAATTGTGGGATACGACGCAGACAGCATTTCCGACGACCCTGTCCCTGAGCTCGAGACTGTCCCTGATATCGCACCCACTGGCTTCATCTTTAACAACCCGGATTCACGCCTCTTCTACCCCATTTATGTTGCCAACCCTGCCTACGAAGAAGATAGGTCCCAGCCCTGAACCATCTTAGCCAAATGGATCAAGTATGATCCGGACTACACTCAGGTCCATGGCACGTTGGGACAAAACAACACCAATCACCATCAGATCAGTCCCTGTCCACGTAGGCAGGAGAGCACAAAACTACAGGCTGATGACAGAAGCCAAGTGGAAGAAGTTGCTTAGAGGGGCCGACGAAGAATTTGCCGTCAACGAAGCCCTCATGGAGATAGGAGATCCAAGGCTCACTGGAGAAGTGAACCGACTCTGCGGACAAAGCGTGGTCAAGGACACCTTGGAAGAATTACTCCGGGATGCCCACCGTCGGGCTACGAATATCACACGTCAGCTAGTGGATGTGGAACGCGAAGTAACCAGAAGCTGTATCCGCCTGGAGATGGCAGATGCTTATGAAGAAATCAACAACCGGTTCCTAAGGACCTTTAACCGTCCTTCTCAGCATTCCCCTGAGCTCACTCCCCTCCCTATCACCAACCGTCGCGGACCAGTGGAGTTTCCCGTCCACCACGATGAAGAACATCCCCGCCGTATCTGTTGTTTTGGCTGTAAGACGTACGGGCATCGTGTCCAAGACTGTGTCAAGAGGAAGAAGAACCATCGGCGCAAGGAGAAGAGTACTCCTAGCCCCCGCGTCTCCTCCACTGTCGACCATGAAGAGCGCAACGATAGCAAGATGACGCTCTTGGAGCGCATTGCTCTGCTGGACCAGGAGGAATGGACTCCAGAGGTGTGTACTCGCTGCGGAAAAATTAACACAAAGCACATGGAGTTGGAGTGCCCCTTGTATGAGCAGTGCCAATGCTGCCGTGGGATGGGAGCCTATGGCTTCATCTGCAACCACACATGTACCCCCGCAAAGGAAGAAGAAGATACAGGAATGAACATGGTCAACAAAGCGGACTTTGACCTATACTGGGGTGTTCACGACAACTGACAAAGTTGTGGCGACTTTGTACCTGAAAGGGGGATTGTGTCACAAACTTTACTTTTAAATTCTGATCTTTTACTTTACTGATAACGTGATCGGTCACATGACCTGGATCTACATGTGAGTCACTATGACTCTTTTCATCTTCTGAGTCACTATGACTCCTTCTGTTATTATTGACTGCGCAGTGACTCACAATGACTCATATGATACGATGACTCGGATTGACTCATATCCTAGGACGCTGTTTGTGACTCAGTCCTAGGATCAGTAGTACTATAAAGTCGAGCTTGCTGGGTAGCTTGCAGCCCCAGACTTGACTTCTTGTATCCTACGGTACCCAAGCAATCGATACCTGGAATACTCCATCTCTCAAAGACCGAACCCCAGCAAGCCCTCCTATCCACTCAAGGACTATCTGAGCATAGTCCACTCGTTCATATTTTACTGAAGTTCCTCCTTGGAACTTCCCTTCGAACACCCGACCAATCCCGTGACTCTTAGTGCAGTGTCCCTGTAGCGAACTTATCCCAAGTCGGGAGAATGTCCCTACCGTGACGTAACACTCACACTGGGGAGAGGTTAGCTGAGATCTTTTATTTTATTATTACTAGGATGAGGCTTGAAAAAAAGGTGATGTCTATTTTATTTATAAAACAAATTCAGCTAATTTCTTTTTTAAAACAGATTGGTTGGATAACAACAGATAATGCATCCAACAACAGCTCTATGATGGAGGCATTAGAAACTCATTTGAAGAAGCAATATCCTAATACTGGGTTTTCTGCAGAGCAGCATCACATTAGGTAAGTGTCAAATTATTTAATGTATTTTTTTTGACACTTCTTAGATGCTTTGCCCATATTGTAAATCTTGCAGCCAAGGAAATGCTAGAGGGAGCAGCTGAATTGGGCTTTGATCAAGTTAAAAAGCTTCAGCAAATTATTGTCTATGTGAGTTTTTCCTTTATTTTCTGTTTTATTTTCTGTTATTTTTCGAGTTTTTTTCGAGTTTTTTTCGAGTTTTTTTCATGTTTTTTCCTTTTTCTTTTTCTTTTTCTTTTTCTTTTTCTTTTTCTTTTTCTTTTTCCGAGTTTTTTTTTTTTCTAACTTATTTATAATAGATCCGCAATTCATCACGAAGGTGTGATATATTTTCTACAGTTGCAAAGGAGTCAAATGTACCTCCTTTGCAATTAATTTCTGATGTGCAGACAAGATGGTCCTCTGCTTATTTGATGATCAAGAGGGCTTTTATTTTAAGAGAGGTATGTTTAAAGCATTTAATAAATTCTAAATGCTAACTTAAGTTAGGCAATTGATAGGTTTATGGAGGACCAGACAGGGATAGACCCATTAGATGATGATGATTGGAGGGTCCTAGGAGGACTTCAGAGAATTCTTCAGGTATGCAAATATTTTCTCTCTCTGATTGTGTATTAATTTATTTATTAGATCCCCTTCTTATATCAGCAATCCCTCTCTTATGAGAAGACACCAACACTTTGTAGCACAGTTGCTGCATTTGAGGGCTTTATAAAGTCTCTGAATGAGTTGGCTGTTGACTTGGAGATTGAGGGACTGGATATTGGTCTTATCCTTAGAAAAGGTGCTGACAAGATAGAATCCTACTTTACTCAGGCCTTTGACATTCCAGCATATTTGCTTTCAATGGGTGAGTGACTATTTAATATGCTGCATAATTTCTCATGCCATGTAAACAGTTCTTAACCCTATTTTAAAGCTTGACTTTCTCAAGAAACAGTATCCATCAAATGTTGCTGAGACAGTAAAGCGTCGCCTCCTTGAAGCAGTGAGTGCTTTTAATTTATCATGCCACTCTAAAACTAAAATTTTAAGTAGCTCAGGCCATTACACACACCATCTAGAGCCCCTACTAGATCAACTGTACCCCCTCCACCTTCTGAAATATTTGGCATGCAAGCCACTTTGGCAAGCCTTGGTATTGGCCCAATGCCTACCTACAGATCACAGGCAGATACCTTAGAAGATGAACTTGATGACTATCTAGCAGCTCCAGTCAAATATGCCAATATTCTTGAGCATCAGTAAGAATACAGGCAACTTCCAACTTTCTAACTGGTGTGCCAGCAGGAAAGCAGTGCAAGTTGCACAAGTTCACAAGTCAGTTATTTAATATAAATATAAATAACATATATTTATTTGATTAAAATGATTAAATATCTAATCTATTTTTTTATTATTATTGCTGTTTACAACTTTGGACACACAAAATAAAATAAAAAGAATCCATTTATTGCATAATAAAACATGTACAGTCTAATTAATCTATTGCCTCCCCGTCCCATTCCAGACCCTGCTGCCTCATCGTTGTCACTGTTGCCAGCGGTGGCGTCGCGGGGCTTGTTCGGGACTTGTGCGTGGGGGTGTCGCGACGAGTTTGCGGTTGGGTTGGCGGGTCGGGTAGCGGTCTGGGGCTGGAGTTGTGGCATGGCGGGGCTTGCCGTGTTGCGGTGTCGCAGCGGGTTTGCGGTCGAGGGGGCCTTGCGCGTTGTATTGGCTTGTGTGCAATGGGTTGCGGTTGCGGCGTGGCATGGGCCTACCGTGTTGAGGTGGTGTTGCGGGGTCCTGCACCCTGTGTTGGCTGGCGTGGCGAGTCACGGTCACGGTCGTAGGGCTGGAGTTGCGGGACATGCCGTGCTGCGGAGGTGTTGCGACGGGGCTTGAGCGTGGTGACGGGGTGCGGTAGTGGGAACTGTGTCGCGATAGTGTCACAGTGGGACTTAAAGCAGCAGCTGGCATCACGGTGAGTGGCCTGGTTGAGGTGGTGGCGGCCATAGGCTTGCGTATAGCGGGCAGCGGCAGCGATACCTGGTGAGAATGAATGAAACAAAAAACAAAAAAAAATGTATCTAGATGTTGGCCCGCACTGTATTACAGGCTCCTGCAGCAGCAGGCCTGTGTCGCGGTGAGTGGCCTGGTTGAGGCGGTTGCGGTGGTGGTGGCGGCCACGGGCTTGTAGGTAGCGGGCGGCAACGGCGGGGACTTTGACATGCTTGAGGTGTAACGTAACAGCTCTGCAATGCGGGTGAGAACGAATGAAACAAACAAACAAAAAAAAAAAAAATCTGGATGTTGGTCCCCGTTGTATTGCAGGGTTCCTGTGCCGTGTCGGGGTGGTGTGTGAAGGGATTTGCGTGCCGTGAATTCATGGCGTCGTGGCAGGGTTTTCACATGGCAGATGGCGCTGTAAAGGATCATGCACGCCGTGGCATGGCAGCGGTGGCAGCAGACATCCGCATGGCGGAGGCTGGAGTTGGTGGCTACAGGCTTGCGTGCGGCGAATGGCGGTGGTGGGGACTGCAAGGCTTGAGGAGACACAATAACAAGAAAAAAAAACATACTCATCTTCATATCACAAGTGACGTCGTCGCGGTCATGATGCTTACATGCCTGCTAATGGAGTGGCAGTGGGATGGGGCCTGCTGTTGGGACCATGGCGGTTGGCGGTTGGGGTTGCAACGTCGGAGCAGTGACGAGGGCGGTGCGGCTGAGGGGCGGCAGGGGTGGCGAGGAGGCGATGTGTTGACGTGTCAAGCGGGCGGGGACTTAATCTGTGGCGTGGGAAGTGGGTCAGTTACATGGTTTTGTACTGTACCCACACGTCACCGCGTCACCACTTCTTTCTATGCTCCTCTACGAGGGTTTTTTTTTTCTTTTTTCCTTTTCTTTAATGGATCTCTTTAGGGACCTACCGCCCATACCTGCTCCCTGCAGGACCACAGTCCTACGCAAGAGGGACAACTGAATCCCTTCTGCAGACGTGAAGACGGGGCCAACTACTGATCTGAGCTTTTGGTCTTGTGCAAAAGGTACGTTTTTTTTCTTTTGTTTCGCTCAGGCTTCTCACTAGTGATGCAGAGCCTTTTCCCCCTCCTCTCCAACATATGCAAGCCCGCCCACACGCCTCGTGACATAAGTCAGTTGTGTGTTTTTTCTTTCTCTTCCGCTCTATCCTGAATTGTTGCAGGACGACTGGGGCAACATGCCATCCCTTCGTGGACTGCAAGCATTTCCGCCCGCCTACACTGACACGTCGCCACCCTTCGTTAAGTTTTTTTTTTTTTTCCTTCATTTACTCATCAGTCGTACCCTTCACTACTACGCCAGCCCACCCCCACAAGCCTGGGCAAACCCACCATGTCACGTTGCAATCCAGGCCCTGCCGCGTCGTCACAGTCACCACCGCTATGCCAGCCCATGCCACTCCAACCGCGCCACGCCACCACGACACCAGACAGCTGTGCACAAGCCCCACCAGTGACGCCGCTGCTACATAGCGCACAAGGCCCTGTCACCGCCAACACCAGACACCACCGCACCACGGAAAGCCCCATCGTGCAACCTCACAGACAAGGTTCGATCCCACGCCACCACCTCCGTCTCACCGCTGCATTCAAGCCCGTGGCTGCCCATGACCCTGTTCGCGATGCCACGCTGCGGCCCCAATCGCGCTACACGTCACTCCACCACAGCCGGCCCACCGCTTCCACGCTACACGGCGCACGTACCCGAGACCGCCAAGCCACCGCAACACAGGCCTAGCCCCTGCCGTGCCACTGTCACAACACCGGCCCCGGTCCCGCCACTTGTTACCCCTACTGTAGCACTAGTAGTAGCTTTATGTATTTCTTTGATTCTGAATAAAATATTATTTTATGCTACACACCTAATGTGATGGTGACCTCCTGTGACTTCACTATCATATGACTAAAAATTAGTATGACAAATATGACATAACAAATATCAAAACAAATATATGACAAATATATAACTTAGATGATATGCCTAATACTTGGACTTGTATGACTTTCTTGACTTTCTGAACTTGTCCTGACTTGCTGGTCATCGCTCAGTAAGAAACTTTTTGAAGAATCAGACATGGCTTGTGGACATGCCAAATTGCTAACTTTATGGGTTGTACCAGGTGGTGCCACCAGGTGCCAGGTGGTACAACCCCCATCAAGCAACCCGTACAAATACTGATGAGTTCTGGGAGGTGTGTAGAATGAACCATTTTGTTAGGGAGTACTGACAGTAGTTGGAATGGCAGGAACACCAGAAAAAGTGGCCAACACTCTTCAAGCTTGCCATGGACTTGCTCCCCATTCAAGCCACTTCAGTACCATGTGAGCGTGTCTTCTCAGCAAGCAAGGAGACAGCTAGAGCCAGGAGGAACCGCCTTAAGCCAGAAAACATGGAAGCCTTACAGATACTTAAGTTTCAGGCAAAGTATCAAAGGGAACTCAATTTCACTGAAGGGCTTAGTGAGAATGATGAAACTGCAGAGCTAGAGGGAGTGGAGACAGTCAGACCAGTTGAGGACTTGAGGGCTTATCTTAAGGGGGTCAATGAGCAGTATCATCAATAAGGATCTATTTGCAACAAAGCTTTATACATGTATTTGTACCTAGGAATGAACTACATACAAATAGGAGGCCTATGCAACTCACCCAGGGAGGCCAAAGAGGGAAAAGGGGGAGGGGAAGAGAAAGGGGTAAAGGAGGGTTGTACAAGGGTATGTGACGGCAGACCGAGGTGGCGCGATGGTGTGCAGCAGTAGTCCAAGGCAGCGCGACAGTGTGTGGCAGCAGTCCGAGGTGGCGCAACGGCATGCGACGGCAGTCCGAGGCGGCGCGACGGCGTGCGATGGCATTCTGAGGCAGTGCGACGGTGTGCGGCAGCAGTCCGAGGTGGCGCAACGGTGTACGGCGACAGTCCGAGGGTGCGCGGTGGCAGTCCGAGGGGGGGGCGAGGGAGTGTGATGGCAGTCCGAGGGGATCAGAGGTGATGAGACAGCAAAGGGAGGGGGTCTGAGGGGACGAGAGAGCACGCGCGAGACGTGCGAGGCAGCGAAGGAGAGCAGGTAAAAGAGGCAGCAAGGGTGTGGGAAGGCGGTGGTGTGGTAGTGGTGGCAATGGGCATGACGCAGGGGAAGGGACAGAAAGCAGGCGGCAGCGACGCACAGAGGGGCGATGGCGCAGGTGGTGAGGGTGCAGAGAGGGCAGGGGCGAGGGCAGCGGCAACGATGATGCAGAGGTGGCAGTGGCAACGATGACGATGATGACGATGACGACACAGATGGCGGCAGCGGCGAGGGGGCAGAGGCGACATGATGACGAGGTGTAGACAGCTGCAGCGAGGACGACACAGACGGCGGCAGTGAAGACACAGGTGGTGGTAGCAAAGAGACATGGATGGCGGTGGCGAGGGTGCAGATGGGGACAGCGAGGACACAGACAACGGTGGTGACGACGCAGAGAGGGCGACGAAGACGCAGACGATGACGGCGAGGGGGCAGAGAGTGGCGGCGAGGCAGAGAGCGGCAGCGAGGTCTGAGGCAGCAACGTAGCGAGGGAGCGGAGTGGAAAGTGTTGAGGGGCCGGGATGGCGCGCACGAGGGAGGAGGGAGCGGGGTCCAAGGCAATGAGGGAGAGGTGGGGTCCAAGAGGGGCGGGGGGGGCAGAATGCGACAGCACGCAGAGGGTGGCAGCAAGGACACGGCGACGGCGCAGAGGGCAGTGGCGGCAAGGATGCAGAGAGGTGGCGGCAAGGGGACAGAGAGCGGCAGCGACAGTGCAGAGGATGGGAACAAGGATGCAGGCGGTGGCAGCGAAGACCCAGAGAGGGTGGCAAGGAGGACGTGGCAAGGGCAGAGGATGGCAGAGGACGCAGAGCGGCAGTGGAAACTGGAAAGGGCACAGAGAGCAGCAGCGGCAACACAGACGGCGACACAGACGGCAGCGGAGAGGACACGGGTGATGGTGGCAGCGAGGACCTAGGCAGCGAAGGCACAGGTGGTGGCGGCAGTGGCAAGGATCCAGAGAGAGCGGCGAGGATCCGTGAGGGCACTGAGGGCGGCGGTGGCGATGATACTGAGGGTGGCAGCAGCGGTGCAGAGAACAGCGACGAGGGTGCAGAGCGGTCAGAGGGCAGAGAGTGAGGGCGCAGAAGGTGGTGGCGAGGGTGCGGAGCGACGATGGAATAAGGCAGGGCGGGGCGGGGCGGGGATAGCACACAAACGGCAAGCGGTCTGCACGCAGGCGGCACGAACGGCGCGCAGACAGCGCACAGACAGCAAGCCAGTGTAGGCAGAGCAAGTAGAGGGTGCGGTGCAAGTGAGAGGAACAGGTGGGAGGGAGGGAAGTGGCGACAGTTGGACAAGGGAAAGGCCAGCCAAGGAAGGGTACAGACTACTACAGAGGATACAGTGATTATTACAGTCCCTCAGATGGGCTTGACAAGTGAACGTTGAACAGCGCGCAGTGCACAGCGCACGACTTTCATTCATCTGGCTGAGTGGCCTGAGCCAGTTCAGCTGACTCAGCTGTCTGACTACCAAAAATGGTACAATTTCCTATTTGTACTTTTGAGTGGCTTGAGCCGGCTCAGCCCAGCTGGAGCCAGCTCAATTGGGAATGGCTCAGCTCGGCTGGTCTTTTTTTGGTTGAGCTGTGCTTAGCTGAGCCAAGCCAAGCCAAGCCAAGCCATGGCAACACAGTACCACCGCTAGGGGGACCACTTCCTAATTAGGAAGGTCCAAATTTTTTTCAGGCCTTCACCACACCTCCCCCCCCCCCAACATCCTGTTCGGGATTCCGGTCCCACCACCCCCTTGATGGGCAAGACCATTCCCGATGGGTGGTGTCGAAATGGGTGTGCACATTAGGTGATTATTTACAATCCAGTACAATTTATACTGCTTTTATCATAATTTGTAAATACAAATCCTAGTAGAAACATGAGATATCAGATGTGTTTATGAACGTTGTAAGGACGTGAGGGTCCTAGGTGAGTTCGAAGGCGGAGGTGTTCCACTCCAAGAGGTAGGGGGTAAGAGAGGATGTGGGAATGGTCCTTCGAGTGCCCGCGTTTGGGCCTGACTTCCGGGATCGTCACACTGAGTTAGAAGGGAAACGAAAACTATGTCTGCATTGGATCGGATTGGATGTCCTAGCACAAAGTAAAGATCCTGTTTAAATACAAGAGGGCTGTACTTAAAGAGGAAAAGGAAAGGGAAGCTAATGAGATAAAGGAACACCGAGAAAGCAGGAGAAAGGCCGCGTGGCCGAAGAGATCGATAGTCCGAAAATGGATGGTTTCGGGCTCAGCCGGAATGCTGGCCTTACACCTCCTGGGGGGTCAAAATCTTGACCGTCCCCGGTCAAGCTACATCTAAAGAGAAAAAAAATTGTAGTTTCAACGTCGAAAATGAAGAAAATGTGAGTTAAAGTTATAGTAGGAAAGGTGGCCTCGTGCGTGAAGAGAAAGCCGCCGCACGTCTTCGTCAAACATTGTCGAGTCCTCGTGTGCCGGCTCTAACACGAACGCTACACCTCCGGGGTCGAAAACGGTGAGATTGTCGGTTGGAATAGGAATGGGACTGCTGGTGTCGAGTATGGTGAAGCCGTTGCAGGTCTTCGGGTTACGCTTGCGAACGTCTTCGTGTGCCGGCTAGTTAAAACTTGAACGCTTGAATTTGAAGACCGGCCTCCGGGGTCGAATACGAAGCGTGCGGCGCGGGGCGTGAACTGCCCGAGTCGAAGTCGCTGCGTGGGAATGTTGCGTGCCTCAGGGATGCCGTTCTGACTGTTACCGAAGTCTTCGTACTTGCTCTGAAACTTGCGCAGGTGGGTGAGAAGGGTCTTCGAAAGGTTGATGAGTGTCGAAACGAAGGCCGTGGCGACGACGATAGCGAGCGCGAAGTTGTGAGCGAGGCCAAAGCGAGACAGCGGCAGTGGGGGCGAGGTGAGTGAGAAACGAGGCGCCGCGAGCGTTGAGGAAACTTCGTAGTAGACCAACGGGGATTCTCGGGGTTGCGGAACGGAAGGGGTCGTTGGCGAGGCGGGGGCCGGTGTGACTTCGAGAGTGGAGCAATCCGAGCCGACTGTCTTGAATCCGGGCGGTTGTTGCGGCGGTGTCGAATGGCGTAGAGTGGGAACGGTTACCGAAACTTCGTGTTGCGCGGGTAGGAGGGGAATGAGTTCGCCTAGCGATGAAGGTGACACATGGGGATACGACGACGCAGGGGTAGCAAGAGGCTCCAGCACGAGGTTGCAACACGACTCTTCGGGCGATGGGCGCAGGGATGGTAGCGAATGAGCAGGCACTAAGGTCGGATTCTCAGACGGCGATGGTCTCGTGGGCGATGACAAAGACGTCGGAACCTCGGAGCGAGCTAGAGACGCAGACTGTGGGGTAGGAGGTAAGGACAAGAGCTCGCAAACGTCATCAGTAAACTCAAGAGCAGGCGAGGGAGCAGGCAGGGAAGGAGTCGGAGTGATCGAAGACAAAAACGCGTGCTCGGGCTCGAACTCGTGCCGATCAACCATTGCCGAAGGTACGCACTCAAGGTTCGTGAGCAAGACCGAAGATGAAGAATGGGGCGTAGATGTGATCTCGGGGACGTCATTACTCGGGGGGATAAGACACTCGGACGCCAACGCTGGCTCGGGCTCGGGCTGATAGTTCATCGCCGATCGCATACTGACAGGTAAGGGCAGGAACGTGGACGAAGACGGGGGCGTGGACGCTGGGGTGATCGAAGGTATGGGCTCAGGTTCGGGCTCAGGCTGCTCTTCTGTTACCGAGGGTAGGGACGTGGACGATGTCGGAGACAAAGAAGGCGTGGACAACAACGTGCGTGCGGGCTGATCGACCGTCGCCGAGGGCAGGTACTCGAAATCGGACGAGATCGAAGGCATGGTCGACACGGGCATGATCGAAGATAAGGGGAGTATAGACGAGATCTCGGCATCCGAGCGTGCGAGCGAGTCAGTATGAGCAGGGGTAGGGAAAGCCAAGGGTATCAACGAAAACGAAGGAGGCGTGGATGCAGGAACGGGGTCGCTGTCAGAAGCCAAATGGACGAGTGACCGAGTATGGGACAAAGGATAATCCGAGGGGGGCAACGTGGTCGACAACGTGTACGCGGGCTCGGGCTGATCAAGCGTCACCGAAGGCGCTTGCGTGTGCTGCTGAGATTCCGAAACCGAGGGCGAAGACGAAGAAAACTGGGGCTGTGGCGTCGACTGGGGAGGCGAGGGAAGTTCGTCGAGGTTACTCGTCGTCTCAGCGTTCGAGGAGACAGCGCGCGACATTTCTCGGAGACCGTATGTGTCTCGCGATCCGTGCTCGGCGACCGGCCGTTCACATCTAACACTCGAGGACTGGAATTGCTGCTCGTGCAACCAGGGAGGGAGAAGATTGCCGTATGCGAATGCTCCGCGCGCGCAAATGAGAACGTCTTCGAAGTGGAAGGGGACGTTGGATGGCTGGAATAGGTTCTTGCCGAGAAGACGGGGCTGGAGGACTTGACGATCCTCGTGATGAAATCCGTACCAAAACGCTGCGTCGCGGTCTTCTTCTGTTAGGTGGCCAGCGTGGACTAGTGGAGCACTGTAGCACAAGAACTGTCTGTAGTATTGAAGCACGTCGTCCTCACGGTCCATTCGTGTTCTGGAGGAGTCTTGGACATAGTTCAGTAACCTTTGCCTCATAACCTGGGGACGTGGGGTGGTACTGCCGAAGATGCTGACGAGAGATTGTCGGAAAAGGGGCCAGTCGCGCGAATGATATCCGTCTAGCGATCTCCAGAAGTCGCGCAACGAGGGGGCTACATAGCGAACGATCACGTCGACTCGCTGCGGGTCCGTCAGTTCACAGTTAGATGCTAAGCCTTCAAATTCCTCCAAGAAGTCTTCGAACGTATTCGCGTGCCCCGAGTAGTATGGTGCAAACTTCGAACGAGGCGATGGCATCGCTGCCGGTCCGATGCGCGGCGCGTAAGGGTCATCGTCGTCATCGTCGTCGTAATACATCCTCATGGTGCGTGGGCGTGATGATCGATGAAAGAAATGAAATGAGAGACAAGACGAGCGTGGAGGATGCGAAATCGAGGGGGTGTGAACGCGTGAGTTCGAAGATTGGAACGGGAGGGTGATCGAAGCAGATAGAACGAAATCGAAAGGGATCGAAGGGAATGAAAGGGGACAAACGGAACGACGAAGTGGACAAGCGTAATGTAAAAGTGGACGAGAAAGAAAGTGGGACGAAAATCGAACAGGAACGAGGAGAATGGACGGGACGGATGGGATGAGACTGAAAACGACTAGATCTTGACGATGATAACGAAGCGGGGGACAAATAACTTGGGCTTGACTTGAGCGAGCGTCGTAGACTGAAGGAGACTGATTGACATTGTGTAGGTCACCAGAGGCGACCGAAAAGAGAGTGAAGAGGTTGAAGTTGAAAGGAATAAGAGGGGATGGAGGGGGAATCAACTGACTCCGCCTCACTGGGGCAGCCAATGTGTAAGGACGTGAGGGTCCTAGGTGAGTTCGAAGGCGGAGGTGTTCCACTCCAAGAGGTAGGGGGTAAGAGAGGATGTGGGAATGGTCCTTCGAGTGCCCGCGTTTGGGCCTGACTTCCGGGATCGTCACACTGAGTTAGAAGGGAAACGAAAACTATGTCTGCATTGGATCGGATTGGATGTCCTAGCACAAAGTAAAGATCCTGTTTAAATACAAGAGGGCTGTACTTAAAGAGGAAAAGGAAAGGGAAGCTAATGAGATAAAGGAACACCGAGAAAGCAGGAGAAAGGCCGCGTGGCCGAAGAGATCGATAGTCCGAAAATGGATGGTTTCGGGCTCAGCCGGAATGCTGGCCTTACAACGTGTCGTGGGGGGAATTGGGGTCAGAGGGTACAAGTCGAGGTGAAAAATCATAACAGTAAATTATATTGTAGCGAGTCAAAGACGCTGTGTATGAGTTCAGTGAAGTTCAGTGATTAGGTCAGCGACCCCTTTTAGGAATGTGTCAGGTGGACACGGAGACGGATATCAGCGAGATATAAGGGAAACGCGCGCGGGAACACAAATGCTCAGCAGGAGCAGCAGAGAGGGGTATGAGCCGGTAAAAGCTATCTTTCTCGAGAGGAGGGCTGGGCCCTTATATACATGAAAACAGTCCGGTATCTAAAGTAGTAAATGAATGCCTCGAGGCTTGTTAGGCGGTATTGAGCCTGTCAGGTTTTGCGGTGAGTGCGGGGTGAGTAGTTGTTGTCGGGTGGCGGGTATGGTGAGAGTGGGTGGTTTCGAGCCTAACACAAGGGTATCCCTTACAATATGAACGACGTACAACCGAGAGCCGAAGCCGAAACCGAGCGAGATAAGAGATAGTTGAGATGGTGAGGCGGAGGTGAGATGTGCGTGTCGCCCTTGTGACGTCGGGCTCGGCGCGCTCGCGCTTGATAAGAAACAGTATCTTAGAGACAGTGAAAATCACGTTGAATAGAAACGGAAGGATGAAGTATAGTAGCAGCCAAAGACCGAGTCCAAAAATCACGGCAGAGGGCTCGCAACAAGGCGAGACGTCCCGAGCACTGGCCCGATCCGGTCCTATCGGGAGGGTGTGGCTGAGCACTCCACCACAAGTCACGGTGACCGTGCAATCCAGCAGATCAACCCAAAAATCTACTAGAAAGGACATTGTGAAGTGTACGCAGACGTTTCGACGCAGGCTCGAGATGTGTCAGCACCTCCTGCATCGCCGTGGTCCACTTTCCCCAACAGTTACAGTAACACGGATCACTGGCACACGACTACGGTATTCTAGTGCAGCAACAATATTGTCACCATCGTTAGGAGTAATGTCCCCGTAACGGCCATAGTCAAAGGCAATAGGAAAGGCTGAGTCGGAGGTCCTGGCTGACCAGTAACCCAGCTTCTTCGTTGCGGGAGTTCCACCTATGCAGACAAGTTAAAGATTGAGATGGCGTTTTCGAACTTAAATACAACTCTGGCTTGGAAGCACTTCACTGGATACAAATATACGTCCCATGGTATAGACCCCCACTCTAATACATACCCACTAGCATTCGTTTTGATACCTCTCCGCTCTCAGGGTAGGATTAACGTGGCGATATGTCAAGTGCCAGAAAATCTGGGACACATAGTGCGCTAGGACGAGTGGAGGCGGTGTCGCGGGGGCCTGCGCGCACTAGGTCATGCAGCAGATGAGGTCCGAGTTCTCTTATGTGGGACCGCGGCCTATCCATGATTGTCTACATCGTCTGCGTGGTCCTTCATCTACTGAAAGCGCCAGTTACGCTGCACGGACGTTGAAATGAAAATTTGTTGTGCGCCGGTCGAGAAAGGGAATTGATGCGAAACATATATCCTTGGAGCCTCGAATCGACTTGTGCATGTAGTTTCGGAGTGGGACTCACCTATCGCTGTTATTCAGCAGGTCTACGAAGATTCGGCTGGCTGATTTCCCTGTCCTGCGCCTCCTCCCAGGGGTGTCATAAAGATGTTCTGCAGTTTTTCAAAGTCGGGCGTCCCGAGACCCGTGACCTATGGAATACAAATCAGCCAACGTCGAAAACGAAGAGATACAAGTCTGGCGGGACGAACGGGATCCCATCCGGGGGCGGCAGAGAATCCATCGGTGCCGCAGCCAGGGTTAGAGCCAGATGTGATGTCATTGAGGCCCGCAAACCCGTCGTCATATAGCCGCATATTGAGGAAACCAAGCGGGGGCCTGCCGTTCGTAATAAGATAGTCATTCAGCAGTGAGATTATGCCTGCCACTGTCTAAACATTGATTGTCAGCTGGGAATGGACAACGCAGAGCAGATGGAACAGGGAAAGACACACGGGAGTCGAGCAGCTGGTGCCATCCACAATCTTGCCACTTGTTTTCAGGACGGTTATGAATCTGAAAGCTTGGGCGGAGATGTCAGGGATCCCACGACCCTCAGGGCTGCACAAATCATAAAGTAAGAAGCGGTTGGGTCAGATGACAGCGGCGAGCACACTTATAGAGGCCGGCATACTGAGTGCCTTGGCGCTTGAGGAATGCGGATACGGCGACGTCCTGGTAGACCGGGCGTGGAAAGTGGTCCGAGAAGCCGCCTCCAGAGAAAGGAGCTGCAACCTCGGGATCATGGTATTTAGTGCCGCCGACGGTAGTGAGATAGGGACCTGCGAAACCACGGCAGTCTGGTGAGCGACTTGTAATTGCGCTGGGTAGTACTCTTAAGGGGTGATAAAATGCCACACGTACAGGATGCAGGGAATTCGGGGGTGAACCGGACGTTTCCGGAGTCGTCCTTGCAGATTTTGCCGACACCGTTGTCGCCTGCAGGAAAGAGGACGCTGACGCCACGGGCGCCGAGCTGTGCAAACAGGTTGCACAGGACCCTCGCATATTCCTGCGGAACATTCAACTCGTAGGTACCGTACGATACGCTGATGGTCTGCGGAATGACCGCCTTTCTGAGCAAGTATTCGAGCGACTCGAGGTACAGGTCTCCAGGAAGTGGCTCGCCACTGACCGGGTCCACCTCCCCAGTGCCACCGTTGCTGTAGAAGATGATCGGGGTAGGATACGCCATGGCCGAGGCGTACTGGACGTCGATGGACGCCTCCATGCCGGGGGTGTTCGGGTCGTACTTACCACCATTCACCAGCTCGACGCTGTAGGTCGCCAGATTGGGGGGTTGCACATCGGAGCGATAGTTAAACATGAACCAAGTCAGATCCGTCTGACTCGGGTATTCTTTCTGGAAGCCAAATACCCCGAGCGTATTCCGGTCAGACGCGGCGGGAACATATGCGAACGTCTTGTACAACCCGCGCAGTTGCGACGGCGTGACCTCACCGGCGCGGTTCAACAGCACCGTCACGGGCTTACCAGACGCCACCTCCGTCTCTGCCAAAGCTGCCGCTGCGTCGACGGAGCGCCTGCGTGATGTCTGCCGCAGCGTCCGTGTGGAGGCGAAGTATGTCGTCGGCGCGACCGCTTGAATGTGTGCATGCAACACCTCAGGGAGTGCGTAGCTGACCGTGCGGATGATCGTGTCATTCACTTTGGCATGTCGGTATAGCTGGTATGATGCGCCGAGCATGTGGTTGGCCTGGGACACGGGTACGTTGCTGACCGTCAGCCACGCGCCGCCGTGTGTCGTTGAGATGGAGGAGGGCCGCACGCCGTGGTGTGAGAGCCAGGAAGTGACAAGCTCGAGCGTGTCTGGGTGCGACCTGACCAGTTCGGCGACCTGTTCTTTAGAGAGGTGTGCGCCATATCTGAAACGGAGGAAGAGCACACATGAATGAAGGCGCGAGAGGAGCAGCGGTGAGATGGACGTACTTCGGATGCTTTGGGTCGCTGACCTCGTATAGTGCATCGACCAAGGCGTTCTCCTGGTGGGGGTTGAGCGCAATGTAGAGGTCGATAGTGGTGCCAGCGGATGGGCAACCCAGAGTCTCCCAATTAGCTGGAACGGCACTCCAGGTGTGTTTCACGAGCATGTTGCCCCAAGGAGCGAGAGGCGTCGCGAAGTCGGCGAGGGATGTGGCAGTGAGGAACGAGAGGGCATAGACCCAGCGGTATCGCATGTGCACAGGAGATGACTGCGCTGTTCAGGAAGCTAGAGGCCAGACAGAGAGCCCTAAGGACTTAAACACTAAGTGCTGAGACGCAAGGCATTTATAGAGCGTCAGCATCGAGATTGCAGCGGATTGGCAGGTCCCATTATGGTTGTGCCAAGACGGAACGCAACCCGCGGCTCTCGAGGAACCCTTAAATAGTAGTTGAAAGAGGACGATGTCCCGATGAGGCCGCGGACCCTTGTGAGCTATTTGAGGAAGGAATTTCAACACTGCTGGTCTCAGTCCAAGTGGTGTGATCTGCCGGATTCGAGCTCCGCCAAATCACGACGCGCCTGCGCGCCACTTTGCCCGGGCAAAGTCGCGTCAACAATCGTGCAGATCACGATTTCTGGCGGGCGTAACGGGCAAAGTATCTCGAGATCACAATATTCGCCCCGCCAGGTCACATTTTCGAGCCATCAAATCACGAAAATAATCATGCCTTTTGGCGGGCGCTTGGCCTACTTTGCCTGGCCGCTTGGCCTACTTTGCCTGCACCTAGCACGACTTCTCCCAGTCTTCTCCCACCGCGTTCGCCCGAGTGCCCGAGCGCCCTGGACCATCGCTCCCGGTGGTCACCGCGCTTGCTCGTCGCTCGTCGCTCGCGGTCGCTCGGGACTGCCACGCTCGCTTGGTGAGTCCTCTTTGTGGTCATCAGATTGAGAGCAGACGTTGATATGAGATTCCTAGCCACCCCTCTTCTCGTCGCCGCTGTCGACGCCGCCACGCACCGGCCTTGCTTACTCAGACTCGGTACACCCTCCTCTCGTCGCCATCGCTTCTCTCCCTCCCTCCCTCCCTCTTGAACCTCTCGGAATCGCTCGGCGAAGAGACGAAGAGAGCAGATGTCGCCAGTGCCGGCGCTCTTCTACTATCGGATCGATGACAGAGACCGACTCGGACTTGGTTGTCCTCTCCTCTCACAGCCGCCGCCGCCAATCCACACCACACCCCACCGGCGATCTCTCCCAGGCGTGGGCCGAAGCCCAAGATGCGTCATCTCTGCAAGAACGTGCAGATTCGCGCGCGACTCGTCGAAGACTCTGGAGACCTCGACACGATAGAAGGTGCGTATCCGAATAGCCTCGTCTGCTCAAACAGCCTATCTCAACCACTTTCTTGTGCCTCAAGGCGTCTCGTTCTCGTTCCAACTCCCCCCATCGCCCGCGTGGGCCGAAGCCCAAGATGCGTCATCTCTGCAAGAACGCGCAGATTCGCGCAGGCTGCCGCCGAGCTCGCTCGTGCGACTCGTCGAAGACTCTGGAGACCTTGACACGATAGAAGGTGCATACGAAAGCCTTCTTAAGATGTATCCGAATGACATCGACTCTGGCATGAGTGCGAACGTGGCGATGGAGGGCGCTGTGTGCGTGCGGTGATGTGGAGGCCTGAACAGTCAGAGTATGTAGGATGTACGATTCATTAGCAGCCTAAGGTAGCCTACTTTAACGAGAACAATGCGAGAGCTAAACTATGGTACCGTAAATACGAGTCCGAGCGGGAGAGTAGAGTATGTTAACGTGTTTTAATAAAAAATAAGGAGGCATCAAACCTCCTCCATTGGGGCGCCGTCCCCAGGAGGGACGGACGCCGCTGTCGATCGGTCATCGTCGGTGCCTCCCGCAGCCGCAGTGGGGTTCGTTTTTGTTGGTGGGCTTTGCTTCTGCTTCCGGCCTTTTGGTTGGAGCTCGCGATGGAGCTGGGGAAGCGTTCGGTGGCCGCGCAGGCGCAGGTCTTCCAGCTCGTGGATGGCTTGCGGTGCCGTCCTGCCGTTCGCCACGCTCTCCTCGATGCGCCTGATAAAAAATTGGTACTGGGACCACTTGCGCCGGGCCTGGTGTGAAAGCGATGAGTTGGCCTCGTCAGCCGCGCGGTCATCGACGCAAACGACGTACGTTCTCGTCGTTCCGGGGTCGCCACGCTGGGAGATGGCCCTTCATTGAGCGCATGTCCCTGCGGCAGCCCCACCGCGCGTCCACGAGTCTCAAGGGTGGCCGTTGCCCGACTCCTTCGATCCTCGCACCCTCGTCCCAGGACTTCCAGAGGGACAGGACGTCGGGATACTCGCCGAGGCTCCCTGGTCCCCAGCAATCCCACAGGAGAGTGGGCTGGGCGACGCGTTCGAAGATCGAGTGCCACCCACAGCTCGCCGGAGTGAACGTCGGATATTGCGCGTGAGACTGGTCGGCCCCGTTGAAGAACGCGGCCGTGGAGGGGAGGATGATGTCGAATGGGGTGGGAGGAGCCGTCGGTCCCGGCGAGAGCCTCAGGACGTTGAAATGACGGTTGTTGGCGTCGATGGCGACGACGCAGAGGTCGTTTGGGGCAGGCGTGGGCATGGCGGGCGTGTTGACGACGGGGCGATGTGCGGTTCCAGCACCCACGGGACCAGCGGGAGGCGGCAAGGGGCTGGGGACACTAGGTGCGCCGGGAGCGATCGGGCGCTGTTCGTGGAGGTGGCCGTCATCGCTGGCCGGGGTTGCGTGGCGCCCACAATGCGTGCACGGCGACGACGGGAGGTCCGATCTGTGGGCCACCGGTGACTCTTCCTCCGTCTCCGAAGTCGAGCTGGCAGCCCGAGTGGCCGGCGGCGACGAATCCAACACGCCTTGCGACGCGCCCGATCACTTGTGCAATGGAGAGAGGGACTCGGAGAGGTGCGTGAGGGCGTCGAGCTGCGCTGTCTGTCCACGCAGCGCAGACGCGACCACTTTATTGTGCACCGCGATGGACATGAAGGCCGTCTGCGTGTTCGCCTCGGAAAATGCAGAGGCGATTGCGGCCTCTTCTTCGAGCTCGCCCTCCGTGCCCGAAACGAGGCCCGGCCAAGCGTCGAGGAAGGTCTTCGCGCCAGGGCACGCGAAGACCTTCATGCGGCGGAACAGGGCGCACTCCGGGAAGCGTTCGTAGATCGCGCCGCACACCTGGAGGGAGGGAGGGGGTAAGCTGACAGTTGCGCGAAGAAGAGAGAAAATCACGCACCCGCCAGAAAAAGGGACGAAGCTGCTGAAGCAGCTCGAGGAAGTTGACGACGCCCTGGTTCACCCGTGACCTGGCTTTGAGCTTCGTGAGCGCGTCCTCCACGAAGGGGAAGAGCATCGTCTGAAGCTCGCCCGGCACCGGAATTCGGGCCCACGGAACGTGGTAGGCCTCGCCAACGAAGAAGCCCGCGAGCGCGACAACAGCCTGGAGGTGCAGTCGGTCAACAAGGCTAGTTGTGCTTCGGTGTGAGTGCCGCGCTCACCGACTTGGGGATCTTCGCCGCGTACACCTCGCGACGGGTGTTGCTCGCCCAATGGCCAATCCCGTCGATCTCGTCCATTGTCACGCTTGAGAGGGAAAGGAAGGGGGTGAGCACGCAAGCTGCTTTCGGGGGGCCGGTACATACCCCATTTCCTCGAGGACGCTCGGCATCGTGCGACGCGCGAGATGCAGCTTCTTCGTCGACTTGATCGTTGTGGCCTTGAGGAATGTTGTATACATTTTGCGGAGGGTGTCGGGGCTGCACGCGTTTCCGACCGTCTTGCCGAACATCAGTTTGGTCTGCAACAAGTCGTCGTAAGTGGGCCGAGGAGGAGGGGGGAGGAGTTGGAGAGTGCCACGTACCGAGCGCCACGTCGACGGGGAGGACCAGTCCCATCCAGGGGTCTTCGCACACAGCGCTTCTTGGTCGAACACGAAATGGAGGAAGATGGCGAGCGCACCGATCGAGCATCGCAGAGGCTCGCGGTGGGGCAGGACGAAGTTGTAGTCTGGCTCTCGTTTCTGAAATGAAGTGGCAGCCGATCTGAGCTCGGGGTCACGCCGCGCGCTCGGGGGGGGAGAACACGCACCCCGGGTTTCGGGACCTTCGTCTCGTGATAGAGCGAGAGGACGCCGAAGAGGTAGCGGCCCACGCCAGGCCGGCGACCATTGATCGGCATGTGTTCTGGGACAGAGAGTTGGAACGGCTGGAGGCAGCTCAGAAGCAAGTTGACGAGCTCGTCGCCGCGGTTCAGCGTGGTGCACTGCCACGTCCAGCAAAAGTGGGCCTTGATGATTGAGGGCACTGACATGACCGCCGTTCTCGTCAGCGTGGAGCAAAACGTGGGACCGAAGGATGGGCAACGTACGCTGATCGAGCTGGCTGAATATGGACCTTGTGACTTGTTCAAAGTGCTCCGGGAACAGCTGGGAGTCCAGGATCGTGTTTTCGCTGACGTCGAAGTCCTCGTGCCTGCCAAAACAAAACAAAAGAGCGAGGTCAGCGAGGCTCCCCTTCCGTCCCGGGAGGTAAGCTTCCGTACTCGAGCTGCAGGCGCTGCGCTTCCACCATAAGCGCGCGGTAGAAGTCTGAGCTGCGGTTGGACGACGCTGGGCGGTCGGCGTCGAGCGTTCGGTCGTCATCGACCTGACGACGCCGGACACGGCCCAGCATCGTCATCACCTTCTTGAGGGAGGCCTGCCGGTGATCAGGGTTTTCGTGAGCTCAGCTCGACAGGGTCGACGTCTGCACTCACAGACGAGAGCCGTTGGCTGTTGTTGTCTTGATTCTCGCCCGTTGTCGTCAAGAGCCGTCGTGTGGCCGCGTACTTGAGGTATGCCATCGAGTGATTCGCGTCAACGATGACGTCGGGGATGATCCCCGCCGCGATCGCGCTGGGAACCCATCGCTATCATCGGAAGCGGACAGTCAGCAAACGAGCGGACGCCGGTGGGCAGCAGGGCTCACCTTCCAGAGCGAGAGCACGCTCTTCTCGGTCTGGCGCCCGCTCTTTCGCCGGGCTTGTAAGATGTAGTTATCGATCTGCACGTGGAAGGCCCGGTCAATAATCAGCGCCGTCGGAGACACTGGCACTCCCGGGTACACTGCACTCACCCAGGCCTTAGCAGACGAGACTGCGTGATCGGGGGGTAGAGAGCGTCAGAGAAACGCGGTTGTGGGGGATGTAATCGCCGAGGTGGACGAACCTGGCGTTTCGGTGTCCATCGCAGCGGGAATCCTGCCTCCATCATTATCCCCTTCGCCTTCGCCGTCTTCGTCATTGTCGTCGTCGTCGTCGTCGTCGTCGTCGTCGTCGTCGTCGTCGTCGTCGTCATAGTGGTCGTCGTTGCCGTTGCCGTTGTCTTTGCCACGCGCCGCGCTTTCGAACGATTCTTGCAGCTCGCGTGCGCCCTCCTCGGCAAGCTCGCGGCCAAGCGCACGCTCGTGGTCGCTCTGAGGAGCGAGGCTTTGAGTTTTGCATGAGCGCGGGGCCAACGGGGAGCGGAAGAAGGTACTACTCACCTTGCACCCGAGGCGGCATCGTGCTCTTCGAGGCGAGCGATCAGTGCTCCCTTGATCCCTCCAACTTTGAGGCCCCTCGTCCGGCAGGCGTCCTTCAACTGGGCGACAGAGCGCTTGGAGCTGAGGAGAGTCGGGTCAGCAAACAGGGCGGTCCCTGTGACGCGGCCAGCTTCGACTCACTATGCCAATCGTCCTCCGTCAGTTCCTGTTGCGGTCAAGGGTGTGTCTGCAAGCAAGCGTGAGGGGAGCGCGACGAGACGGCGCGAGTCGTAACGGCTCACCGCGTGAGACCCGGGACCTCTTCTGAGTTCGGGCGGGGCCAGAGGCAGGCTCCCTGGCTGCGATTTCTTCACGAACTTGGCCTGAGGATGGGGCATGGTGTCAACGAGCGGTCAAGCACGAGGCAGGTGGGAGAAAGCGGACTTAGCGGTGCCACATTGCCGTCACCAGCGACAAATGTGGAAGGTGTCGCCGGCGCTGGCCGATTGGATGAGACGCGGAGAAGCGCGGGGTCGATGACGGCGTTGCAGTTTCCGAAGGACATGGCCAGCGAGTGAGCGATGCGATGCGATGATGGCGGTGCGGATGCGAGATATATGCTCGTCACTGCCCACCCCTGTCTGACCAACACTCTGAAAAAATCCGCCCCGCGCTCGCGCGCGGATATTCTCATTTTGGTAATGTGGCGGATTACCCTTTTGGGGGTGGTCGACCTCTTTTCCGCTGTTTTGCGGGGCACAGTCGAAGTCACAGCGCGCTTGTGATTGGCCCGCCAGATCACATGCGCCAAACCGTGATCTGCCGCGTCGGACTTCGCTTGATCTTTCTAGGCCTCAGTAGCATTCCGACATGGGCTAGCTCCATTCGGGGCGCCTGCCGACACTGACAACTGCACTGACCCAATCTGGCAAGCACAGTTCAAACCCTTATTTTGAGGGTTTTCAGAAAAGTAAACTCCGATAAGAGGTTGACGACCCATTGTGGATAACAGTAACTAGCAGTAGGCCACGACAACGCTTTCTAAGAAAAGATAAAAGAGTATCCAACCGCATATTTTGATTCGGGACCAATAGGTCGCCGCCGCCCGCGCTGTCGTGGTGCTCGCGCGGCTGAAGCAGGAGGTGGAATGGAAGCGGGCACAACGCAAGTGGAACAAGATCTGGCGCGCAAATATTAATAGAGAGGGTAAGCCATTTCAAGTTTGTGACGAGATGGTTGGTGTTTGTGTGTGTTTTTATTTTATTTTTTGACCATATTTATTCCGGGACCGGGACATTAAGTTACATAATACAAGACCAGTCTTCAGTGCGAATTCAAAATTGGTAACGTAAATACTAAGCAGTCACGTGCGGTCCGAGAAGACACGAAGGCAGCAACAGCAGAGGATCTCAACTGAGAATGTACCTAGTAGACGTTCACATGTGAGAGTTTACTCTAAACGCACTCAGTAGAAAATACTGGGAACAATAACTTCCCAAGATGTTTCTGTGTGTTGCATGTGTGTTTCACCTCAGCGGCAGAAGCTGATTCGAGGTGCTGGCGACATTCAAATTGCCTGTTGGGAATACGCGGGGCTCCAAGGATTTTGGGGGAAAGAAATTCTTGGCGTCCGACGCCACGGTCAACTAATTTTCAAGTTGCGACCATAACCTTGACCATAACGCCTAATACTATAGCCCGCTTGCAACGGCGGGCTCCGATATGGTCTATCCATAGTCACGGTTTTGCATCTATTGGACGTTCCAAAATTCTAGCACTAGCCATAAAGTCAGCACCAGGAGACCCAACCGCGAACACAACCCACCCGTCGCTAGCCTTCAGCTCGTAATAACGTGATGTAGGGATGGCCTCGCTGACATGGGTGCCACTAGTCGATTCGAATTCGCTGACAAAAGGCCAGTGGAAAAATATGGAATGTCATGGCACACAACGACGAACGAGGATGCCTCACCTGATCGCAGCCTTGAATCGGATTGATCCTCCGAAAGTACAAGTTACACACACTGGATGACAACATGTTGCTTGGAGCACGACGCATGTTTGAGGGGTATGTCTGCACCGTGTGATCACGACCGATGAGGTACATACTCTGGCGATGCATATGCAA
The DNA here is from genome assembly GCA_021527775.1 of Lactarius sanguifluus. NCBI lineage: Eukaryota > Fungi > Basidiomycota > Agaricomycetes > Russulales > Russulaceae > Lactarius > Lactarius sanguifluus. The sequence goes on along the minus strand of JAKEYF010000075.1, from coordinate 105,922 downwards.
CAGCTCTGCACAGACGAGCCACGACCCGCCACATCATGCATCATGCGGCGTGACGGTACCACGCACCATGTCCGGAAGTACGCACAGCTATAGTTTCCGTCGTTGATACGGTACTCGTGACTGCAATGAACTCGTAGTCGTACAGCGCTTCCGTGCTGTCTGGCCTCATGCATGGGTGCCACTTCATGAAGAATGGCGCCATGCCGGTCATAAGGGGGTGTCGATTCTTTGTGCCTCAGTTCCACGCTGCTCGACACATCATTGCATAGCTTAGTGACATTGGGGTGACAACTGACCTTGAACTAGGAGAACACAAGACGCTTGATCATTCAGGTTGCAATATCCGCATCCACTGTACATGGAGCGCCTGGCCCCGGACAGTCGCATGATGCATATAGCTGGTCCAACTCCTCTGACAGTCCCTAGAACCTTTCGGCGTGCAATCGAGGGCCGGTGGAGCCTGTGATTAGCCGCGCGACATGTACACAATATGAGGAATATATCTAACTTGCACTACATGCAAAGCAGGGTTTTTAGACCAATAAAACCCATAGAAAACCCTATGAAGTGTTAAATATTAACCACTTAACATAGAAAACCCATAAAAACCCCTTGATAAGTGGTTAATGTTTAACACTTCATAGGGTTTTCTATGGGTTTTATTGGTCTGAAAACCCTGCTTTGCACGCAGTGTTGATGGTGGGCGGAAGGTGTGGTGACACAGACCCAAACAAGGTGCCACAACTCGCATCACGTGAGCGCCGCACACTTTTCTCGTTCGGGTCTGCTATCATAGTTAGTATCTGGTTCTGACTAGATCTGACTGCTTGAGCACCGATGATAGGTAAACTGCAGCTCGCACTCGTCGAGAAACAACTTGTGAGGTGAAGTGGTGAAATTGCGTGTAGATGGTCAATCTGAATGACAGCATCACTAGCAAGCCCGTGGCCAGAGGGCGAGACGCCCTTGGTTCCTCCGATTCAGCGCCATCGCGCGATTCGCGCCGCGACTCCCGTAACACAGTGGCACCTGCTGAGCGCTGAGCGATGAGCACTTAGGCAAGCACTTGGGCATAGGATACATTATGCGGGCCTGTCATTGTGAGCAGGTCTCCGAGTTCACCATTTATTTCGTGTATCATCCATCATCCCCTACGTGAATCGTACAGCATGAAACCCGATGAAGGCTAGGACCATTTCGATCAAAATAACTAAAGGGGAAAAAGCTACGAGACTTCTCCTAACACCTCCGATCAAACTCGCCTTCCGTGTCGACGACAGTTACGGGGCGACCGGAGAGCTGGCGCGAAGAGAGGAACCGTTCTATGGGTCCTACTGGTTCGTCGCAGTCAGAGTCCTCGTAAAAATCAGTGGTTTCGTCCAACCGTATCAAGTGGAGCGCTGGAAACACATTAGTGGTCATCTCCGAGTCGGCTCCGTCCTCAAGCGCAGAAAAAATATACGTTGCCACCCCCCCAAACAAATGCAACGTTTCCGCAGCAGGAAATAGACGGAAGAAAGGCAGCCAGTCGGCGATGTTCATATGCCCTGAAATATGGCCCCCGTGGGCGTACAGATGATCCACGTTGGAGAACGTAGGGACAAGTTGACAAAGTACATGGGCAACGCCCGGAACTTGCGTATTTAAGTATGGTTGGTCCAAGATTTCAAGAAAGAGACACGCGTGACGGCATTTCCCTTGTGAACAATTGAGTTCGACGTCAACGATATTACGGTAAAACGTGACTTCCGCGCGGCTGAACTGGTCAAGCTTGAGATTTTCTGTGCGATCGATGAACCGAGAAAGTTCGGGAGCTTGAATTTGATGCGTGAAGTATTCTATTTTGAGGTCGTCGACTCGAGGTGTATCAATTTGGACGAGGAAATCCTCCAAGTACTCGCTATAACCCCTGTATTGAAATGCGGTGAGGGCGGGAAGGATCGTTCGCATGGGAGGATCCGGACGACATCTCCTTTGATCGGAGGGAGGTGATTTCGTCGCGAGTGTAATGGAGAGGGTTTTGAGCCTGGTCAACACGGCCAGACTTCCGACCATGGCCTCCGGTGAAATGTAACCGTTCTGGTACATGTCCTTGACTTTGAGAGTGACGAGATTACGAGCTGACAAAAGAAAAGTTGGCAATTGTGGGAAAGAAATGCGTTTTAAGCGGAAATATTGTAGACATGGGGGCGGATCCACCCAAGAATCTCCTGGGAATGACCGGCGGTACATTTCTAGGGGAAGGGGCCGGCAAATCATTAAGAACACATTCAAGGTCCAGATGTGTCAGCGCAGCAAATGACTTCTGCATCACAGCGGCCACTTTTCTTATAAGTGGGCCCGATGCAAGAATATTGATACGGTGTACACGGTTGGCAGAGCTGAGTGCAGTGATGAATACTATCTTCATCCTCAGGAGTAATGCAGGGGGGAGAGCAGGGGTAGTCAATGGTGAGAGGCAAGGTGAGAGGCCAGAAACCTAGATTCTGCCTGACAGGTATTCTGTATGAGCAGCAAAGGTGGAGATCAAGACGGCATGGTGAGTCAAATATGATTCTTCGCCATCTCTGGCAGACGTGTACTAGTAATTGCCATTGCTTCGTGTATAGAATAACTTCAAATTTGAACATAATCTCGGTGGAGTCACGTAGACAGAAATCGAATATTTCCAGGAGGACATTGTCTGGGAGCATGTCGATTGTCGCCCCATATCTGTGATTCTTGACTGTGCGCAACTCAGAACTCATTGCGCGCCCTAATCTAGAGCACAAACACACGTACATAGAACCCTTCCCATATTCAAAAATCTTTCAGGGCCACCCGTCGACGTCGAAGCAATTCCAGAGGAAAAATTGGGAGAAACGACGTGGTTCAAGTTGTTCCGCAAGGAGAAAGTCATCAGCGTTGCCTGCGCAAAACCAAGAGCCCACGCAGATACGGAGGAAGATGTTGGGTTGTGGTTGAGAAGGCGAGCGCATATATTCGCAGCGTCGCGCTCTACTCCTTCCCGTAATAACTTGATCCCTGGGTCTTCCTGGTTACAGCCATGGGCAAGAATGTCGTCGATCAGTGAGAAGACCGAGTAGCCATTGAGGGAGAGGCATTGGAGAACGCTATTGAGCTCTGGGCGCATTCGGTCAACTGTTAAGGTAAAACAGAGTTATCAGTTTTTTCGGGATGAGACCCCAAAATGAATTGATTAATTTAAAAAAAACTAAAATAAAGTTTATATAATCACGGGTAAGAAAACGATCGAATGTCTTCACTGCTGTACCGACCAAACAAGCAGACAAAGAATAAATATATAACACGCCTACACTTTGAACACGGACACGGCCTCATATGCGACTCGCCGAGATGACATGTCGGGTGTTGTTACGTACTCAGGTTAATCAGGATGTATCAAGGGATGTATTTCCTACTGGAGACGATGGACGGAAAAGGACCTGACGCGTGTCCAGTTTCTCTTGATTCGTACTGTTTGGAAGTCAGAGTCCTCGAGGATTCTACCGCGGCAGTCTCGAGTCACTTTATCAGAGGCGGGATCAACTTTTCGGTCAACTTACTGAACAGCCTGATTAGTTAGTAGGGACGGGAGCAGCGATGGGGACGGGAAGCCTTTGCAGCAGTCTCTGGAAAATCAGGCGTCCCGAGGCCCGTCACCTAGGGTGCCCAGTGTCAACGTCGGAAATGAGGAAACATGAACCTGGAGAGACGCACAGGATCCCATCCAGGGACAGCGGGAAATCCATCAGTGTCGCAGCCCGGGTTGAAGCCAGACATGATGTCGTTGAAGCCCTGGCTGGCGATGCCGTATAGCCAGGGGTTGAGAAAGCCGAGCGCTGGCCTGTTCCTTGAAAGTTGATAGTCATTCAGCAGAGAGATTATGCCCGCCACAACCTGTAAGTTAGCGGCTGACTGAGTAGTAATCGAGGAAAAGACGATGCAGAGAGACGAGGGGCAAAACACGTACTGGCGCCGAACAGCTCGTGCCTTCCATGATCTCAAGTTCATCGTCGACTATGACCAAGAAGCCTAGCGCCTGTGCAGCAAGGTCGGGGAAGCCGCGGCTCGAACCGCTGCACAAATTGCAAGTAAGGAATAAGTCAGGTTCGGTCACGTAGGCGAGCGCACTTGTATAGGCCGGAATGCTGGTTTCCGAGTTGCTGGAAGAAACCGAGCACGGCGTCGGTCTGGTAAACCGGGCGTTCAAAAACATTCGAGAAGCCCCCGGAGGAGAGAGGCGCCGCAATCTCGGGGTGGCGTTCCATCGTTCCGCCAACGCTGGTGACCCAGGGACCTGCAAAATGTGTGGCAGAGTGGTCAGCGACTGGTATCCGAGCCTTGTACTGCTTGTGAGCGGGGACAAAAAGCCAAACGTACATGTCGCAGGGAAGACGGGCTGGAATTGGACAATGCCGGAGCCGTCGTTTTTCTTGCAGTCCCTGCCGCTAGCACCTCCCACCAACACCTCCGTCACCACTGGCGAAGAGTATGCTGACGCCGCGCGCGCCCGAGCTGCTTGAAAAGTTCGCACAGGCTCTTCACATAGTCAGGTGGGAAGTTCTGCTCGTCGCCACCGTAAGACGTGCTGATCGTCTGCGGAAGGTCATCCAAGTTGATCATTGTCTCGAGCCATTCGAGGAATGGGTCGTTGTTGGTCACCGGTGTGTAGCTGTCAGGGACGAATTCTCCAGGCAAACCGCCAACGCTGTAGAAGACATGAGGGGTGGGCCACGCTATTCCCTGCGTGTATTGCATGTTGAGGTTTGCCTCCTCGCCAGGATTGTTCGGGTCGTATCCACTATCGTTGATATCAACGACCAGGAAAGTCGCGTCGTTCGCGTCGGAGCGGTATAGTCCCATGAAGTCCTCTAGGTCTTCATCGCCTACGTACTGCCCGAGGAAGCCCGTCACCCCGATCATATTCTGTTCCAGTTGCTGCGGGCTGGTAGGTCATCGAGTTGTACAGCGAGCGAAGGACCGCCGGAGTGACAAGAACATCCGAGTCACGGGTCGACAGCGCCGCCGCCTGCCCTACCACGGTGTCCACGTGGTCTTTTCCGTGGTGTGAGCGGCGAGCCGAAATACGTCGTCGGCGCGATCATCTGCACGTGCACGTGCAACGCAGCAGGGAGAGCGTAGCCGACCGTGCGGAGAATAATCTTATTCGTTCCAACGTATCGGTAGTGCTGGTACGACGCGCCGAGAAGGTCGTTGGCTTTCGACACGGGCACCCCGGTCACCGTCAGCCAGTTGCCGCCGTGTGACGTTGAGACATTGGAGGCGGCCACTCCGTGGTGCCCAAGCCAGGACTCGACGAGCTTGAGCGTATGTGAGTGTGGCGCGACAAGCCTGGCGACCTGCTCCTTGGAAAGATATGCACCATATCTACAACGTAGCAACGTCACGTGTGTTGGCGGAGGAATGAAAACGAGACGTACTTCGGATGTTTCGGGTTGCTGACCTCATAGATGGCGTCTGTGAGGGCGTGCTCGCGGTGGGGCTTTAGCGCAATGCGGAGGTCGATCGTGGTGCCAACAGGTGGTTGGCCGATGCTCTCCCATTTTCCAGGTATAGCATTCCATCTGTGCTTCGTATGCATGTCGTTCCAATTTGGTGCGAAGGGCGTAGCGGCGCTATCGAGGGGCCTCGTGATGACGGCGAGGGCACAGAGCACAGAGAGCTGGAGGTAATGCATAGTTACAAGATGCCACCGAGACGGTGCTATGAGATGGTTCAGCGAGTTTGTGCGGCACCTGCGACGTGATGTCGTGTAAGCGTGGTCAAGTGGTGTTGGAGTGGGAGTGGGAGGCGTGAGTCGAGCTACTAGTTAAGAGCGACAATTCCTAACGTATCGATTTTTCTACCGTCCGCCGCGGGTTGCCATTGTACATACGCCTAAAGACCTGCTTGACATCAAATAATATCGCTCTGATACCGATGCCCGAGGCGCACGGGGAGTCCACATGTTCTTGCAGGACAAGTGAACGGAGCCAAGTGCAACCACCAGTGGCAGGGCGCTCCGCCGCAGTCCCGGGGATTTGTGTGGAGGCCGAGTGTAAAAATATGATACGGTCGACACCGTCATTTACAGTATAGACTTTAAAGTATACCGTAGTCTTTTTCGAAGTCGAAGTCGCAACCCCGACGTGACGCGTGACATGCGTGACACCGTGAACCGTGAATATGCGTGAATCGTGGCACTCTGCCGAGTCGTCGCCTCTTCGTTCCCGCACCCCTACCTTGCCCCTATCTAGCGTCAACAAACTCCCTGCCGCTCAATAGAATCATTTCTCATAATTTGTCTCTTGACAGCTTCGCCCCCGACACACCAAAGATTGAAGATTGGAATGCCTCATGGTACGTTTCCGAGATCTAGATTGGCATCCGCGTAGGGTACTGATTTACACGACGGCACAGGAGAGCGTCACAGACACGCAGCAACAATCAGCATCCTCCCTGACGATGTCTTTCTAGAAGTATTTGCCTTCTGTGTACGCGACCCTTCCAAGCACCCTATTGTTCGTATGGAGGGATGGCGGATCCTGGTGCACGTTTGCCGACGATGGCGACGAATCATATACGCATCACCACGCTATCTCGATCTGCATCTTTGCTGCTCAAATTGGACGGTTGCCAGTGCCAGGAAGATTCTCAGTTTCTGGTCAGCGTTTCCTGTTGCCCTTAGTTATCACCTTCCTGACGACGAAGATGACGTCATTGCTGCACTCGAGCACCGCGATCGTGTACGCCTCATCACTTTTAAAACAAAGTTCTCGCAGATGGAAAAGATGGTCGCGACGATGGAGGGGTCATTTCCGGTGCTGACACACCTCGTGCTCCATGCCGTTTTGGTGGATGTGCCAGGTGTACTAGTACCGTCCCTTCCTGGTGGATTCTTGGGTGGATCTGCGCCATGCCTACAGCAAGTCCACTTATCCGGCATTCCCTTTCCAGAATTTTCAACGTTTCTTTTATCGTCTCATGACCTCATTTCTCTCCGACTCGACAGACCCCCCAATCGGACTGTGACTAGTTTCATTTCACCGGAGGCGATGGTCGCGGGTCTTTCCGTGTTGACCAGGCTCGAAACTCTCTGCATTAATATACGATCTCTGAATCTTCACATGGGAAAAAGGAGAAGGTCTCCGGGCCCCCCAATACAGGCTGTCCTTCCTGCTCTCACCGAGTTTGAATTCGGAGGTTGTAGGTGAGTATTTCCATGATCTCGTGACGCTCATCGACGCCCCTCAACTCAACGACGACGTCCGAATGTACTTGAATCGGCTTGGTTCTCTTCCCGCTCCCCGAGGTTCCCTGTTTATCGATTATTCGCACAGACAATATCAAGTTGATAGCGTGTGCAAGTATATCATAATGATATAGACGGGGTGACATCGGACTGAATCGATTTGATCACGCAAATGGGGAACCTGAACTCGGTTGAGTCGTGTGGAATATACAGAGCAATTTGTCTTTGTGCATTAGCTCTATGGGCGTCCTGTGTCAATCTAGAAACCAAAGGACTTGGATCACGTTGCTCCAACCGTAGGAGTCAAGAGAAAGGCCTATAGCGTGTGCTTCCTTATTTGGGTGAAGGACGTGGCCCTCAAATGTGACAATTTAGTCGCGGTGACGTCTGCTATAATAGCAGCAAGTACAAAATTGTACTGTACACCTGAATTCTCAGCGAGAGTAAGTTATGCAAGGGTCATTGCACAACTCGCGTTGACGCCGAGGAGTCAAACTCAACAGCGTTACGGTTCGGGTTCGGGGTCTCGGGGTATTCGCGTGCTCCGCTACTCCCTACACCGGGCGGCGCGGACGTTCTCGGGACCTATCTTTATGTCGGCTTCAAGTTTTGCTTGGGTTTTGTTCTCTTATTAACTTCCGTCTCAAGTCCCTCTCAGTGGATTCGTCCTAAGCGCACCGCAGATTGCGCGAGGTAAGTCATGGACCTATCTTAACATTGTGAACAGGCAGGGTTGAAATGTCTTTTCTGAACAGGATGATAGTGCGTGTGTTGTCGTAGTTCCCTCTCTCAGTACGCTGCGTCCATCACCGTCATCGAGACTTGACGCGGGCCCAGTCTAATGACGAGGTTCCGCTGATGCTCCCTTGCTATTACCACAACAAGAGGAGAGATCTGGCGCAATTTCTTCGAACATACCGTAACGACGACGTGTGTAGTGACTCAGTGAGGTTAGTATATATTGTAGGTAGAGGAGCATCGTTCCGATATCGTATAATCCACCATCACCCCCGCCGTTACCGGCTACACCGTATGATACCACTAACACTTCGCGCTTCAATCACCTTCGTAGGCCCCATAGCTTGCTGGCTCTTTAAGGGGAAACTTGAAGAAGGCGAGACGGCGCTCGCACCAGCTACATAATCCGGCACAACTCGTCGTTTGCTCCTGTGCCACCGCCATCCTTGCTGCCAATACTGCTCTTCTAGCTCTCTGGCGGTGACCTGGCTTCATATGATATTAACGACCACATCGGCATCGCGATCGCAGGCCTGCGGCCCGATGCGCGCCATCCTCAGGCCGGGTCCGGGAGCTGTCCGGGACTGGTCCGGGGAAGTGCACTGACCCACCACAGTCCCACCACGCCCAGTAGATCGGTGATGAGGCTCATCAGCTTGCTCCAGGAAGGTCGCACCCACCCGTCGCAACCTCGCCTTGGAAACATAAACCCCATCCCCGATCGGGAAGCACTTTGTGCTTTCGCCCGCCGGTTTCTGTGCAGTCCACCAACTTGGAACTACATATTGCTGTACTATGCACCGATCCCCTCATCCCGAACCTAACACGGAGAGCAAGGTAGTGACTTGCAAAGATCATCTGTCTATTCGAGTCCGACAACTACTGTATCTCCGAGTTACTGCATCCCATTATTCTCATTTTACGATCATGTGGACGGACTTGAATGCCACTGAAAATGCAAAAGAAATGCGATGAACAATTGCAGTCTATTAAGCAAATATTTTTAGGTGTCGTCTGTTTTTCGGCCCACTCATCAGCGGACCGCGGTACCGTGGTTATCCTAAGTACAGCCGCATAGGATCAGATCGTTGTATAGTACTGACTATAGAGCCATTGATTGTTCTCAGGTTTGTTCACTATCATCAGAATCGAGGTCTTCGTCGCGGTTGCTTGGGGATCACCCCGAGATCAGCGAGGATCTCTTCCATGTCCCTCGCGTGCCGGCCCTCCACGTAAATTAACTCAACTTGAAGGGCCGGCGACGCCTGTATGCCCACCTCCTCGGTCTGGCCTTTGAGTGCATGGGAAATGCTCTGCGCCAATGCCTCGTATATACGCAACTTCTTCACGGCCGTAAATGGGCGGAAGAGTTCCAGCCATTCGAGTACAGTAATGCGGGACCTGAGAAAGAATTTGAATTACGTCACTTGTTACGTCACTGCTCATAGTAGACTCACATGTTACTCGTTGTACAGTATAAGAGCGGCCACTTCGTCCACCAAGGATCTCAGTACTAATATCCATCTGCCTCATCAATGAGATCTCACAGGTGAGTTCGGATCCTTTTGGACTTTTCTTTCCATACTTTCGTGGCATAAACTGACTGAGTCTCTCAGTGATCACTCCCTGCAAAGTGATCGTGCCTCTCCAATACGGACGCATGCTCCTTGCAAAAACATTGACTCTAGGGAGATTACTCAAAGCCACCAAAAGGAACGAGCGAAGATGAGGTTGAGGTCTCAATGTGTGCCTTTGAGCTCTCGTACGGCGCCTGCAACGAGTACTGACTTGTGTGGGATACTAGGCGCAATGACGATTGACACCCTCACCGATAATATCTTGCTAGAAATCTTTGACCTCATCGGAAGCTCCAGACCCTTTTACGAAGTACATTTTTACCCCGTTTGGAATTGGCACACGTTGGTGCACGTTTGCCGGAGATGGCGACAAATCATTTTTGCATCGCCACACCCTCTCGACCTCCAACTCCTCTGCACACAAGGAACACCTGTCAAGAAGGATCTGGGTTTATGGCCGCCAACCTTTCCTATTGCCATTGACTATGGCTATTTCAGTGAGAAGGGCCTTACTTCTGACGATGAGGATAATATTATCGCTGCACTCGAGCAACGCGATCGTATACACTTTCTCAGGCTTTCGGGAACGAACGCCGTTTTAGAAAAGATGGCCACTTTCATGCAGGGGCCATTTCCGAAGCTGAGGCGTCTTGCTATTTCCTCAGATGGTCCAAATGCGCCCGTCCTTCCTGATGATTTCTTGGGAGGATCTGCCCCATCATTACGGGAAATCCGGTTCAATGGCATTCCTTTTCCAGCGTTACCGGCCCTTCTCTCCTCTGCTGGTAACGTCGTCGAACTTCTACTTCATGAAATACCACTCCAGACCGGCTACATTTCATCTGCGGCCTTTGTTGCATGTCTGGCTACCTTACCGAGCCTAGAATGCCTTTCCTTCGCATTCCACATGCCGGCTTCCGACACTGATCGAGTACACCCACCTCCCGAGACACGTGGTGTTCTCCGCTCTCTCACCTCCTTTATTTTTAACGGTCATAGTACATATTTGGAGGCCATCATGGCCCGAATCGACACCCCCCAACTCAAATCGATCAACATAGCATACATCGAGCGGCTTGACTTTCACGTTACCGAGCTTTCGAAGTTCGTCGAGCGCTCAGCCATCAAGCCATCTCGTTTCGGGCACGGGGAAATATCCTTTATAGATGACGATATCTGGTTCTATTTTTCTCGTAAAATCGATCCAGATGAGCCTACTATCGCGATTCAAATCCCTTCGTGCGAAGGGAGACACGATCAAATTTTTACCATGGCTCAGGTGCTCAACCGGAGCTCCGCAATGCTTTCAGATGTGGTACGTCTCAATATCACAATAAACGATGACCCGTCATCAAATTGGCAACTCGAAAACGACGATATCGACGACGTCGAATGGCTGGAACTCTTTCGCCCGTTCACGGCTGTGAAGAAATTGGATATATACGAGGAATTGGCGGAGATTATTACTCATGCATTCCAAAGCCAGGCGGCGGGCGCCAAGGTGTTGCCGGCCCTTAAGTTCATTTGCGTGGATGACCACCAAGCGAGCAACGATGATGAAGAACTCGATTCAAGACTCGATTCGGATAATAGTGAGTAATTTGGAGATCAATCCGTAGCTCGATGGTCAGGTCGGTCAGGTGCTGTACGATACGACGCGCTAATTCTACTGCGGCTGTACACGAGATAACCGCGACACCGAAAATGACACCAGAAATCTATTTGCTTAATTAGACTGCAATTGTTCATCGCGCTGCTTTTGCTGGACATATTTAGTCGCATCAAGTCCATCCACAGCACAGAGGCGCCATCAAATGAGAACAAAGACTCACAGGAGGAAATAGTTGTCGACCCGGACTTGGATAGTCAGTGATCCCGGAGGCCGGGTCTTGTTTACCAGTCCCATGACCAGTCTAACTTGATGGTTCGAGTCGTATGAACAGGCAGCCTCACTTACCGCCTCTCATGAGCTCTCGCCGGCGGGTCGATTTGTTTGCAATGTTGCCGAACTAATTGGCGGAGTACTCTCCAACTCAAGAGAGGCTTGCAGCATTGCGGAATGAGGCCAAAACAATGAAGTGAACAAGTATCAGTGATTGTTCGTGTCGTCGTACATACAATACACCAGCGCCAGCATAACACTACAGTGGGCGTCAGTATCAGACAATCGCACCAAAGATTTGAAATCACTACGTACTGTCGGTGCATTGTCGGATCCCTCCTCTGCCATCGTACACAGGTTCAAGTTGTGTAAACGTGCCCGTCCCTCCTGATAATTTCTTGGGTGGATCTGCCCCACGTTTACGGTCCTTTTCCAACATTACCGACCCTTCTTTCTTCTAGATCCTATACGATTCCAGAACGCGGAGAAAGGCGAATTTTAATTATCATCGATGAACCTATACAATTTTAGGGCGGGCTTGAAGGCGGGAGTAGTATTAGTAAGTGATATAGTAGTTCAGGCGAGACGAGAAACTTACCTCTCAGAACGCAGAGAAAGACGAACTGAGGGGGCAAAACGCAAACTACTATAATTATAGCGGTCGTGTTTGTGGATTCTTGTACGCAAACATGGTTGCAAACATGGGTCTTTCCAACCACTTCTTGAAAGTGGGGGGTACTAGTGGCGTGCTATGTAGCGCGGTCCGTAACGTCCGTTGCTCCCCATGCGGTACGACACTTTCCTCTTCAAGTGACCTCGTCACACTTGTAGTACTTGAATTGGTCCGCACGAGACGGAGAAGAAGTTGCTCCGAACGACGAATGCCATCCTCATGCCAGCCCGCCTGGGACAAGCGCTCAGTCGGAACAAAGCGGACTACGCTACTAGGACTAGCCCCCTGCTGATCGACTTCGTGCTCTCACGCTTTATGTCGAGGACGGACTGGATCCACCCACAAGGCTTCGGGGTCAACTCGGAGTTGGCATGGGAGAACGGCCAACAACTCGTTCAGCTGTCCCCGAGGGTTGAGCTCGCGAATGGCGGTGACGCGATGAAGTTCCACTATTTCGGTTCTGACTCCGAGTACATCAAGCTGCTCGACGGGGCCGGCAGTTGACGAGTGTGCCAGCTGGCTGGCGGTGTTTCCGGCGACGTTGTGTAGGTGTTGCCGGGTCTGGTGGGTGTCTATGGTCGTTTGGTGTGTGGTCGTTCGATTCGTTGGTTTGTGAAGCGTTCATGTATTGTAATGGATCTTAACTTTGTCCTTCTTTGGTTGTCAGGCCATTCCGGGGTCTGTTATGTGTCAGCGCGGATAGAGGGATTTTCCCCCCACGTGGTTTTCGTCCCGCCGCACCAGCATATACCTATGCGAGTACTGGCTGGGTGGTACCTGATCCGAGCCCTTTGTTGGCTGTACGTATCCTTCTAAGTTATTTATGATATGCGCGTTGTGTATAGGCAATTCTCCGTTACAGATGCACGCCAAATAACACTGCTATTGTTCACGCGGGGAGATAGTGAGGCCTCTTCCATGCGACGGTGGTAACTAGGACTGGGCGTGAGTGTGTTCTTTATATGTTTCTGTAGGCGCTTCGATGTGGTTTTGTGATGGTATACCTCGAATCGAAAACTCCACGCTAGCACGGCTGAATCAGGCCGTACGCATGTGTATGTCCACCCTCAAGGAACTCACTAAGGCAGAGTCTGAGATGAGATACCTGAGAAAGTTATTACAATCAGTTGTGATGTTGTGAACATGTTTTGCACGTCTCAGCATATATGCGTCAGCATTAATGAGCTCCCACAAGTGAGCCTAGGGACTTTGTTTTCCATATTTCCGTGGACCGAGCGCTGAGCGCTGAGCACTCGCTGCTGATCTCCATTCAGTGATCTCCCTCACCCCGCAAAGCGATTATCCCCTTTCGCCTCTCTGTGGCCCCTCCAACACGGACGCCTCCTTGCGAAAACATTGACTTTAAGCTTGGAAAGATTCAAGGAATGAGCCTGAGCGAAGATGAGGTCTCAATGTACGCTTTGAGTTCTCGCACCACCAGCAGCGGGTGCTGACCAGTGCAGGGTACTAGGCAAGAGTCACAGACACGCAATATGCACAACGACAATTGACACCCTGACCGATAATGTCTTGCTAGAAATCTTCGACCTCATCAGAAGCTCCAGGCTTGCTTACTGCCAAGTCCGTTTTTACCCCGTTTGGGAGTGGCACACGCTGGCGAGCGTTTGCCGAAGATGGCGAGAAATCATTTTTGCATCACCACTCCGTCTCGATCTCCAACTCCTCTGCACCCACGGAACACCTGTCAGGAAGGATCTGGGTTACTGGCCATCAACCTTTCCCATCGCCATTAGCTACGGCTATGGCAGCGGGAGCTTGAAGAGCCTTACTCCTGACGACGAGGATAATGTTTTTTCCGCACTCGAGCAACGCGACCGTATACGCCATCTCGGGCTTTCAGTAACGAACGAGCTCCTGGAAGAGATGGTCACTTTAATGCAGGAACCATTTCCGGAGCTAAGGTCTCTTGCGATTTCCCCGCATCCAGTGGCAAGTTGTGTAAACGTGCCCGTCCTTCCTGATGATTTCTTGGGTGGATGTGCCCCACGTTTACGGGAACTCTGGTTGAACGACATTCCCTTTCCAGCATTACCGACCCTTCTTTCCTCTTCAAGTGACCTCGTCAAACTTGTACTTGACGGCATATCCCAGACCAGTTACATTTCATCTGCAGCCTTTGCTGCATGTCTAGCTGTCTTACCGAGGCTAGAACATTTTTCCATCGAATTGGAATCCCCAGCTTCTCCCACTATACAACTACCTCCCGAGACACGGGCTATTCTTCCCTCTCTCACCTCCTTCGTATTTACGGGCGAAAGCGCGTATTTAGAGGTCATTATGGCCCGAGTCGACACCCCCCAACTCGATTCGATCGACATAACATACACCGATCAGTTTGACATCCAAGTTACCGAACTTTCCAAACTCGTCGAGCGCTCAGCCATCAAGCCATCCTAGTTCGGGCATGCGAAAATATCACCAGTCATAGGCGACGGTATCCACTTCTGTTTTTTTCGTAAAACCGATCCAAAGGAGCCTACTATTACGATTCATATCTCATCAAACGGACCAATACACGAGCTAGTTGTTGACATGGCTCAGGTGCTCAACCAGACTTCCGCAATGCTTTCAGATGTGGTCCGTCTCGAGGTCACAATACACTGTTTGTCATCATATCTCCAAGACGATATGCGCGACAACATCGATTGGCTGGAACTTTTCCGCCCGTTTACGGCTGTGAAGAAGTTGCGTGTATACAAGGAATTGGCGGAGAGCATTACTCGTGCACTCGAAGGCCCGACCGAAGAGGCAGACGCTCGGGTGTTACCGTCCCTAAAGTCGATTTGCGTGGAGGACCGGCGTGCGTAGGGCGTGAGGAAGCTCCGGGAACATGGTCGGCTCCTAAGCAACGGCGATGAATGGCCCGATCCGGATGATAGTGAGTAAGAACGACGTGTATCGCTTGGAAGCTCTATGGTCAGATTGTAACCGTGACGCCGTTGACGCCGCCAATGAAAATAGATAAAAAAACAGAAGACCGAAGATATACCTAATCGGACTGTAAATGTGATACCAGTAGTTGTTCATCGCGTTTCTTTTGTATGGTTAGATGGGCCGCTGCCAATCAAGACGGCGAATTTATAAAAAGAATGACAGCTTGGAGCAGTCTGGGTGGCCTGGGGTTATGAGTCGCAGATGGACCAGTGCAGGTGAACGCGTGAACGAGGCACCGACTGCGACATGTTGGCTCTTCGGGCCGCCTAACTACTGTATGTGAATTTTCCTTGGAATTTTCTCTTTCGGAATACTATCACGTGACCCACCTACACTTCGGACTCGCGTCGCGTTCCCATGCCATCGCACTCAGGATCGTTGCATACTCTGCAAAGCGATTGTACCACTGCCACCCGGACGCATGCCCCTTGCAAGAATTTTGACTCTGAGGAGATTACACAAAGCCACCAAAAGGAAGGAACGAAGATGAGGTCTCAATGTGCGCCTTTGAGTTTCCGACTGCAACAGGTACTGACTTGTGTGGGATACTAGGCGAGAGTCACAGACACACAATATGTGCAACAACGATTGACACACTCACCGACGATGTCCTGCTAGAAATCTTCGACTTCATCAGAAGCTCCAGCTTCAGAATTGATTTTCCAGTCCCTTCCTCCCCCGTTTGGGACTCCCCCCCCGTTTGGGACTCCCCCCCCGTTTGGAAGTGGCACCCGCTGGTGCACGTTTGCCGCAGATGGCGAGAAATAATTCTTGAATCACCGCTCCGTCTCGACCTCCAACTCTTCTGCACCAACGGGACACCTGTCAGGAAGGGGCTGGGTTACTGGCCACCAACCATTCCTATCGCCATTGGCCATGGCTATAACAGTACCTATATAAAGGGCCTTACTCCTGAGGACGAGGATAATGTTTTTGCTGCACTTGAGCAACGCCATCGTGTACGCCATATCAGGCTTTCGGTAACGGACACATTTTTGGAGAAGATGGTCACTTCAATGCAGGAACCATTTCCGGAGCTGAGACATCTTGCGATTCACTCGTGGTCTCAAAACATGCCCATCCTTCCTGATGGCTTCTTGGGTGGATCTGCCCCATGTTTGCGGGAAATCTCGTTCAGCGGCATCCCCTTTCCGGCACTCCCAACCTTTCTTTCCTTTGCCAGTGACCTCATCAAACTTATACTTGTCGACATACCCCCGACTGGCTACATTTCACCTGCGGCCTTTGCTGCATGTCTGGTTGCCTTACCGAGGCTAGAATGCCTTTCCATCGAATTTCAATCACCGGACTCCCCCACTGATCGAACGCATTTACCTCTCGAGACACGGGCTGTTCTCCCCTCTCTCACCACCTTCATATTTAAGGGTGAAAGCGCGTACTTGGAGGTCGTCATGACCCGACTCGACACCCCACAACTCGACTCAATCGACATAACATACACCGATGACCGTGACTTTCGGGCTACCGAATTTTCGAAGTTCATCGAGCGCTCAATCCCCAAGCCGTCCCGATTCGGATATGCGAAAATACCCTTTGAATGTGACGGTATCTCCTTCTATTTTTTTCGTAAAATCGATTCAGTTTCGCCTACTATCGCGATTCGAATCGCATCAAGTGATTGGTTACCCGACCTAGTTCTTGACATGGCTCGGTTGCTCAACCAGACTTCCGCAATGCATTCAGATGTGGTCCGCCTCGAGGTCACAATAGAATATTCGTCGCCACATTGGCGAGACGATGTCGGGGACGATATCCCCGACGACACCGAATGGGTGGAACTCTTCCGCCCGTTTACGGCTGTGCGGAAGTTGTACATATGCAAGGAAATGGCGGAGTGCATTACTCGTGCACTCGGAGACCGGACCGATGAGGCAAGCACCCAGGTGTTACCGTCCCTTGAGTCGATTTGCGTGGAGGACAAGAACGCGACGTACGTGAGGGAGCGGCGGGAACGTGGTCGGCTCCTAAGCAACGGCGATGAAGGGCTCGACTCGGGTGATAGTGAATAAACCGCAGAACGACCCGTACCATCTGGATGCCCTATGGTCAGGTGCTGTACGGTACAATGCCCTAATCCTACCGCGGCTGTACTTAGGAGATATTACAACACCGCTGATGAAAATAGATGGAAAAATCGATATATCCGCTTAAATGGTATTGCAAATGTGATACCAGCCCGGCATGTTGCCCCTGCTTTTCCTGCTCGTAGTAGAGACCGCACGGGGGGAATGCGATTTCCTGTTACGGCAGTTCGTTGGCGATCGAGAAGATCATCGTAGGGCCAATCCCCTCTGCATCTGTCTTGCACGATAACCCGACGGCCACGCTGGGATCTGAAAGGGCCAGGTCGCAAGGACGCATGCGTGAGGTCATAGAACGAGGAGAGTACTACCGACTCACTCACGTATAGGATCGAACCTCTAGCTTTCCGCCTTGCGTTCACCTAGTGCGCGCAGCATGAGTACGGTGGGGGTGACAGCAATGTCAAAATCTGTGCATACCCCGCTTAATCTGCTTGGGGCAGACGGTATGGCAATCTATGGAAAAGCCAGGAATGGAGACATCGATTTGGAAAAACAAAAAGGACCCCAAGAGCAAGCAAGAGAATGACATAGAGGGCCCTCAAGCGGCAGCGGAATAGCGTGGAGCGTCGGGAAATGTGGGGACGGACCGGTGTGGGTGAATGATGCCCCGAGCACAATACTGTCGGCTTCCCGGTGTCGTATATCATGTTGCGACAGAGACCCATGCTACCTGCGAAGCTGTGAAGGGTTTGAATCCTCTGCGATCAAATCCGTACAAATGTACATACAGTGTTCAGCTGGGGATATATGAGGGCCACGACCTTCTCTCAAACGAGGGGTGCGCTATGAGCCTTGGTCCTGATTCCCATGGTAGGCGCCAAGTATCGCAAGTCTTATAGTTTGCAGGTCGATGATGGCTACAGGGCGCCCATAGAGCTGGCGCAAAGAGACGAAATGCTCGGTGGATTCCACCTGCCTCTCGTCGTCGTCAAAAAAGAGTAAGCGCAGAGAGGGAAACACTTCAGTGACTGTCTCCCCAGGAATGTCTGCGAGTGCACGAGCAACCTGCCCTGCCAGCCTCCCAGATATATGCAGCGTCTCTACAGTCCTGAATAGATGGAAGAATGTCAGCCAATCGGCGCGGTCGATATCGTCTTGCCAGCCCGGGTGGTCCTCACTGGCACGGATGTAGAGATGAACCACGTCGGAAAATATAGCGAAAACTCGACCAAGTACATGGGTCGCATGTGCAATGTGGGTACCCGCCCATCCAAGTGAAGTGGAAAGAGAAAAACGGGGTCGAGAGGGTTCAAGGTCGCCAAACTCGCGTTCAGATCGGTTGAGTTCGATTTTAAAACTTTGGTTACTAAATTCTACCCATGCACGCGTAAACCTGAGGGTCCCTGTGAGAGCGATGAACAGGGAAAGCTGAGGAAGCCAAAGAGAGTCAATCCGATCCAATAATGTCCAGACATCGTCGAGTCGAGGGGTGTCGAGTCGGGCCACGAAATCCTCCAAGTACTCGACATGGGCCGCCCAGAATCCGAACTCGGTGAGAGCGGGGAGTACAGTCCGCATGGGAGGATCCAGATGTCTTGCCCTTTGCTCAGGGGGAGGAACCCAAAATTGGAACCCGATGCGAAGGGTCTTGAGCCTGGTCAACATGGCAAGACCCGCCGCCATCGCCTCCGGTGAAATGTAACCAATCGTGGATATCCTCTCGATGTGGAGATAAACAAGGTCATGACATGACAAAAGGAGCGTTGGTAATTCTGGAAAGGGAATGCCGGCTAACTCGAACACCCGTAGACATGGGGCAGATCCGCCTAAGAATCCGGGAAGGACAGGTACTAGTACGTCTTCACTGGCATCAAGCTCAAGACGTTTCAGCAGTGGAAATGACTCCTGCATCGCCGCAACCACCTTTCCCAACTGCGAGCCTGTCAATGTAAGGCGGACGAAGCGCACACGATTGGGGTGATTGAGTAGAGCAATGACATCATCAAGGTCATCGTCCGGGTCCGGAGAGTAGAGAATGGCGATAGGAAACGCTGGCCAGCAACTGAGATTCCGGACAGGTGTTCGTTTTGAAAAGTACAGAAACAGGTCAAGGTAGCGTGGCGACGCAAATATGATTTGTCGCCATCTTTGGCAGACATGCACCAGTGTTTGCCATTGCCCCATGAGTTGGGCAAAGACCCTGTCGGGGTCGCATGTACAAAAGGCAAATATTTCTAGAAAGATGTCGTCTGGGAGGATGTCGATTGTCGCTGCATGTCCGTGATTCTCTACTGAGCCACGCAAACTCAGCACTCCATGTACAGTGGCAACCAAACTTCAACGCGTACCGTGAACATGAGCCATTCCCAATCGTCAATTTTTCCTTCGAGGGCCGTGTGTCGCTGAACTGGTAACAGGGGATGAATTAAGAGACACAATGCTATCGAGAGCAATGATTGTCAATTTAGGGGCGACCGTGCGAGTTAGACTTACATAATCTGGAACATCACCTCTATTGTGCCTCATATCACAAAATATATTCCGCATTAATGACCACATCGGCATCGCGATCGCACGCCTGACGCCAGTCGCGCGGCGTCCTCAGGCCAGGTCCGAGGAAGTGTACAGGCGCGAGCGCCGTCTCGTCGTCTTTCCCTCTTTGTCACTACAACCCTTAGAACAGCCAGCAAGCTACAGTGGTAATCGAAGTGCGAAGCGTTAGTTAGTGGTTGTGTTTCATACGGTGATGTAGCCGGTAACGGCAGGGGTGATAGTGGGTTATACAATGTCGGGGCGATGCAGTAACCCTCTCACACCTACAATATACACTAACCTCACTGCACACGTCTTCGGATTTTCGAAGAAGTTGCGCCATCTCTCCTCTTGCTGTGGTAACAACAAGGGAGGCCCGCCCATCAGCGGGACCTTGTCATAGATTGTGCTCATGTCGTCTCGATGAAGACGATGAATGCAGTACCGAGGCGCGTGCTGAGAGAGGGTACCACCACACACGCCTTGACACAGGCACTATCATCCTGTTCAGAAAAGAAAAGACATTTCAACTCTGCCTATTCACAATGTCAAGGTTTCATACATAACTTACCTCGCGCAATCTGCAGTGCACTTAGGACGGGCGTATGGTGCCAATCCACTGAGAATTAAGGACTTGAGACGGCGAAGTTAAAGAAAGCAAAAACCGACATGAAAGTCCAAGAACGGCAGGAGATGTCCGGGCGGCCCGGTGTACGCCTCGGGCCTCAGGACTGCCTTAAGTCTGCCTCAGGGCATTCATACTGCTCCGCTACTCCGAACCTGAACGCAACACATACATATACATTTGGCTCGAGTACGTAAACGCGAGTTGTGCAATGACCCTTGCATACTCGCTGAGAATTCAGGTGTGCAGCACAATTTGTCCTTGCTGTTATTAGCAGACGCCCATGAGACCACTGCGACCAAATCGTCATATGAGGGCCACGACCTTCGCCCAAACAAGGAGACACACGCAAGGCCTTTTTCCTGACTCCTATGGTCGGCATAACGCGATCCAAGTCCTCTGGTTTCTAGATCGACGCAGGACGCCCGTGGTGCAAAGAGACATTGTATATTCCACCTGACAGGTTCCCCATTTGCACGATCAAATTGATTCAGTCCAATGTTACCTGGTCGGTTTGATCATTATATACTTGCACACGCTGAACAGGGAATTTCGGCGAACGTCGATTTGAGTACATTCGGACATCGTCGTTGAGTTGAGGGTCGTCGATTCGGGTCATGAGACCGTGGAAGTACTCGCCACCACCTCCGAATTCAAACTCGATGAGAGAGAGCAGGAAGGACAGCCCATATTGGGAGACCCGGAGATCTTCTCCATTTCCCATGAGAAGATTCAGAGATCGTATATTAATGCAAAGAGTTTGGAGCCTGATCAACACGGCAAGATCCGCAGCCATCGTCTCCGGTGAACGGTGAAATGAAACCAGTCACAGTGGGTTCTGTCGACTCGGAGAGAAACAAGGTCACGAGACGACAAGACAAACGTTGGAAATTCTGGAAAGGGAATGCCGGATAAGTGGACTTGCTGTAGGCATGACGCAGATCCACCCAAGAATCCACCAGGAAGGGACGGTACTGGTACACCTGGCACATCCACCAAAATGGCATGGAGCACGAGATGTGTCAGTGCCGGAAATGACCCCTCCATCGTCGCGACAATCTTTTCCATCTGCGAGAGCTTTGTTTTAAGAGTGATGAGACGTACACGATCGCGGTGCTCGGGTGCAGCAATGACGTCCGAGTCATCTTCGTTGTCAGGAAGGTGGTAACAGGAAACGCTGGCCAGCAACTGAGAATCTTCCTGGCACTGCTTGGAAGAGTCGCGTACTGATAAAGCAGCGGAAACAGTATTAAGAATCTGGAGACAGACCAGTGCGGGTAAACAACGCCACGAGCGCAACACCGTTGGCTCTTCGGTGTCGTATACCATGCCGCCATTCTTGCATGCCCTCGCCGGGCATTCAGCTGTGCATTTCCGCCTATTGTTAACAGAAACCCGCTACTTGTGTAGGGCTATGAGTCCACTGCGATCAAATTTGTACGGATGTACATGTTACATTATCTGGCTTGGGCCAATCGATTTACGTCTCGTCGTCTCCTCTCTCTCCTGAATCCTACAAAGGTAAGCGTAAATTTGCCACATTTCACGTCTTCGTGTTTCCAGGTCGACAACGGTTATTGGGTGTCCATAAAGCTGGCGCGAAGAGACGAAATGCTCAGGAGATTCCACCTGCATGGCTTCGTCATCAAAAATGAGCAATTGCAGGGATGGTAACACTTTGGTGACCGCCTCCGCAGGGACGTCTTCGAGTGCACGAGCAACCTGGCATGCCAACCTCCCAGATACATGCAGCGTCTCTATAGCCCTGAATAGGTGGAGGAACAGCATCCATTCGGTGGTGTCGATATCGTCTTGCCAACCTGGATGGTCCTCACTGGCATGAATGAGGAGATCACTCAAGTTAGCAAACATAGCGAAGACTTGAACAAGCACGTGGATCGCGTGTGCGACGTGGGTACCCGACCATTCAAATGAGCCGGAAAGAGTAAAAGGGGGCTGAAGTTCAAATTCCTCGTCTTCAAGTCGATCGAGGTCGATTCGGAGTGTTTCATTTCTGAGTTTTACTTGCGCACGCCTAAACCCGAGAGTCTCTGTGCGAGTGATGAACAGGGAAAGTTGGGGGAGCTGAAGAGAGTCAAGTCGATCCACGAATGTCCAGAAAGATTCGAGTCGAGGGGTGTCGAGCTGGGCCACGAAATCCTCCAAGTAGTCGATATGACCACTCCAGAATTCGAACTTGATGAGAGAAGGAAGGGTAGTCCGCGTTGGGGGATCCAGATGCCTTGTCCTTTGGTCGGGGAGAGAATTCGAAAATTGGAATCCAAAGCAAAGAGTCTCGAGCTTGGTCAGCACGGCAAGACCTGCAACCATCGCCTCCGGTGAAATGTAACCAGTTGGAGGTATTTTATCGAGGTGGAGAGAAACGAGGTGACGAGACGACAAAAGAAGCATGGGCAATTCCGGAAAGGGAATGTTGTCCAACTCGACTTGCTGTAGACATGGGGCAGATCCACCCAAGAATCCACCAGGAAGGACCGGTGCTGGTACATCCGGCACATCATCGAATGCATCATCGTCCACCCTGGCATGAAGCCCAAGATGTGTCAGCACCGGAAATGGCTCCTGCATCGCCGCGACCGCCCTTCCTAACTGCGAGCTCATTAATGAAAGGTCAACGAACCGTACGCGATCGGGGTGCTTGAGTAGAGCAATGACATAATCTATATATCCATCACTTGAGTCGGGGACTTGAAGGCGATTGCTAATGACGATAGGAAACGCTGGCCAGCAACTGAGATTCCTGACATGCGTTTCTTTGGAACAGTACAGAGACAGGTCAAGGTAGCGTGGTGATGAATATATGATGTGTCGCCATCTTCGGCAGACGTGCACGAGTCTTTGCCATTCCCCCATACACTTAACAAAGTCAATGTAGGGGAGGCGTACACAGAAGGCAAATATTTCTCGAAGGATGTCGTCTGGGAGGGTCTCGAACGTCGCTGTATGTCTGTGACTCTCTGCCATGCAACTCAGAACTTCATGCGGGGAAATGTAAACCTAAAACATACCATGAGCATGAGCCATTCCTATCTTCAATTTTGTGTTCAAGGGCGGTGTGCTAGTGAAGCTAATGTGGTGCTAGGGGACGCCATCGAGCGAGTGACAGAGCGACATTGATTAGTTGAGCTGTAGGCCCCTTTTCCGTTTCGAGAACAGGGGTAGTGGGTTCGAATGCCACCATGAGTGTAGGGCGCTGACACTGCATGGTCCGCCCTTGGGTCCGCCCGCGACTTCTGGTCTTGCTTCTACTGTAGTACTGTAATCGTCGAGAGTGGAGAAGGCTAGGTTCAGTTGAGGTCAGAAGTGTATCTTGAAGTGTATGATATATTGCGGTACAGTATCACGTTGTCATCACGCCGTTATCCTACTGTAAATCGGCACCTCTTGGTGACTGGGTACAGAACTTGAAGCTTGAAGCTTGAAGCACTGCGCGTTTCACGGGTGCTTTACGGGTTTACTGACGCTGAAGCGCCGAAGGCCTGAGAAAATACGCTCACGGCTCCTGCCTGTTTCGACCAACCAAAGCGCCCTCTGCAGTCCCCGGCAACTTCCCATGTCTTTCATATCCGTAGAACCTCAGTCTAGAGTGTTCCTAGAGAGTCATTCAAACAGTCTACTCACCCAATTCGATATACAACTCGAGATTATCGCATATCGCTATTTGGCTTTCTTCCAAGAGAGGTCCGTCGTTGTCATACGAGTCTTATGCACTGCACTGACCGCTCAATTTTCAGGCGAAGAATTGAGGTATCCTAGTCAGTTGTAGTCCGAAATTTGAACCTGTCACGTATCTGGACTGACTTCTTTCTCCTCAAGTATCACTTCTTTACGAAAACTCCATCGTGAGGCAACAGTCGTTGATACCCCATTCGACCCACGCGCTGAACCAACCACGACGAGAGCAGCATGGGAAAAAGTGAGAGACAGTTTGGAAAGGGGTACGTGTTTTGTACAATCTAAACTGCAGCTTGGGGCCCACAACCGGTGCAGAAGCCAACACCCAGCAGGCTTTTGTAGATGTTTTGGACAACGACGTCATCAGGCCCCTCGCAGTGTTGAAGGCAAGCCAGGAATTCTCGTCTGGGCTGTTCTGATAATCGGCTATTCGAAAGGAAACTGAAGATGAAACAAGAAAGCGGGTCGAGGAAGGTCTCGAGGAATCTGCCGCGAAATATGCCGACCATTCAGAGAACACGATCTTGAAGCTCCAGCAGGCATACTTGAAGAAACATCACCCCCGTCAATATCCTCAGTCAACCGACGTTTCGCAACATTCTCAGGACGGTCCGAACAAAAGGTTCGGAAACAGGGTCTCAGCCATATTTGGTGGTCGACAGGAAGATATAGGGGGACTTGAGTCGTCCAGGTCTGAGGAAGGTACTGCCAATATCATCCACGAATCCCAACTTGGTTTGCTGAATCAACCTTCTAAATTAGTGTCCGACGATGACTGCAGGAGGGCCGTTGCGTTGCTCAATACGTTGCGATTGAAGAGGGTCGAGAATTTGGGGGACGGTTATGATGTGAGTATTGTTCTATGCCAAGATATTGTAATGTAACGCCGAAAATGCAGTGTCTCGCCGGACTTGTTTTCACACCAACCGTCAAGAACGTTCTCGCCGAATATACGGATGGCATGACGTCAGTGTTATTTGGCCTTCATAAGATCTTCGAGACTTTGATACGGTATACAGCACAGCATACATCAAGCATGGCAACCTGGCAATGAGTACTAGCGCAGAAGTCGAAAAAACCTTAGCCGGAACAGATACGTCTGGTCTGAGAGCGTCTTTCGATCACGCACTTTCCTTTTCTATCCCTCCGCTCACTCTCTATTGCAACTATCGTCCCAACGCGTATTCGAACTTGATTTTCGGTGTTCCCCTGGTGAACTTTACGACCAATCAAGACTATGTGCCGAAAGTGATTAGAATGTGCATCGAAGAAGTCGAGAAGAGGGGTCTCAATGCTCACAAAATATATTCGGTAAGTAGATCGAGCAAAGTGTTCGGATTCATGTTTAGTGTCGCAGGTCGGTTCCATATACGACGCAGATATATTACAGGCCAGTGGGATCCACCCCAATGACCAACCTACCGACTGACATGACTCCCATTCAGTTGCGGCGCAGGTTCGAAAGTGAAAAGACATTTTCATTCAGCTCTGCAGATAATATCCATTCCGTTGCGATGCTTCTCAAGGTGAGCAATTGCGACAGTTGCCAAGCTGTAAACACGTCAATTTCGTTTCTGATCCAACATCAAGCTTTACCTATGGGATCTTCCAGAGCCACTGTTTATGCTCTCGCTGGAAGATTGTAGACAATACAGACGGAACAGAGGTAAGCGGTCTTCGTGCACTCGCACGTTTCATCCGCATCCACGTTCTGATGTCGTATATAGCTAGATATACCGAAAACGATTGCTCCGTATTGCGATCGAGGATCCGTGAACTACATCCGGTTCACAGGGCATCCCTAGAAGCTGTTTTGCTTCATCTCTTCCGTGTTGCCTCTCATTCAGACAAGAACGCAATGAACGTGAAGGCGCTCGCTGCTCAATTCTGCTATACTGTTTTTCGGGGGAATGCAGTGTTGGAAGGCGGCGTTCATGCGAAGGCACGTTACAATGACTCGTTATGATATCCCAACTAATTGTCTCAAAGAAACTGGTCATGGAGGATCTCATTCAAAACGTGCACATCCTGTTTGACGAGCGCGCTGTTCCTTCGCCCTACGGCTCGTTCTTGAGTCCCGAGTTGCCACGATCCGCTGAGGTGGGCTCTACTACCCGACGTCCCCCAAGCCTTGTTGGAGAGTTCCCCACGTCTACCCGATCGTCTTTCTCCTCATCACATTCGGAGTCCCCCGTGGAGAGGCACCTTGCACCCTTACTGGGACTTTCGTTGTCACAGACCCTTAGGGAAGGTATGGAGACAACTACGCAAGAACCAGTCATTCCCGGGTCAAGAGTCACTCAAACGGTCGAGACGTTGGATGGCGAGACGTTGGATGGTTCGCCGCCGGAGGCTGCGTCCCTTCCACTCACATCTACTGCCGAGTGGTGGCTGCCTCATCCGGGTCTACACCAACACCCAGGAGCGCCGACGATACCCCCAAGCCGACCGGAGAGTGCGCTATCCAGTACCTCTGATTTTTCCCTCTCCACCGCGAGTTTAATATCCGGTACTGAGTTTCCGCCCTCCCCTGCTGCGAGTTTACTATCTAGTACCGCTGATTCTCCCCCTTCTCCCGCTGCGAGTTTGCTTTCTTCAATGGGGACTTTCTCCCCAACTATTAGTGAAAGGTTCTGAGGACACTTTTGTATATTGAGTCTCTTCACGGGGAATTGAAGCTCGAGGAACTAGTCAGTAGTTGTATATTTTACGGATGTGTGGTCGGCACCCCAGTGAGTGATGGTAAGTACGGATGAGGAGCAATAGCCAATATCGGAGCTGGCCGTTGCGGGCTGGGTGGGCTATAGTATTAGGCATTATGTCACAAAATAGTTGACCATGGCGTCGTCAGACACCGAGAGTTCCTGAGTGAGGCCGGTGAGGCCCCGGCCCCTTCACCAAATATGGGTTGTCAGTGGTACCGTGTCACCAAATACGGGTGAATACTCTGATGCCGAAGCGCTAAAAGCCTGAGAAAATATGCCTCATGGCTCTTGAGTCCTGCCTGTTTCTACCAACAAAAGCGCACTCTGCCTCCAGCAGCTTCCCATGTCCTTCATATCTGTAGAACCTCAGTCTAGAGTGTTTCTAGAGAGCCACTCGAACAGTCTGCTCACCCAATTCGATATACAACTCGAAATTATCGCAGATCGCTATTTGGCTTTCTTCCGGGAGAGGTCCGTCACTCACTGGCAATGTTATCCGAGTTTTATGCATCGCACTAACCGCTCAATTTTCAGGCGAAGAATCGAGGTATCCTAGTCAGTTGTCGTCCGAAAATTAAATGTGCGACGCATCTGGACTGATTTCTTTCTCCTCAAGTATCAGTTCTTTACGGAAACTCCATTGTGAGGCAACAGCTGTTGATGCCCCGTTCGACCCACGTGCAGAACCAACCACGACGAGGGCAGCATGGGATAAAGTGAGAGACAGTTTGGAGAGAGGTACGCGTTTGTACACTCTAAACTGCGGGTTGGGACCCACAGCCGTTGCAGAAGCCAACACCCAGCAGGCTTTCGTGGATATTTTGGATCATGACGTGATTAAACCCCTTGCAACGTTGAAGGCAAGCCAGGAACTCTCATTTTGGTGAGAGTCCCTGTTCTGATAAAGGGGTTATTTCAAAGGAAACGGAAGATCAGACAAGAAAGCGGGTTGAGGAAGGTCTCGAGGACTCTGCCGCGAAGTATGCTGACCATGCGGAGAACACAATCTTGAAGTTCCAGCAGACATACTTGAAGAAACATCACCCCCGTCAATACCCTCAGTCGACCTCAACCGATGTTTCGCAATATTCTCAAGACGGTCCGAACAAAAGGGTTGGAAACAGGGTCTCAGCCATATTTGGTGAAGAAGGTATCGCCACTATCATTCACGGATTCTAACTTGGTTTGCTGAATTAGTTCTCTGAATCAGTGTCCGACGACGACTGTAGGAGGGCCGTTGCCTTGCTCAATACGTTTCGATTGAAGAGGGTCGAGAATCTGGGGGACGGATATGATGTGAGTGTTGTTCTATGCTAAGATATTGTTACACCAAAGTGCAGTGTCTTGAAGGACTCGTTTTCACGCCAACCGTCAAGAACGTTCTTGTTAAATATATGGGTGGTTTGACGTCAGTGCTGTTAATCCCTCACGGAATCCTCGAGAATTTGACACGGTAGACAGCACAGCATGCACAGCGCGTGGCGACCTGACGATGAGTACTAGCGCAGAAGTCGAGAGTGCCTTAGCTGGAACAGACGCGTCCGGTTTGAGAGCGTCTTTCGGTCACGCCCTTTCCTTTTCTATTCCCCCACTCACCCTCTACTGCAACTATCGTCCCAACGCCTATACGAACTTGATTTTCGGTGTCCCCTTAGTGAACCTTACGACCAATCGAGACAATGTGCCGAAGGTAATTAGAACGTGCATCGAAGAAGTCGAGAAGAGGGGTCTGAATACTAAGGGAATACATTCGGTAAGTCGATCGAGCCATGTGTTTGGATTCGTGTTTAGTGTAGCAGGTGGGTCGTCCATACGACGCAGAAGTACTGGAGGCCAGTGGAATCTACAAACAATGAACAATCTACTAGCTGACGTGAATTCGCATTCAGTTACGGCGCAGGTTCGAAAGTGAACAGTCATTTTCGTTCATCTCTACAGACAACATCCATTCCGTTGCGATGCTTCTCAAGGTCAGCCGTTGCAAATGGGCCAATTCTGAACTTCATTTCTGATCAATCACCTAGCGCTACCTATGGGATCTTCCAGAGCCACTGCTTATGCTCTCGCTGGAAGATTGTAGACAATACAGACAGAATAGAGGTAAGCGGTCTTAGTGCACTCGCACGTTTCATCCACGTTCTGATGTCGCATACACTTAGATATACCGAAAACGATTGCTCCGTATTGCGATCGAGGGTCCGTGGACTACATCCGATTCACAGGGCATCTCTAGAAGCTGTTTTGCAGCATCTCTTGCTTGTTGCCTCTCATTCGGACAAGAACGCAATGGACGTGAAGGCGCTCGCTGTTCAGTTCTGCTATACTGTTTTTCGGGGGAATGCAGTGTTGGAAGGTGGCATTCACGCGAAGGCACGTTACAACGACTAGTTGTGACTTTCCAACTGATTTCCTTAAAGAAACTGGTCATGGAGGATCTCATTGAAAACGCGCACACCCTGTTTGACGAACACCCACCTCAATCCTCTTTCTCCACATCACAGTCGACTTCTGCTGTGGAAGAGCGCCTCGCACCCCTACTAGGACTTTCATTGTCACCACAGACCCCTAAGGAAGAAGCGGAGACAACTACGCAAGGGCAGGTCATTCCCGGGGTAAGAGGCACTCAGGTGGTCGAGACATTGTTGGACGGTTCGCCGCCCGAGGCTGTGTCCTCCATTCCACCCACATCTACCGCCGAGTGGTGGTCACCTCATCTGGTGCGATACCAATACCCAGAAGCGCCGACGATACCGCCGAGTCGACCGGAGAGTGTGCTATCCAGTGCCTCTGATTTTTCCATCTCCGCTGCGAGTTTGTTATCTGGCACTGAATTCCCGCCCTCCCCCGCTGCTAGTTTACTATCCGGTACCACTGGTTCTCTCCCTTCTCCTTCTGGGAGTTTGCTATCTTCAATGGGAACCTCCTCCCCGACTGTTAGCGAAAGGTTCTGACTATATTGTATCTCTTCAGTTGTATATTTTATAGATGTTTAATCGGCAGTGGCACACAAGTGAGTGACGGTAGACTATATGACAATGTAATGACGCAGCCCTCCCCGTCTGCAATGTCACGCATGAAAAAAACGAAACCTCTAGAATGAGTAAATAGATGGTTCACGCGATAACCTTGGCTTTGTCGCCGCCTCTCGCGCCAGATTCTGTCGCCTGGCCCGCGTCACGCGTCACCACCGAGAGCAGCGCCACACGGCTTGGTGAATTGCCGCCAGCGGTACCGTACGAGGTAGAGCAGCGCTGAGATACCAAGCGCCGCCTGCACGTTCGCCATCGCAAACGCGGCCGCCGTGGCACGAACCACGCGCACAGCTACGCGCCAGGTAGATGCGAAGGGCAGCGCGTGAGATACGTCGTCGTCGCGAGCACGCGGTGGTCGAACTGAACCGCACCGTTGTCGGATTCTTGAAGAGAACGCGCCACGTGCCCTTACCCGCGTCGAGCCAGAGAGGAGCGCGCCTGTGCTTAAGTTCAGATCCACACACGTTAGAAAGGGGATAGGCGTACCGGATAATGCGGTGAGGAAGACGAGCCCTGTAACGATCGCAGCGTGAGCCTTGAAGCAAGTTGCACAGCATACCACCCCACATACGCCGGTCGCTTAGCCGGCCCCACGTACTATCGCGCCCGAACTGCCATGAGGGAGAGCGCAGCGGCGAACATGCCCGTGTAGTGCGCAAGTGTAGTCCTGAGATGCGCGGCGAGGCGGTACTGCGACAAGCGTCCCTGCGTCAACGACCTCCGTCTGCGTCCTGTCTGCGTTTCATGCAATTTCATGTCCTCACTTCTTTTACAAATGGTACTGCGTCACGTAACTTACCAAGTTGGTACTCTCCGTGATCTGAGATCTGAGTGCCGAACACGCAAATATGTACGAGTCCTTTCGTCAACGGCTCAAGTCAACGGCTCAACGCGTCAACTTTTGCTGACTTGGAGAGCAATGATGGCCTGAGAAAATATGGGCTCCTGCCTGTTTCTGTTTCGACTAACATAAGCGCCCACTGCAGCCTGAGTCTCCGGCAACTTCCAACTTGACTTCCAAGGCAACTCATATGTCTTTCATATCCGTAGAACCTCAGTCCAGAGTGTTTCTAGAGAGCCACTCAAACAATCTACTCACCCAATTCGATATTCAACTCGAAATTATCACAGATCGTTATTTGGCTTTCTTCCAAGAGAGGTACGTCAATCTTATCCGAGTCTCATGCATCGCACTAACCCTTCCAGGCGAAGAATCGAGGTATCCTAGTCAGTTGTTGTCCGGAAATTGAACCTGTCACGTATCTGGACTGATGTCTCTCTCCTAAAGTGTCAATTCTTTACGAAAACTCCATCGTGAGGCAATAGTTGTTGATGCCCCATTCGACCCACGCGCTGAACCAACCACGACGAGAGGAGCATGGGATACACTGAGAGACAGTTTGGAAGGAGGTAAGCGTTTTCACATTCGGACTGCAGCTTGAGGCCCACAGCCGTTGCAGAAGCCAACACCCAGCAGGCTTTCGTGGATGTTTTGGATAACGACGTCATTAAACCGCTCGTAATGTTGAAGGCAAGCTAGGAACTCTCGTTTTGGCTTTTCTGATAATCGGCTATCCGAAAGGAAACTGAAGATCGGACAAGAAAGCGGGTTGAGGAAGGTCTCAAGAAATCCGCCGTGAAATATGCCGACCATGCGGAGAACACAATCTTGAAGCTCCAGCAGGCATACTTGAAGAGACATAACCCCCGTCAATACCCTCAGTCAACCGACGTTTCGCAATATTCTCAGGACGTTCCGAACAGAAGGTTTGGAAACAAGGCCTCGGCCCAATTTGGTGGCCGGCAGAAAAATGTAGGGGGACTTGAGCCTTCCAAGCCTGAAGAAGGTATCGCCAACATCATTCATGGATTCACTTTGGTTTGCTGAATTAGCCCTCTGAGTAAGTGTCCGACGATCTCTGCAGGAGGGCCGTTTCCTTACTCAATACGTTGCGATTGAAGAGGGTCGAGAATCTGGGGGACGGATATGACGTGAGTGTTGTTCTATGCTAAGATATTATTCAATGTTACACCAAAGTGCAGTGTCTTGAAGGACTCGTTTTCACGCCAACCGTCAAGAACGTTCTTGATAAATATATGGATGGTATGACGTCAGTGCTGTTAACCCCTCACCGAATCTTCCAGAATTTGACGATGCATACAGCACAGCATGTACAAGGCATCGCAACCTGGCGATGAGTACTAGCGCAGAAGTCGAGAAAGCCTTAGCCGGAACAGATACGTCTGGTTTGAGAGCGTCTTTCGGCCATGCCCTTTCCTTATCGATTCCTCCACTCACTCTCTACTGCAACCATCGTCCCAACAGCATATTCGAACTTGATTTTCGGTGCCCCCCTGGTGAACCTTACGACCAATCGAGACAATGTACCGAAAGTAATTAGAATGTGCATCGAAGAAGTCGAGAAGAGGAGTCTGGATACTAAAGGAATATACTGGGTAAGTCGGTGAAGGCATGTATTTGGATTCATGAATCATGTTTAGTGTCGTAGGTGGGTCATCCACACGACGCAGAAGTACTGGAGGCCAGTACAATCCATGCCAATGAACAACCTACTAGCTGCTGACGTGAATTCACATTCAGTTGCAGCGCAGGTTCGAAAGTGAACAGTCATTTTCGATCAGCTCTACGGACAATATCCATACCGTTGCGATGCTTCTCATGGTCAGCCGTTGTCACCTTACAAACGCGCCAATTCATTAGGTTATTTCTAGCACTACCTCTGGGATATTCCAGAGCCACTACTCGTCCTCTCTTCGCAAGATTATAGAAACTACAGACAGAATAGAGGTAAGCGGTCTTAACACCCTCGCACATTTCATCCACATACTGATGTCGCGTATAGCTAGATATATCGAAAACGATTACTCTGTGTTGCGATCGAAGATCCGTGAACTACATCCAGTTCACAGGGCATCTCTAGAAGCTATTTTGCGGCATCTCTTTCTTGTTGCCTCTCATTCGGACAAGAACGCAATGAGCGTGAAGGCACTTGCTGGCCAGTTCTGCTATACTATCCTTCGGGGGAATACAGTCTCGGAAGGCGGTGTTCACGTGAAGGCATGTTGCGACAACTTGCTGTGATTTTACCAACTGATTGTCTCAAAGAAACTGATTATGGAGGATCTCATTCAAAACGCACACACCCTGTTTGACGAACGTACTCCTCCGCGTGTTACCTCGCCTTACGGCTCTGTTTTAAGTCCTGAGTTGTCACAATCCGCTGAGGTGGGTTCTACTACCCGACATCGTCCAGGCCTTGTTGAAGGGACCCCCACGTCTACCCAATCCTCTTTCTCCACATCACATTCGGATATCTCTGTGGAGGGGCACCTCACACCCCTACTGGGGCTTTCGTTGTCACAGACCCTCAAGGATGGTACGGAGACGACTACGCAAGAGCAGGTCATTCCCTGGGCAAGAGGCACTCAGGCGGTCGAGACATCGTTAGATGGTTCGCCACTGGAGGTTGTATCCCTTCCACCCACACCTGCTACCGAGTGGTGGCTACCTCATCCGGGGCTACACCAACGCCCAGAAGCGCCAACAATCCCCCCAATCCGACCCGAGAGTGCGCTATCCAGTACCTCTGATTTTTCCCTCTCCGCCGCAAGTTTGATATCCGGCACTGAATTTCCTTCCTCCCCCGCTGCGAGTTTCCTATCTGGTACCACTGGTTCACCCCCTTCTCCCGCTGCGACTTTGCTATCTTCAATGGGGACTTTCTCCCCAACTATTAGTGAAAGGTTTTGACGCCTCTTGTATATTGTATCTCTGGAAGCCTCCGTTTAATCTACACCACAGGTAGCAGTGATACGCAGATGTGGGTGCAGCAGACGAAAACAGTTTCTCGGTTTCATGGGGAATCGATGCGCGAGGTGTTAATCAGTACTTTACGGATGTATAGTTGGGATGCCAGTGAGTGGTGGTGAGTTATATGACAATGGAACGACGCAGCAGCCATCCCTCCCATCTACAATATCAAAAACGAAACCTCTATGGAAAGAGTAGATAGATGACTCAAGCGGTAACCTTGGCCTTTGCTGTCGCTTCACGGGCCAGATTCGCCTGCCGCCACGCACGCGCAGCGGCGCCTGACCTACGTAGTGCCAGGAGGACGTGGAGCACAGCCGAGAGCAGGGCGACACTGCCGGCTTGGTGCGTTGCGGCGAGCAGCACCGGCACAAGTAGAGCAGTGTGGAGATACCAAGCGCCGCCTGTACGTTCGCCATCGCAGACGCAGCCGCCGTGGCGCGCACGGCGAGTGGGCGGAGCGCCGCGTGCATGGCTGCGCGCCGGGTCGACACAAACAGCAGCGCGGTTGCGAGATAGGTCGTCATCGCGAGTACGCGGTAGTTGAACTGTACCGTCGTCGGATTCTCGAACAGATTGCGCCACGTGCCCTTGCTCCCCGTCGCTGGCGTCCGCGTAGCTGGGCGACAAGAGCTTGTCCAAGGGCGGCGAGATGCGCCCATGCATTAGTGGGAATTCGTTATCAATCAAGCCAGCCTAGCGACAGTGCGCAAGTTCACATGCTAGAAATGCTGGGGAAGAAGATGGACGTACCGGATAATGTGGCAAGGAAGACGAGCCCCGTAACTGTTCCGTAACGAATCTAACGATCGCGGCGTGCATCTTGAAGCTTGAAGCTTGAAGCGCCACACGAGCGGGTTGAGTAGCACACCGTCCCACGTACATCCGTTGCATAGCCGGCCCTACGTACCATCGCGCGCGAAGGGCCAGTCCGAGTCCGCCGTGACGGTGAGCGCAGCGGCAAACATACCCGCGTACAGTAGCCTGAGGACTCCGAGTCGGAGTTTTCGCCATTCTGCCATTCTTGGCCATTCTTGGAAAACCGATCATGAAAGACAGCGCAAGTGCGTGCACGGCGACCCGGAGGCGGAACCGTGACCGCGCCGCGGCATTGTACCAAGTTAGTACGGGTCCTTTCGTCAACGATCAACGCATCAACATTTACTGATGCCGAAGCGCTGAAGGCCTGAGAAAAATTGACCCATGGCTCCTTGTTTCAGACAACAAAGGCGCCCTCCGGGTCTGCAGTCTCCGGCGACCTCCCATCATGTCATTCATATCGGTTGAACCCCAGTCCAGAGTGTTTCTAGAGAGCCACTCGAACAGTCTGCTCACCCAGTTCGATATACAACTCGAAATTATCGCAGATCGCTATTTGGCTTTCTTCCAAGAGAGGTCTGTCAATGTCATCCGAGTCTTATTGTACTAACCACTCAATTTTCAGGCGAAGAATCGAGATATCCTAGTCAGTTGTCATGAACCTGTCTCGTATCTGAGCTGATTTCTTTCTCCTCAAGTATTAGTTCTTTGCGCAAACTTCATCGTGAGGCAACTGTTGTTGATGCCCCATTCGACCCACGCGCCGAACCAACCACAACGAGAACTGCATGGAATAAAGTGAGAGACAGCTTGGAAGGAGGTACGTGTTTGCACATTCTAAACCGCGGCTTGGGGCTCACAGTCGTCGCAGAAGCCAAAACCCAACAGGCTTTCGTGGATATTTTGGATAACGACGTCATTAAACCCCTCGCAACGTTGAAGGTCAGCCAGGAACTCTCGTTTTAGCGGGAGTCCCAGTTCTGATGATGGGGTCATCCGAAAGGAAACGGAAGGTCGGACAAGAAAGCGGATTGAGGAAGGTCTCGAAGAATCCGCGGCGAAGTATGCCGACCATGCGGAGAACACAATCTTGAAGCTCCAGCAAGCATACTTGAAGAAACATAACCCCCGTCAATACCCTCAGTCAACCGACGTTTCGCAAGGTTCTCAAGACGGTCCGAACAAGAGGTTTGGAAACAAGGTTTCGGCGCTATTTGGTGGTCGACAGGAAGATTCAGGGGGACTTGGGCCTTCCAAGTCTGAAGAAGGTATCGCCAATATCATTCATGGTTCCCAACTTGGTTTTCTGAATTTGTCCTCCGAATAAGTATCCGACGACGACTGCAGGAGAGCCGTTGCCTTGCTCAATACGTTTCGATTGAAGAGGGTCGAGAATCTGGCGGACGGATATGACGTGAGTGTTGTCCTTTTCTCGGATATTGTTTAATGACCGAAAACGGTACTGGCAGTGTCTTGGAAAACTCGTTTTCACGCCAATCGTCATGGACGTTCTTGTTAATTATATGGATGGTCTGACGTCAGTGCTATCAAGTTTTCATGAAATCTTCGAAAATTTGACATGTACACAGCGAAGCATGCATAAAGCGTGGCAACCTGGCAACGAATACTGGCGCAGAAGTTGAGAATGCCCTAACCGGTGCAGATACGTCTGGTCTGAGAGCGTCTTTGGGTCACGCCCTTTCCTTTTCTATTCCTCCACTCACTCTCTACTGCAATTATCGACCCGACGCGTATTCGGACTTGATTTTCGGTGTTCCCCTGGTGAACCTTACTACTGATGTGCCGAAAGTAATTAGGACGTGCATCGAAGAAGTCGAGAAGAGAGGTCTGGATACTCACAAAATATATTCGGTAAGTCGGTCGGGTAATGTGTTTGGATTCACGTTTAGTGTCGTAGGTCGGTTCTATATACGATGCAGATATACTACAGGCCAGTGGGATCTACCCCAATGCCAATCTGTCGGCTAACACGAATTCGGATTCAGTTGCGGCGCAGGTTCGAAAGTGAACAGTCATTTTCATTCGACTCTACAGACAACATCCATTCCGTTGCGATGCTTCTCAAGGTCAGTCGTTGCAGCAATTCTCAACTTCGTTTCTGATCCATCATTTAGCGCTACCTATGGGATCTTCCTGAACCACTGTTTATGCTCTCCCTGGAAGATTGTAGACAATACAGACAGAATAGAGGTAAGGGGTCTTTGTGTACTCGCACGTTCCGTCCACGTCCGCGTTCTGATGTCGCGTATAGCTAGATATACCGAAAACGATTGCTACGTATTGCGATCGAGGATCCTTGAACTACATCCGGTTCACAGGGCATCTCTAGAAGCTGTTTTGCGGCATCTCTTACTTGTTTCCTCTCATTCGGACAAGAACGCAATGAACGTGAAGGCGCTCGCTGCTCAGTTCTGCTATACCGTTTTTCGAGGGAATGCAGTGTTGGAAGGTGGTGTTCACACAAAGGCATGTTACAGCGACTTGTCGTGATTTTTCCAACTGATGTTTTAAAGAAACTGGTTATGGAGGATCTCATTCAAAATGCGTACACCCTGTTTGACGAATCCCCACCTCAATCCTCTTTCTCCACACCACAGTCGGATTCCCCTGTGGAGGGGCGCCTCACATCCCTACTGGGACTTTCGTTGTCACAGACCCCTAAGGAAGAAGCGGAGACAACTACGCAAGAGCAGGTTATTCCCGGGGCTCAGGCGATCGAGACATTGCTGAACGGTTCGCCGCCGGAGGCTGTGTCCTCCCTTCCATCCGTACCTGCCGTCGAGTGGTGGCTGCCCCATCCGGGGTTACACCAACACCCAGAAGCGCCGACGATGCCCCCAAGCCGACCCGAGAGTGTGCTATCTAGTGCCTCTGACTTTTCCCTCTGTGCCACGAGTTCGATATCCGGCGCTGAATTCCCGCCCTCCCCTGCTGCGACTTTACTATCCGATACCACTGATTCTCCCCCTTCTCCCACAACGAGTTTGCTATCTTCAATGGGGACTTCTTCCCCGACCATTAGTGAACGGATCTGACGGCACTTTTGCATATCGTATCACTTCTTGGAGAATCGAAGCTCGTGTTAGTAGTTGTATATTTTATGAATGTTTAGTCGGCAGTAGCACGCAAGTGAGCGGTGGTAGACTATATGACAATGTAACAACGCAGCAGCCCTCTCTCCCAATCTACAGCGTCATGTATGAAAAAACGATGAAATAGAGTGGATAGATGATTTACGCGGTAACCTTAGCCTTTGCTGCCGCCTCTCGCGCCAGATTCGCCTGTCGCCACGCACGCGCAGCGGCGCCTGGCCTGCGTAGTGCCAGGAGGACGTGGAGCACGACCGAGAGCAGTGCAACACTGCCGGCTTGG
Organism: Lactarius sanguifluus; assembly: GCA_021527775.1. Lineage (NCBI taxonomy): Eukaryota > Fungi > Basidiomycota > Agaricomycetes > Russulales > Russulaceae > Lactarius > Lactarius sanguifluus. The sequence continues at coordinate 68,163 of JAKEYF010000075.1, read as the reverse complement.
TGCGAAGCCGCGAGCGGTACCGGGACGAGATAGAGCAGCGTGGAGATGCCGAGCGCCGCCTGTACGTTCGCCATCGCAAATGCGGCCGCCGTGGCGCGCACCGCAAGTGGGGGGAGCGCCGCGCGCACGGCTGCGCGCCGGGTCGATGCGAAAAGCAGCGCCGTTGCGAGATACGTCGTCATCGCGAGCACACGGTGGTCGAACTGCACTGTCGTCGGATTCTCGAACAGATTGCGCCACGTGCCCTTGGCCCCATCAGCGGCGTCTGCGTAGCTGGGCGACAAGAGCTCGTCCAAGGGCGGCGCGAGGCGCCCGCCCATCAGTGGGAACTCGTTATAGACCAAGCCCGCGTCGAGCCCAGCGACGAACGCACCTGTGCGCGAGTTCGTTCACACGCTAGGAAGGTCGCGAAAGGAGATAGACGTACCGGATAATGCGGTGAGGAAGACGAGCCCTGTAACGATCGCGGCGTGCGTCTTGAAGCGGCGCACGAGCGGGTTGCGCAGCACGCCGTCCCACGTACGTCCGTCGCGCAGCCGTCCCCACGTACCGTCGCGCGCGAAGCGCCAGTCGGCCCTGACGGAGAGCGCAGCGGCGAACATGCCCGCATAGAGCGCAAGTGCAGTCCCGAGGTGCGCAGCGAGGCGGTACTGCGACACGCGCGGTACCGCGTTGTCCACGCCGCCGCCGCCGCTCGCGACGGGCTCCTCGAGCCCCGAGCGTACCATGTACCACCCGAGCGCGCCCTGTGCGCCGAGAAGTACGGCCATGCCGAGGAGCGGAGTGCGTAGGGTGCGCGCGAGCTTCCCGCGCGCGGCGAAGTAGGCCAGCGGGAGGACAAATGCGAGACCGACGGTGCGGCCCAGGATGCGGTGGCCCCACTCCATGTAGTAGATCGACTTGAAGTCGTCCAGCGCGATGCGCGAGTTCAGTCTGCGTTTGGATGCCGTTAGTAGGGCGTACAGATAGGGTGGACAGGAAGCGCACAAGCGGAACTCGGGCGTGGCTTTATACTTGTCGAACTCGCTCTCCCACTCCGCCCGTGAGAGCGGCGGGAGAACGCCAGTTATGGGCCGCCACTCGGTGATGCTCAGCCCGGACTCGGTGAGCCGCGTGACGCCTCCGACGACGATGACCGCAATGACGAGTGCAGACGAAAGCAGGAGCCAGTTCCCGACTGCTGGCGGGGAGAGCACCGGGAGCTCTGCTGCAGGAAGCTGCGTAGTACCATTGGACGAGAAGAAACGCGGCTCGAGCACAGAGGGCTTGGAAAGCTTGACGAATGAGTACGGACGTGTCGGCGCGCGTGACGCGTGAGTTGACGACGCCACGTGAGTCGCAGAAGGGAAACCGAAACGTAGCCGGTGCAGTCCGCGATGACACGGAGAAGCGGTGCCAGCTGGACCCTTTGGGAGGAGGCGGAACGTGCGCGCAAACAGGCCAGCGGGCATCTGACGAGTCGAGTTCAAGTGACCGGACCGACGGATAGTTGACCACGCCTCGCTCCTCTTACACCGCACCATCATGTTCTCCGGCGTCATACGAAGGGTTGTACAGCCGTCACTACGCCAGGCTCGCCCATACACCCACACTCAATCTGTGGCGTCGTCGTCGTCGTCGGTTTCTTCCAAACTCGAAAAAGGGGAACAGGAGATTTACGACAAGCTGTCAGAACGTTTCCAACCATCCGAGCTGCTCGTACAGGACGTCTCCGGTGCGCCGCTCAGTTCCCATGACTGCTGTCCTAGTTAGTTCAATTGTTGCACAGGGGGGTGTGGGACATTCTACGCTATTACCATCGCGAGCACGGCGTTTAAGGGGATCCCGGTGGTGAAGCAACACCGTCTTGTGAACGAGGCCCTTAAGAAGGAAATCGAGGGTATCCATGGACTCCAGGTGCGCACATGGTTTCCTACCATTCATTTAATATGTTGATCACTCGCGCAGCTCAAAACCATTCCTCAATGACGACACGTACAGGCTGCTTCGTAGATGCAATATTTATATCGTGATCACTGACCAGCACTAGAACCTGCGTCTCCCAAATAAGCTTAATGTCTGTTTCGTGCCCACATGCTACAAGCATCTAAAGTGGAATAGTCCTTCTAGCACTGCGCATGCACAGCTATCGTCCGTTGCCTTTTTCTCTGATCGATAGGCTCCGGACTCTATACCGTTTTCAATGCACAAGATCCTGGTTCACACGCTTTCGTAGTTGGCGCCACCACTGAACGACATATGCATTGTTGGTCGCTTAGTCATGCCACGGCAGTCTGTCCTCACTGAGTATTCAACATTGCCCCTTACTGTAATGTTTTCAGCGCCGCAGCCTTTCCGCCGATGGCTTTGTTTTTACCGACGGAACGCCAAGCCAATCTGCGGCCATGATTCGCCTGTACTGTACATCATTCTCACCAGACACTGTATCATCAAACTGGCTTCCCTCCTTCCCTAGTTGCTAAGACGATGAGAGAAATTCTCATCGACTATGGCAGCATCAATAATAGCTTGCTTACATATGGCGCGCTCTCAATAGACTCAAAAGTCACGCCACACGACGGACCCAGATCAATATTGATGGCACTATCTGACTTTCAAGATTTTTCTGACAACGTCGACGCGTTCTGAGGTTCCATGGTGTCGGTCTTGAATTTCTGCTTTAGAATACTTGGTTCTTTGCCACCCTCCCCTTTTAGTGGGCCAGGAAAGGTCTCCCTGTCGTGCTTGTGGATACGCGGCGAGGCCAGGTTACAAGAACGTTCTGTTTGGGGTGCAGCCAACCATCGTCATGATGACGATACGCGACCTACATATCTTACACCGAGGGCCTCCAGGGACTATCATAAGCCGCCACTCAGATCTGTGGACCGAGACACCGTGTGTCGCAGCTGATGACTCCGGATCAGCTCACCCCACACATAACGCCCTCATTTGGTACTTTAGGGCAGGGCAAATCCAGTATAGTATCCCTGTGTAATAGTCATCATATGTGGTTTACTCATGAGTCATGTCAGGACGCAATCAGCAGCTGCGTAATGACGACGACGACGACCCGAGCCCACGGTCGCAAAAACCCCCCGATTGGGGCTGTGCGTGTTGATTGGGATGTAGTGACATTCAAGTTTGGACGCACTGGGTCTCCATGGATGCGATTGCTTGGCTGAAGACAGCAGGTAGCTTTATTCTTAGTAAGTTACTACTAGGTTCTGCGCCTCTAAATCTCGTGATGAGTACGCAAGTATGAATCGAGTCTGATTCGAGAACTCCAATGACGTACACAATACAGTACATGTCCGAGATGTCCGAGAGAAGTCTAGATAACGCTGACACCATTGGCGAGTGCTATCATAATAACCAACCTCGCTCGCTTCCGCCTGTTTCCTTTTTTTTGTCCTCGAAGTGGCCCTTGCATCAGCCAACCGTGCAGCCAACTTCGGGAAGCGGATGGACAGTCGGTACCAACCGGCAATGGCCGATGTATGTGGCCTCACGCATCAGGCTTGGCATCAGGTAGAACTTGTTAAAATATCGTCCACTGTACAGAGGTAACATAGTGTCCTAGGGAAAGCATGCGAAAAACAGGTGAAAATTTGCAGCGACGAGTCAGATAGGAAGAATTCAAAACGGGGTCCCAGCCACTCATTGCTTCCTGCACATTGATTCATGCAACAAACACTACGAAACTCAGGCCGGGGAAGGAAGGGCTCTCTCGGTGAACCACCTGATAGGTCCAAACGAAGTCGTATGAGTCGTATGTGTTTGGCCTCTGAGTTGAATGTCTGGAGGTGCATTAGGTGCGGCATACACAACACCTGTTGATAAATAGATCAGAGAGGACAAACACGAGCTTCAAGGGCTTGACTCACCGAAAAGCGGGGCTAATACGGTGGGGAGGAGAACGGACGCCATCGAGCAGCGCATCGTGGGGAGGGGTGGTGTTATGAGCAAGCAACGTAGGTCGAGGAAATCGTCAAACAATGGGCAAGACAAATGGGGCGATGGCTTGGTGGCACGCAAAGAGAGACAAATGCCTGGATCGCACAAGAGCAGATTGGAGTCTGCCCTCTTACTCGCAGCGGTTTATAAACATGGTACTAAGTATCAGAAGTGCGAACAACGGCATCATGAGGTGGCGAAGAACCCCCGCAGTATCACCTTCTTTACTAGTGACGTGAAGCATAACAACCCTGAGAAATGCCGGAACATAGCGTAGTCGTTGATTGCAGCAGTATTAAGAAACGAGTTGGGAAAGGGTGAGGCAGCAGCAAAGTCGATCAGTTATTGCTAGACCGTATGGAGAGAGAGAGAGGGATAAAGAGCGAGGGGTCATCAGAGCACCAAATGAACGGGACTGAAATTCGAAGCTCTCTCTTGAGTTCTCTTCTGCGTGAGGACACTCATCTCCTCGCCTCCGAGGGAAATCTCATATAAAATAGATTTCTAGACCAAGAAAGACAATACAATTCAAGAGCCAACAGGGTAGCGTTCTCGGTTCATTTACCGAATGCCTTCCAGGGGCCCTTGGCAGATGCTGTGTGTGGACTGGACTGTGTAAAGAAAGGCAGCAAGAGAAATCGTATCCTCTGTGGCCGGTCCGGCCGGTCCGATGGCCGGGACAGATCGCGGGCCGTCCACTGGCAATGTTAGTTACTCGATTCCCTCGTCCATAGCTGCGTACCCGTGTGCCGCGCAGTGCCAGTACAGTCGTATCCGACATCCCCCGTGGTTCCTTCCAAAATGCACAATCACCGCTAGGAAATCTTGAGTATCGACAATCGGTGCACGACAATCTTGGTCGCCTGCGGCTCAGGGGTCCCATCTTATCCATTTCATGCGATTCCCGATGAGCGGGACAAATCAGCTGGAGATTTTGCCGCTCACCCTCTTCTCTCGCCAACGGTCGACTTGCGTTGCCACTCGTGTCGCTATTCCACGTTATGACCACTGCTGGTTACCGTATTGACGCGGAAATACGTTCCCGCCGAACGATCGCTGCATTATTGTTATTTTTATATTTGATCGCCCTTTCGTTCTCGAACGTGGACCGTGACGCTGAGCAAAAACAAAACTGCCGCCTGTTTGATCCCGTGAGTGATAAAAACCCACCCCGCAACGAACAGGTGAACCCTGTCAATCACTGTGCCACTCACTACACTCACGGTGCGGGTGGAATTCGGGGGTCTACGTCTCCAGGGTCGTTGTGGCTCGTGATGGCTCATTTACCAACAGCTCGTACCGTGCATCCGACGGAAGACCGCCTCAGGCCAGCGGCTTCTGCTTCGAAGTTCGAAGCAACCCGGAAAGCGTGAGGGCAGTGTGAAGGAGAAGCCTGTGCTCACTTCTTTGATTGACAGCGTAATCTGACTCAGTATGTGTGCTACCTGGCCCGGGTGCCCACTGTACATGTGTCATCATCTCACCTGACGGGGTTAACTAATAAACCTCCGGCGGCCAACCTCCTCTAAATAAGAGTTGGACACGAATCCGTCTGCCGAGATGGTGACGCGATCAAGGTAAGTAATAGGGGTAGATTAGGGGAGCGTACGTTGTTGCTAGTACCTCGGCTTGCTAGGTGAACCCTGCGCTCTCATCTTCACTGTCCACGTTTTTTCTTCCTGCTGCTATGTTACTCCAAAACTCCCTGACAACTGGCAATCTGCCGCCTTCACTACTGACCCAATGAACTGAACCATCGACCGGACACATACCACCGACAAATATTTATATCCGCCGCCTTCCATACATCATTATTGTAAAGTATTACCCACTCACCCTCCAATCATCTGAATCCAGCATCGTGGTGCAGCAATCAACGAATCATGATCGCATCACGGTGTATACGCTAATGATTACATCACCACACCCACCCATGCCTATGGACTCGCGCCAGGCTGCATTCGGTTAGTAAGTTAGCAACGGACCATTCAGGATGTCCGTATACGTCCATCACATCCCAGCACTCTGGCAACTACCATAAAGGACTCTCCCCTCCTCCTGCCTCCGAGTCTCCGGAGAGCAAAAAATGAATGAACGTGTTATACAAATGGGGAAGAACACCGGCGCGAGGCGTAATGCAGCATCTGTACATGGTCCCAATGCTGCGCCCTGCCAAAAAAAGGCCGCCCATGCCGCCGCAAATCAATCAAGGGAGAGGCCACCAAGCTACCCACAGTGATTGGCGTTGCAGAAGCCGACAGAATCCGCCGCCAGGCCGTGGCGTCTATGCATAGCCAAGGACGACGGTGGGGTTGGGGTTGTCGCTGCACCGGCGCAAGAGAGAGAAGAGGGATACAGTAGCGGCCGCTTCTTTCTGTCCCTATCAAACACGTATGTTGAACAGCGGCGTCCCGTCCCTGTCGGGGCCGGGGGTATGGTTCACCGTTATGTAAACGTCAAGGTGAGTGACGACTGTCCGTGTCTGCTTTATACACGCGTCATCCACAGCGCACACACTCCACTCATACAGTGCGCTGGTCGCGAAGAATGGTCGTTCATCAAATGGTGAAGTGCGGTGCCATCGCGGTGCAGTGCAACTGCGGGTGGTGCGGCAAGGTGCTCCTCTTCGAACGCGAGCGCCTCACCGTCGTGATGCCCCGCGTTCCTCCGAGCCTCGCGGATAGCCAACAAAACCCTAACCTCACCTGCCAGAAGGGCTGTACTGCCTCCAGGCACGCTCCACGCGCTCGCATTCGGGCCTGGCTGTGCATCTGCACAGCCCGGACCAGCTCTCAAACTGATAAATGCATGTCATAATTGTTGAATGCGTTGAGTACGTTCAGGATCATCATGCCGTACGAACTTGAATGCGAATGCGACCGGCAGCGACCAACGACAACACACCAACAACGATCGAACAATTTGCTGTCCTCCCAGACGGTCCGTCGGACCGTTCCCCGTCTGGGCCGCCTACATTTATTAGAATTAGATGGCAACAATTCCAATTAATTAATTAAAAAATCAATTGTCCCGACGTGCATTGCACTCGGCGGCGGGATGCCGGCGCTCCAGGCTACTCCGAGCCTCTCCCAGCCCGCGAGCTGCTGTACATGCAATAGCATAACGACACACGCAGCTCGCTTGCTCTGTGAGGCGGAGTACATGTGGGTACAATGTCTGGGAGCCGACACGGTGTCCCAACTGCCGCCACCGGCATGTCATTCTCAGAATGCGCCCATTTACCCGGTTCCTTCTCTCTCCCCTTTAACACTCCATCGTGCTTCTATGCTTCCGCGGCGACTTGGCCGACATAGAGCCTCCGCCGAGGCGAAGAGAGTTGGGCTGTGTGTCCGTGTTGCCAGCTCCAGCTCCCAACTTTCGGCCTTCTGATTCGGACCATCTAGACACTCGCTACTTGGGCCCAGTAAGGTGCCGCGCTTCATGTTGTGCTTTCACGTCTTGGCTCTGCTGGCGTGATCGCTGTTAGCCAGAGTTATCCAGTCCGGTCACTCACGAAGGCACCCTTCACGACCCTAGGACTACAGAGTTGCTTTATTGGCAACAATTGTGCCCCTTGGCACCGTCCCCCCCAAAAGACTACCACATACCATGGGGGTTCACACGCCGCGCGCATCCATAGGGAGGGAATGGGAAGCATGGTACCAAAAGGCACGCATGCACCTATCGGGTGTGTCGGAATGTTCAGCAATAACAACCGTTTGGGTCACCAACAAAAAGTGAACCCTCTCCGAGTTACAGTATCGGCAAACATGGAACTTTTCGGTGGCGCTCGCCACTTTCGTTCCGAGTCTTTTTGGATTAGGGTTACAGTAATTAGGCCAGCCCCTCGTCGACCATGACCGTGACTGCCGTTGGTGCATTGCCGGGACTGAGATCCGGACGCGAAACGCAAAAGCGAACTCGTGGTTTAGCACTCATGGGAAAAAACATAATGCACGCGTGATCGTTCTGTTCCGCGTAACTTTTGACTCGTACTGATACTGTATCTTCACTGTAAGTTGTAACGTAGAATGTTATTCCGGAGTTAAGAAAATCGCGCCGGCCGTGGACACGAGAAGGCGTCGTTCCCATTTCTGAGCGCTGACCGCCAACTTTTTCGTCAGATAAGAAATAATAAGAAATAATAATAATAATAATAATAATTTGGAGCATAATCAATTACCCAGTCAAATCCACCTGAAATTCATCGCATACAGTAGGTTGGTCTCGAATAAACCGACCGTCAAGCCACATCGTGTAGGGCATCTTTTTTTTTGTTCATCGTCGATAAAAAAAGACAGTGCAAGTAGACGACGTGTACCAATGGCCAGGAATAGCAATGATACCAGTGTCCGCGCCGATCGACACAATGCATGTGCATTCCCATCAACTACAGTAACTGTCCAGACTCAGGAATGCCGGCGATAATAACCCGACTAGGGGCGGCGGAACAAGCGAAGAAGTGTGATCGCCTCGCGATCGTACGTTTCTCTCGCGGGGTCGTCGACCTGTCAAGCGACGTCGAGTCGATTTTATTCCATTGAAATTTGAAGTGGAGAGGGAAAGAAAACGCCCTGAGAGGAGGAAGGTAGCATACCACAGACCAAGTGAACTGTTTCTTGAGTATCGCAAAGAAGCGCTTGTCCGCTTTTCGGCGCTTCTTGTAACAGAAGAGCACCTCCGGTGCCATCGGCGCCGACTCGTGCGGAGGTGGGACGAGTGCCGCGAGCGTGGCGACGAGTAGCGGGAATGCGGGTTCGAAGTAAACACAGTCGGCCGCAAGGACAATATCTGGCAGCGGAAGGTGCCCAGGTAATGGCTTTGACCTGGGGACGTGGAGAAGGGAGACAAATGGGACTGAGCCGGGGGTGGGGTGAGTCAGAACGTACCAGTCTAGCTCCGCCGCAGTTACGCTCGACTGCAGGTTACTGAGCGCGATATTGCGCTCCATAATTGGAATGAGCGGCCTGGCGCGGGCGATAATGAGCATTTGCATTGGAATGTTGGACTCGGAGAGAAAGGCGTACGCTTGGTCGGTAATGTACACTCGCGCACCAAAGTACCCAGCAACGAGACCGACGAGCCCCGTCCCGCTGCCCAGCTCGAGGACGGTCAAGCCCTGGAGGGCTTTGCCGCGCCGGGCGATGTAGCATGCCAAAACCTACCATAGACACACCCGATGACGATAGCAAGGAATACATAAAAGAGGGTGATAGGTCAGCACCAGAAGCGCACCTCACCAGCTGGCCATGCGATACCACCGCACCCGGGACTCGCATCAACAGCAAGGGGCAGGGAGATCGACCGTTGAGATTCGTCGGTGTCGAGTGGGAGTCTGATATTGATCTGGATGATCTGGTTGCGTAAGGACGGGGGTTGTGCTGGGAGTAGATCTGGGTCGTCGGAGGAAGCGAGGTGATGGAGAGGGTCGATGATGTCGAGAGAAACTGGTTCAGGGCCGCTGCAGGACGTGGCAATGGCGGACATGAAGTAGCGCCTATTATTGGCCCAGTGTCCGTCTCGCTGTCCGTCTCGCTGTCAGTGCACGCGGAGGTGGCTCGGTCGGGTCCGAATCGAGTCGAGTCAGACGGTTACTGTAATTTAAGTACAATCTATGTGACTTGTTTGGAGGCGGTTAAGGGATATTCCTGTGCTATGAGGCCAAGTCCCGATATTATGGCGCGTGCACATGACTGATGGTGTTCCTATAGATGGGATCTATCTATCATGACATGACACCTCTTATAACACAACACAGTAACTTCGCTTTCCCCCTCCCCACCACTCGTGCTTGGCCATGAAACTGACCTCCACTGCAACCACCACTCTTCTTCCTTTCGCTCCCCACCAGCAACTCGTTCCATCGTCCCCTTCTTCGCAACGGGCTTCCGTTTACTCAAGGGTCCCCATCAATTCCTCGATCCTCTACTCCATGCCGAGCCCAGCTTCACCGCTTCACGATCTCTTCGATGTTCCGCGTCGCCCAAACTCTCTACGATTTCGACCTTCCACAATTTCGAAAGCGTCCTACGAGTCCTCATCCTCGTCCTCCTCATCGGCGTCGTCGTCATCCTTCCCCAACACATCTCCCACCTCCTGCTCCACACCGCCATCGTCGCTGCCCCCATCACCGCCGTACGTACATCTCACTTCTATTTTTGACGACTTCGGCAATCTGACCATCGTCTGTGCTCGTGCGATGCCTTGATCGTGATCGCTACCTTTGTATTTCCTAATTAGTCCAACATCCAGCTCCTTCGGCAAATCGCGACCTCTTCCAAAGATCCCGAAATCGCAGCCCCCCGCCGTCAATTGCAAGCCCCCGGCACCCTCTCCCCTCCACTGTACCGCCGCACCGACCTCGATCCCCACCCCCAGCGTGGTCGCCGCGACAGACCACGCCGGTGTCAGTGGCGATCTCCACCACCCGCATCATCACCTGCGCGTCCACAGCGGCCCATGGTGATTCTTCCTCCCACGCTCCCGCAGCGACCATCTTCCGCGTCCCCCACCCCCCGATTGGCACCACCACCCCGCTTGTATACACCCCCGATAGATGGGTCACACGCCGCACCACTTCGTGTCCGCCCCCTCCCAGTGCGGCCGCCACCGCCTGGCCCCCCCAGCGAGGGAGACACTCCCATTGCACCATTCGGGAAATCGCGGTGGACAGACTGTCTAACGATCCCAGAAGATGATGACCCGTCCTTGTGCGATGACCGCAGAGCCATCGACTGGGACCTGATCGATGAAGTCATGAAACACGCGAGTTGAAATAACACCGCACGGACACACTACCCATGTCTTATTTCTGCTTTTCTATGGCGCCACCTTCTTGTCGTTGTCGCTTTGTCCTCCCGTCCTTGGAGATACCTCCACCCCCACGGTGTTGTCTTATCGCGGCACTTAACGAGTGCATTGTAATGAGCATTATACTACTATTATTATCTCACATTTCCCCTTCGAAACGCCGTTACTTTGTAACCGCCTTCACCATTGCCGTACGCATCTTGACGATCCAATTCAATTCTTAAAATGTTTTCCCTCCCCTCCGCTTCGAATTGTGTATGTGCGTATGTGTGTTTGTCTGCCGCTGTTTGCGTGGGAGAGACGCCGAAGCGTGGCCACACCAACCAGGTGGCTCGGCTCTACCTTCTCTTCCAGTCGTGGCGCAAAATACCTCGAACCATCCGTTTTTTTAGTTTCATTCGTCCATTCGGAGGAACTGGGGCACATTAACGGGAGATGGCTTTTATATGTCGCGCCAAGATTTGTATTCGATTCGGTTCTTTTGGTCTACCTTCGTTGTACTGGTGGAACTAAGTTATATTGTGCGGCACCCTCCAAAGCAGAAACAAGACGGTGCCTTTTCTTTGCTTTTTTTCTCACTCAGTCCGGGTTCTTATCAAGATACGAGGCACACGGACACCAAAGAACCGCATGTGCCCGATAAAGAAGTACAGCCAGTAGTCGTAGTAGTAGGGATAGTCGGTAATAGTAAGAAGCAGCAGCGGCCTAGGACGACGGATTAGGCATATATAGTAGCTACTCCATACTCCGGTACCACCAGGGTCTCCGCGGAGGTTTCTCGAGTTCGTGTATACTAACTATACATGTCTCATAAGGGTAACACGCTTGGTTTTACCTAAAACCATGGGAAAGTAAGACCCGAGCGTGTGAGCATTCGCTCGGACGTCGCTCGGACGTCTCAACACTAAGCGACGTCCATGTCCTTCTCTTCCAAAACCGAGCTGCGCAATCATGTAAGTACAGAAAGTTGGGGCATAGAAAGACGTAAGGAGAGTAGAGCCAGGTACAGTACTGTATTATCAGTTTAATAGAACACAGGCAGGTTCGGATCAAAAAACTCCGGAACTCGCCTTGAGTCAAGCCTCAGGCCAGGCCGCCTGAGAGAGCTTCTTGGGCGTGGAGGGTCTTACTGGTCCGAGAAAGCTCCAACTAATCGCGCCAGGGCACATGAATATTTGCCACCCAGCCCCACTGTCGACCCGTGTGATGAATAACACAAGTATGAGAGGAGGTACAGTCTGAAACGCGAAGAACCGAGCGAGACAAAATTGACCTCGCCCGAGGATGACTGAGGTGGCGCACACGTGTGGAGTCATCTGCTGCGTACATGCATGCTGTCAACTTGGATCATTGCTAACAAGGCGGGCCAGGTGCTGGCTTCCACGTATCCGTATCCGTATCCGCGCGCCCAATTCTATCCATGGGACCGCGGCGCATTTACTCTTCTGGACCCTCGGAAGGCTTCTTACACTCTGTTTGTTTTGTGCTTTGCTGTCTTCATTCGCAGCTGGCAAAAGTGCCTCCGGCTGACCGTATGTCCTGGGCTCTTGGCACCCGTGCTGCGGCGTGGCCGGGCATCTCGGTTGTGTGGGAACTATAGAGTCCGAGTCGCTTCACGTGAACTCTGCTACCGAGGGCTGGACCCTTTTAGCACGCTTCCGTTCCATGGCAAACTGAATACCTTATCTTGTGCGATCTCATAAAAATTAAAATAGATCGGGCGTGTTCACTTTTTTGCCCAAAACGAGTCATGGCAAGTCTAGTGGAAAGTCTAGTGGGATATGGGAATACAGGAATCAGGATTGACGTCGTAGGCGAGAAACCCGGTGGGTATAGTATAGGCACGACGTGGCATCCTTTTTATTTTTTGGCGACGTGGCATCTTCCAACAGCATTGTTGTACAAGAAAAGTGTGTGACCACAAACTACATGGCAGGCAAGCCATCAGGCCATGCATCATTGCATCAGGCCAAGCGATGCACCGAGGAGGCGTCTCTTTGACCGCTTGCCGATCGCGCGACACAGATTCAAATCTGGTCCACCCGACATCATTTGCCGAAGATAATACGACAACGATGTGGAAGCTAACTTACAGCGATCATATCCCGTTCCTATTGCTATTGGCAAGAACACCAATTCCGTGTAATAGGCGTGGGTGCCCGCGTCTTGTGTGATTTCTCGTCTTTCGTTTTCGTGCTGAACAAATTTCTATAACGAAAACCGAACCGAACCGAGAGAGGTGGCGTAGCACTAGCAAATCCCCCTTTTTGTCCTTGTTTTGTCCATTTTTTATGCGCGTCTTTGTTTGGTCTAGCCTAGGGTGTATTTCCGGGTGACACGAGGGGGGAGGCACCACTCCGTAACTCTGTAGGCGATCCCGAGAAAGGAGACGGGCTCGAGAGGCCGGGTCCTATCAGTGACTGCGAAGCCTGGAGTGCGATTGCGCCGATTGTCCGCGTCGCGGAGGGCCGCGGTCCGCGTCAAGGTCCGGTGCTTCCATACACCGGCTGGTGAAATGCAAAGCAAATTCGGCCTGTCGTTGTGGCCGACTACAGTGCGCGTGCGCGCGATTACCTGGTTGAGTGTGGAATGTGGAGTGTGTGGTGACAACATAAGATAGTCCCCTACGGGGAATCGCAGATACGTGAAATGGGGCCAAGACAACCGAGTCGGAGAAGGAGCGCGAGAGTCGGCGCTTCTTGCGGCGCTTGGACAGGCACAGACGCGAAACACGGCGAAAGACGTGCAGTTTAATGGTTCAAAAAAAAAAAAAGACGTGCAGTTAAGCTCATGCAGCATACTGTAGCAGTGCGTCTAATCGCCGCTTTGTGTTAGGAAGCAATTCGGGGATTGGATAATCTTTTTGTCCTCGGCTCACTCTCACTTACCACGGTTGGGCAGCTGCAAAAACTCACGGTGGAGTTATAAAATTCTCGACTTTGTAGACACAACAAAAGACAGATATAGAGCAAGACTGAAGTATTTGAGTACCTACAAGAAGTGGACAATGCCAGTGAGTAAGGAAATTGGAACCAAGCAAGGCGGTAAAGATGAATCGGAAAGGGGAGGCCAATGGTCGGATTATTCCAAGGATTGCGAAACAGGGTGACCCCGGGCTGTTACATACGAGACCGAGCGACGTCGGACGGTCGGGGAATGGTGACAGTGCAGTTACAGCATAGACTCGGAAGCACACCAAAACGGAGCAAGCTCTTTTTCTGAGTACATTTATATTCCGGAGCATGAAGCAAAGACAAAAACTGGTCGGCCGTAGATATTTTAGAGGGATAGGTCAAATTACTAGTAGGAAAATCCAAAAGATAGGTATAAAAATTATTTACAGGTGGACCCTCGGATCGAGCAAGGGTCGAGTGGCTATTCGAGATAGGTTATTGAAGTTGGTGTCGTTCCGCGCGAGTCCATTGCCAATGACCAAGGGTCAATTTAAACTACGTAATAGAATCGTTCCAAAAGAACTTCCTGTACCTGTGGCTAGGTCTCTTTCGGGAACACCTGGCAACCATGGTGGCCTCGAGGGTTTGTGCGTGGTAGGGCGGCTGACTCCAGAGTGGAGTATCATTGGAGTATCCCCGGAGCGAACTCATGGAGGGAAAAAATGCTTATTGTAACTGTATGCGTGACTGGCATCGCAGCTACTGTACTCATCATTGGCTAGGACAACAATGATCAGTTGATACTAAACGGGCAAAAAAACGAGCGTACCATCACTCACCATCCCGGAGACGCTGTACAACAGTAGTAAGCAGACGCAGACATGGGTCTTCTTCCTGGACAGGTCGCCCGACTAAGTTATATCCGCCCGTCAGATAAGTAATGCGGGGCTTCGTGCTAGGATGTCTAGCGATTCCCTAGCAACGGGTCGCACTTCTTGACACTGCACAGATGCCATCGAAAAATTTAAAATAAATAAATAATCAGAGAAGGGAAGAGAAGAGAAGTCAATAAAAAAGACTGAGATGGCAATTTTGACATTTATGGAGAACGAACCGTTTGAACGGAAGGAAATCGGGGTACAGTACGTCAAGTGAAACTGTACTACAGTATGATGTAACGAAATAGTGGCGCATGCGAGCGCCATATAATACCTCTAACTTACTGGGGCGGAACGGTCAGGCATTCTAAAGAGAAGCGCGATGACGCCAGCGCGCGCCGCGCAGAGCTTGATAGAACGCCGGGAGGCACACAGAGCTAGTACTTGTTTACTAAGGACGGTGAATAAGCCAAGTCGGGCTGAAATAATCGTCCGAGCTGTCGTCGCTGGGTCCGTAATTGGTCAGCAACCATGCCGGGCTTACTGTCAGGACAGAGGTAGAGGATTGGAAACGGCATGTCGTTCGTGCATGGTTCTTGGTAATATCTACGCACGTGTGAGAAGCGCGCAGAGATGCAATTACTTCACGTCAGAGCCGGAATACGGGATAGTATACGCAGGACGGCCCCAGCAAGACAGAGCGTGCCGGAAAAGGCAAGATACAAGACGGAGAAGCTTTGGACTTCAGCAGGTCGGCGTATTGATAAGATGACCAACAGATAGCCTAGCCTAGAAATACCGCATATGTGTAGAGCTCTGATAGGATTGGGACGAACTTTGGCCTAGAAGAGGTGGCTAGGGGACCGGGAAAATGTGAAGGGACAGCGGTATCAGTGCGCCTCACCACGCCAGCAAAGCTGAGGTAGCATGACTAGGAGATGCTTCTCACCTATGGCGTAGATACGATGGGTACCTCAATCCAGGACCGATGATGCTACGACCCTTCCATTCGTCCTAATAGGGGCGTGGTGCATGTGGTATGTGAAGTACTGGGATGTCGAAATCCTATTTTGCGACTTGGGGCGAAGGTTCTCGACCTGTGATTCGGTGGATATCCTCGAGGCTTGTCCTTTATGAGCCTGAGACGAAGTGGGGACGTGGGAGGGGAGGAAGAACTCAGTGTGGGCGCTAGTTTCGACGCGTGGCATGCGGCGCTCTCCCAAACTTTTTTTTTCTTTATCACGGACGACGACGATGTCGCCCGAACACAAGAGATCTCGCTCACCCTATGCATATCGCGAGCTTTCCCCATCGTGAAGCCAAGGCGTTCTTCGGGTCATCTGCCTCTGTCTGCCATAAGCCAGCCAGATTCTACGACACCCAAAGTACTGGATAGCTACATGCATCAACCGACTGATGACTGTGAAAGCCAACCAACACTGGACTGCGGGACTGCGGGACCGAGACCGAGTGGCTGACTGTACTGAGGCTCTGACTCTGACTGACTCCTCTGGCCTGACTTGACTCGTGTTTACGCCACAGCCACAAAATATGTAGGTTGTGGCGCTGACTCCATACATCCCTCAAACTACCATCTGGTCTTACAACGACATCTACGATGAGCCAACAAGGAGCCAATATACGGGGAGCTTACGACGGAGGTGGTCGGGGCAGAGGCGGCAACAACACCGGACGTGGTCGAGGTCGAGGTCAAAGAGGCGGCTTCTCGCCTTCTGTTCGCGGAGGTCGTGTAGTGGGCGGTGGAGCCCCATCCGGCGCTCCCTTAATCTACAAAGCCGACCAACCCGCTCGAGTCGACGCCCGCGTTGATTCCGCCGACGAGCTCATCCCACGTCTTCGAGGTTTAGGCCTCACCAAAGAGCATCCTCCGCGACCAGGATACGGAACCATTGGCCGGGCAATCGTCGTCCGGGCCAACTTCTTTGCCATGGAACTCACTCGCGACACTTACTACGAATACGTCGTGGACATCTCTCCCGTATCCCACTCACGGAAACCCACGGCACACGTCAAGAGTCGTGTGCTCACACTTTTCGAGAGGAGCCCCAAGGCTCTCCCTTACATCCATAAAATTGCGCACGATGGTGCACAACGCCTCGTGGCTGCGGAGCGTCTACCTCAGCCGTTGCAAGGCGTCGTTAAGTATTTCGACGACGAAGACTCCAAGCCTCGACAAGACGCTGATAGTTACACCGTTTCGGTCCAATTCACCGGAGAGCTACCCACTGCACCGCTGAAAAGGTACGTCCGTTGCATTAATCATTGACCTAACTGAGAGTACAACCTTCTTAGGTTCCAAGACGGCGACGTCGCGAACATCAACAAAGCGAAAGAAATCGATCCTCTTATTTCCGCCCTCAATTTGATCATGCAGCGCCAGGCGGCACAGCATGGTGTTCGATTTGGCAAGAACCGATACTTCTTCGATGACGGCGAGAAGAGACAACTGGGACCACAACTTCTGGCTCTCATGGGTTTCTACTCGTCCGTGCGGCCTGTTTACAAGCAACTAATGGTCAATGTCAACGTGTGCATGGCTGCCTTCTACGAACCCGGAAAACTATCCGACGCCCTGCACGCCTTTCGCTCACGCTCACGCGGAGCAATCCCTCAAGATTTCCTGGCCAAAGTTAAAGTTTCCACAAATTATCGGGGGTACAAGTGCGTCAGGGCGATATTTCGCATTACGGACGTCTCTGCAAAGAAGCAGAAATTCTCCTCTAAGGAGCATGGTCGAAAGGTCACCGTCGAGGAATATTTTTCGAAGAGTACGTTCTTTTTCTCAATTAATTACTGTATTTGTACTGACTCTGTTGAAGCGTATGGTATCAAGCTAGAGGAAGCCGACACGCTACCTCTCATCGACATTGGCAACTCCGGAAAACCGGTCTACGTCCCAGCGGAGCTTTGCACTATTGAGCGAGGCGAGCCCTTTTTCGGCAGGCTCGGTCGCAACGAAACTACCTCTATGCTACGATACGCCAGTCGAAAACCGGCTATGAACGCGCAACTCATAGTAGAGCGGGGTTTGCCGAGGTTGGGTTACACCCCTACTACCCCTGTGCTCGACGCTTTTGGCGTGCACGTCTCTGGCGAGATGTCGGTCATCCCTGCTCGGGAGCTGCCACCTCCCAAAGTGACATATGCCAAGGGTTCGCCGCGAGTTGAGGGTGGGAGTTGGAACCTTCGAGACGTCAAATTTCATCGCGGATCCAAAGCTCCAAATTGGGTGGTGCTTGTCGTGCGTGACGGCGTAAAGGAGCTCTCATTCGATGGCACAAACGACCCAAGGCTCCTCGGGTTCCTCAATGCTTTCGCCAACAAGTGCAGGAACAACGGAATCGACCTGGCCCTCAAACCTTCTTCGATTTTAGAGACTGACGATCTTTCTATCATCGAGGATCAGAAACGCAGGCCCGCTGCCGTCGCACGGATTTCGCGAGCAATCGAGAGGTTTGGAAATATGAAGAATATCAGCTTCATCCTCGTTCTGCTCCAGAAACAGGACGACTTCCTTTACCCCGGCATCAAACGGCTCTGTGCCGTGGACTTTGGAGTACATTCGCAATGCCTGTGGCTCAAGAAGGCGCTAGATGAGAAGGGGCGAGAACAGTATCTCGCCAATGTCGCGCTCAAGTTGAACACCAAACTTGGCGGAATAAATCACCTCCTTGGACAGGAGGCGATGAGTTGGCTCCGAG
Source organism: Lactarius sanguifluus (assembly GCA_021527775.1). NCBI lineage: Eukaryota > Fungi > Basidiomycota > Agaricomycetes > Russulales > Russulaceae > Lactarius > Lactarius sanguifluus. The sequence goes on along the minus strand of JAKEYF010000075.1, from coordinate 49,923 downwards.
AGAAACCCACGATCCTGGTCGGCATCGACGTTACGCATCCTAGCCCAAAGAGCGCCAGCGGCACTCCGTCAATTGTGGGAGTCGTTGCGAGTGTCGACAATGACTTCGTGCAGTTCCCCGCAAGCCTACGCCTCCAGAAGAGCAAGAGAGAGGTCAGTGACGCCGTTGATCGATTTTATGATGTTCTCAACTCACATGGTTGTTGTAGGTAATCAGGGAGAATGTCCTCCGAGATATGATTGTCGAACGTCTGCAGGCGTATCGCCAACGTATGAAGGTCTTACCTGAACGTATGATTGTCTTCCGTGATGGCGTATCTGAGGTATGATTGATTCCATTTTTACGGTCGTGGTGATTGAGCTAACTGAGTGGTATCTAGAGTCAATACACCGAGGTTCTTGAACAAGAGTTATCTCAAATCTTTCAAGCATTCGCGAGAGTTGACCCGAAGAATCCCAAGTACCGCCCGGTGCTGAGCATCGTCGTCTGCGGCAAGCGCCACCACGCGCGGTTCTTCCCGACCGACTCGAAGTACGCCGACCGGAACGGGAACACGCGCCCGGGCACGGTCGTCGACAAGGGCATCACCTCCGTCCTCGACTTCGACTTCTACCTCCAGGCACACGCAGGCCTGCAGGGCTCCGTCAAGTCGACGCACTACGTCGTGCTCTACGACGAGTCCTCGCTGACCGCAGACGACGTGCAGCAGGGCGTGCACACGGCGAGCTACCTCTACGCCCGCGCCACCAAGGCGGTCAGCCTCGTCCCGCCCGCGTACTACGCAGACATTGTGTGCGAGCGCGCACGCTACTGGATCCACGAGTTCCTCCTCGCTAATACCCAGGACGACGACGACGCGAGCTCCAGCACGAGCACGAGCACGCGCAAAGGTGCGGACTCGGGAACAAGCGCGAGTGCGGGCCGGAGAAAGCTCACACGCGAGGAAGCGGAGAATCACGTGTTCGCGGCCGCAGAGCGGGCATGGGGCAGTGGGCTCCATGCCAATTTGCGGGATAGTATGTTCTATCTGTGAGGCATGCAGGTGTTGACATCTCTACTCTATTTTTTTTTCCTCATTTTGTGTTTTATTTCACCCGGGGATTCTGGTGAGGTGATGATATCCTAACAACGTCTCCCTGGTCCCCGGTCCCATTCTTCTCTAATGCACGTACTGTATTCCATCGCACGCACCACTCAGTGTGAAATTGCTTTAGTATTATTCCCCCACCCGCGTCGTGTCGGGCTTCTTAGGAGGTTCCTTTCCAGGAGTAGTATACTGTATCCATCACACGTTGGCTGTGACATAGCTACAATACAATTCAAGGTTTCAACTTGCGTTCAATAGTCAAAAAAAAAATGGGCCCCGATATCTGTGATCGTTGGCCGGATTACTTAAATCACTCTCGTGATCCACGGTCTAATTAAGCAAATATCAATATCTTTGGTGTTCTGTTTTTCATCTATTTTCATCGGCGGTGTCATGGATAACCGGTTAACCACTCAGTACGACTACGGATTAGAGCATTGTACCGCCGTACAATGGAGCATCCAAGTGGTACGCGTCGTTCTCCGATTTACTCACTATCATCCGAATCCAGCCCTTCATCACCGTAGCTGAAGAGCCGACCACGGTCCTGGAGATCAGCCAGGGACTCATTCATGTCTCTCGCGTGCTGGTCCTCCACGCAAACCAACCTGAGGGCCGGCAACACCTGGGCGCGTGCCTCCACGGTCTGGCCTTCGAGTGCATGAGCAATACTCCCCACCAATTCCTCGCATATACGCAATTTCTTCACAGCTGTGAACGGGCGGAAGAGTTCCAGCCATTCGATGTCGTCCGTATCGTCGCCTTCAGGTTGCCAATTTGATGACGGATCGTCGTTTATTGTGATCTTGAGATGGACCACATCTGAAAGCATCGCGGAAGTTCGGTTGAGCACCTGAGCCATGTCAAAAACTTGATCGTGCCTCCTTTCGCATGAAGGGATTTGAATCGCGATGGTAGGCTCATCTGGATCGATTCCACGAAAAAAATTGAACCAAATATCATCATCTATAAAGGATATTTCCCCGTGCCCGAACCGAGATGGCTTGATGACTGAGCGCTCGATGAACTTCGATAACTCGGCAACTTGAAAGTCAAGCCGCTCGGTGAATGAGTATATTATGTTGATCGATTTGAGTTGGGGGGCGTCGATTCGGGCCATGATGACCTCTAAATATGTGCTGTGACCGTCAAAGCAAAAGCTGGTGAGAGACGGAAGAATAACACGCGTCTCGGGAGGTGAATGTACTCGATCGGTGTCGGAAGCTAGCGTGTAGAATCCGATGGAAAGATATTCTAGGCTCTGTAAGACAGCCAGACATGCAGCAAAGGCCGCAGATGAAATGTAGCCAGTCTGGCGTGGTCCCTCATGGAGTATAAGTTCGACGAGGTTACCAGCAGAGGAAAGAAGGGTCGGTAACGTTAGAAAGGGAATGCCGTTGAACTGGATTTTCCGTAAAGATGGGGCGGATCTGCCCAAGAAATCATTAGGAAGGACAGGTGCATTTCGACCTTCCCAGGAAATTTCAAGGTACCTCAGCTCCGGAAATGGCACCCGCATTAAAGGGACCACCTTCTCCAAAACTGCGTCCATTAATGCAAGCCTGAGATGGCGTACACGCTCACGTCGCTCGAGTGCGGCAAACATATTATCTTCATCGTCAGGAGTGAGGTCCTTCCAACTGTAATAGCCGTAGTCAATGGAGAGAGGAAGGGTTTGTGGCCAGTAGCCTATAACCTTCCTGACGGGTGCACCATGAGTGCAGAGGAGTTGGAGGTCGAGACGGAGTGGCGATGCAAAAATGATTTCTCGCCATCTTCGGCAAACGTGCACCAGCGTGTGCCAATTCCAAAAGATGTAAAAAGGGTCTCCATCAGTGGATCTTCTGATGAGGTCAAAGGTTTCTAGTAAGACATTGTCGGTGAGGGTGTCAATCGTGGTTGTGCCTATTGCGTATCCGTGACTCTCGCCTAGTATCCCACACAAGTCAGTACCCGTTATAACGCCATACGAGAACTCGAAGGCGTACATTGAGACCTCATCTCCCCTCGTTCCTTTTGGTGGCTTTGAGTGATCTTCCCAGAATCAATGTCTTTGCGAGAGGCGTGCGTCAGTGTTGGAGTGGCACAATCGCTTTTCTGGGTATGTGGGCGATCACTGAGGGAGATTGGCAGCGGGTGCTCAGTACAGTAAATTTATGGAAATATGGCAAAAGGACCCGAACTCGACCCACGGCTCCGTGGACGAACACAAAACATTCACGCACGTGATCGCGCCTCCAACCAACTCAAGGCTGGAGACTGGCCGGAGAGTGCTAGAGCACGCGGGACAAGCACAGCGAGGACAGAAAATCAACGGATTAGGTTAAGATTTAGCCATGAGAAAATATCTTCTATTTCTTTCGCGTATCGTCGTTTCCTACGTGAATTGTACGGGATGAAGGTAGGACGTTTTCGATCAAATAACACCAGACTAAAAGAGGCACACGCATGGTTCCGAAAAAAAAGGGGGGGGTGGGAAGGGGACACACTACAGGGCTTTCTCCTAACGCCTCCGATTGAACTCGTCTTTCGTGTCGACGACGGTTACAGGGCAACCGGAGAGCTGGCGCAAAGAGAGGAATTGCTCTATGGATCCCACTGGCTCGTTCTGGTCCTCGTCTTCATCCTCGTAATCAGCAGCCTCGTCTAACCATATCAAACGGAGCGCTGGAAGCACGTCGGTGGCCGTCTCCTCCGGGTCGGCGGTGTCCTCGAGCGCAGAAGCAATGTACGCTGCAGCCCCCCCAGATAAATGCAACGTTTTCACTGCAGGAAATAGGCGGAAGAAGGGCAACCAGTCCGTGACGTCCATTTCCTGCGGGTGTACATGGTCCCCGTGGGCGTCCAGATGGTTCAGGTTGGAGAACATAGGGACAAGTTGACCAAGAAATTGGACAAGGCACAGAACCTGCCTACCTAACCATACTTGGCCCAAGATTTTTAGAGAAAGACGGGCTTGACGACGACCCCCTTGTGGGTAATTAAATTCAACGTAGGTCTCCTCATGAAAGAAAGTTACTTCCGCGCGGCGGAACTTGTCAAGCCTGAGGTTTTTTGTGTGATCGATGAACCGAGAAAGCTGGGTAGCTTGAATCTCCTGCACGAAGTATTCTATTGCGAGGTCGTCGAGTCGAGGCGCATCAATTTGGGCCAAGAAGTCCTCCAAGTACTCGCAACAACCTCTGTAGTGAAACACAGTGAGAGCGGAAAGGATGACTCGCATTGGTGGATCCGGACGACTTCTCCTTCGATCGGGGGGAAGTGTGCCATCATAGAAAGCAATGGAAAGGGTTCTAAGCCTGGTTAACACGGCCAGACTTCCGACCATAGCCTCCGGTGAAATGTAACCATTCTGGTATATACCCTTGAGTTTGAGAGTGACGAGATCACGAGCTGACAAAAGAAACGTTGGCAATTGTGGGAAGGAAACGCATTTTAAGCAGAGATATTGTAGACGTGGGGCAGATTCACCCAAGAATCCCCCGCCGGGGATGACCGGCGTACCTCTAAAGAAAGGGGCTGGCAAATCTTTGAGATCCCATGTGAGGTCCAGATATGTCAGCACAGGAAATGGCGCCTGCATGACAGTAGCCATGTTATTTAGCAGTGAGCTCGATCCAAGAATATCGATACGGTGTACGCGACTGGCGTGCCTACTAAGTGCAGCAATGACGTTATCTTCGTCCTCAGGAGCAAGGCCCCTGCCATAGACGTCAATACGTCCGGGGTAGTTAAGGGTGAGAGGCAAGGTGATGGGCCAGAAATGTAGATTCCGCCTGAGAGGTGTCCCGTATGAGCAGCTAAGGTACAGATCAAGACGCTGTGGTGATGCAAATATGATTCTTCGCCATCTCTGGCAGACGTGTACTAGCCTTTGCCATTTCTTCGTGCGTTGAATAACCTCAATTCGATTCGTGAATCGATTCGTAGTGGGGTCGCGTAGACAAAAGTCAAATATTTCTAGGAAGACATCGTCCGAGAGCACGTCGATTGTCGCTCCATGTCTGTAATTCTTGGCTGTGCACGCAACTCAATGATCATTAATTACGGGCTCAAGACTGTCGAACACGTACATTGAACCCTTCCAAAATTGTTCCATAGGGAGAGTCGATGATCAGTCATGGAATGGGGGCCATGCTCCTCTCTGGTCTTCTCTTCCACCGCCGATCGCAGCGTCCGAGTCGTCTGCAAAACACGAGCGCATATATCTGCAGCGTCGCGCTCTACCCCTTCTCGTAAATGTATAATCCGTTTGTCTTCCCGGTTGTGGTCGTGTGCAAGAATATCGTCGATCAGCGATAACACCGAGTAGCCATTGAGTAAGAGGCATTGAAGGACATTATCGAGCTCTGGGCGCATAGTATGGTCCATTAACGCAGAGCAGATATCGGGAATGGAGTACACGCTCGTGCCCACATCGAGACTCCCAAAAGGGTTGATTGATTTTCCAGAAAAGAATATACCATGCTTACCACACCTCTGCAAAAAGTACCCGTATCTACAAATTCTGAAAGATCGTAATAGAACAGTACTTTCCTGAAACCCTTTCTTCCAAATAAAAATACTCTATGTTCTATAGCATGTGTAGATGTGAGATCATACAATATAATGAGGATCAGAGCAAAATTGTGGTCGTGAAAAATCAACAAAAGTGATGGGGCGATCCAGAAAGCGTGCCGTGCCCACAGCCTCAGATCTGAGATCTGATGCGACCCAATCACTCACGGCTTCCGATTTTGTGTGTGTATGTTTATCGTTTGCCATCGTGTGTAGTGTACATATGTTCAAGTCGGCGCAGTATTTCCGTGTATGTGTATGTTGCCGCTGCCACATGGCCTGGAGAACCGGGATTATTTGCTTTTACCTGCCCGCCCCACCCTTTTGCCATGGGACCGATGGTGAGGATTGTTGTATCCACCGACGCTCATCTGGTCGCTCCTTGGGTCGCTCCGGGAGGGCCACCCGTCACGACTTCGCTTCGGCAACAAAGACCCTCATCGAGAACGCCTCGCGCTTTCGCCCCTTCTCTACTGCCTTCCTTACATTTCGCCCAAGTAATTCACCTAATTACCTGTAATGCTTGTGCATGCCCCCGGCACTACTTCTCGGAATATACCTAAAGCCGATCACCTCTCTGCGTCGTCGACTCTCCTGCCGCGCGCCGATATCTCGTCTCACCTTTTCTCCCGGCGCTGCACGGAACCCGTCCCTGTAGGTGTAGAGCAGCGACTCGCTAAGATTAACCACTCAGAGACAGCGTGGGACATGCGCTTGCGCCGATGCATGTATCCTATCTTGTATCCTATGGTGATATTTGTTTGGCAAGTTGCCAGTAGCCAAAGTTTCAAATTTGTTCACATCAGCATAATGGAATCTTATTAGATCTGGCACTTCTGGTGCACATGCATAGAACATACGCCGGATCATCCGCTCCATGCCCTCATTCGTTCACGTATTCGGACAGCACTCTTATGATCTCTGCTTTTCCTCCCCCTTTCGCCAAGTCAAACGGAGTTCTGCCCTGTTTATCGCATGCGTTCGCATTACCGCCGTGCTTCAACAATAATCGTACAAGTTCCAGATTTCCACCTTCACTTGCCTTGTGCAACAAGGTCCGGCCATTTTGATCCCCCGCATTGACCTCGGCATTGTGCTCAAGAAGTATCTCGGCGACTTCGAGACGTCCATTAAGTGCTGCGAGGAGCAGTGGGGTCGATAGATTGTACTGCTGGGCATTTACGTCTACGCCACGGTCGAGTAGCCAACGCGCAACGTTAGTCAAACCTTCAACTGAGGCGCGATGGAGGGGAGTTTGGTCCCATATGCCCCGGATATTCACATCAGCGCCGTTCTCCAGTAGTAACCATACAACCTCAACGTCCCTTTGGGAGACTGCTGCGTGCAAGACAGTCCCGTAGTGACCGCCCTTGGCATTTACGTCCTGCGGACGACCCGAGAGGACGTGTTCAACCAGGACACGATGTCCAGTCCGTACGGCGTAATATAAGGGGGGTGCGTCCGGTTGTGCCGGGCCTGTCCCAGAACTGCCAGATCTCCAAGGACTGCCGACTCTCCAAGGACTGTCCACGTCAGAGAGCCAGATCCATGCGGCGAGATGCGGTTTGTCTGGATCAAATAGATGATCGATCCCATCCCTCACGTAAGACAAAACATTCTTGGACTCGACGTGGTCGATCCAGTACTCTGTTGCATATTGAGCAAGGGGAAAGCCCGTGATGCTGTCGCGGTTAACTTGTTCGTCTAGTCGAAGGAGGACACCCAGAGAGGCTTGTGCGAGAATCGTGTGGGCAGATTCGAGGCGGATATGGAATCGGGACACCTCCCCAAGAGAATTTGTTGCGAGGCGATTCGATGTCAAGAACTCCTTTACGGAGAAGTGGGAGAACTGAACCACCCGGGAATGACCATTGTCGACGACGGCCACCAAACTGGAGCACGCTGACAGCACCGCTTCTTCTTGATCTTCCCAGCGCCAATCCGCGTTTAGTTTCGGGACCCCTCTCGCGTTAAAGTCGACGGCCATGACTTCTGCAAGTTCTTCGACTCGAAGTGGACGAACAGCCACGGTCAGGCATTGCAGAAGACGATAGGCGTACGCTCTGTTCGCCTTGTTGATTCCCTTCAGTATGTGCTCGTATGTCTCGTCCAGAGACTCGGGTAATTCTTCGAGGATCTGGAGCACACTCGATGGGAAACAGTGACGTAATGCCTCTAATTGACAGAAAACCCATCGGAACCTGTGCGAAATTTCAGCATGCGTGACGAGGGAGCAGCGATGGATGACCCTACATTCCGTCAGCTTTTTCTGAGAGTGTCCTAACGACTAGGTCCCTTTCCTCCGCTCTCCATCTCCGCATCCTTGAGTCCGAGTGAATAACTGAGCTAACGTAGTTCGCGATATCCGTTTTCTGACCACTTTCGTCGTGAAGAGAGATTCGGAGGGGCGCCAGAGGCTCGAGGACAATGCGGATGTCGATCTCAGGACGGCTGGTTACACACAAACGCAAGTTCGAAAGTTTCAACTCGACGAGATCTTTGACAAGTCGTAGGAGCCTTTCACGTGGTGACGGCATCCCCGATGTATTGGGACATTCATCAAGCGCGTCCACGATGAGGTAGATTGGGGTTGTTCCGAGGGCCACAAGCATGGTCTTGAGGCATTGTGTGAGTGCATCGTCGTTTGGCTGTACCGAGCCCCGACGGTAGGTAGAGTACAAGTCCAGAAGAATGTCACAATAAACATCGGATTGGTCAGAGAGCTGGATAAGAAGGGAGGAGATTAGAGCGTGGGGATCTTGTTTTCCGGTGTCCTTGAAGTCGAAATAAAGTAGGCCATCGACGCAAAGCCGGCCTTGCAGACATTATCCATATCTTGGATGATTACGGAGCTAGTTGAAAATATAACCTGAACTGGATTATAGACATAATAAGCAAAAACAAACCTAAGAATACTCTTCCCCGAGCCCGCTACCAGACAGAAAGGCATTAGTAGTAAATTTGTTGGCGAAAGAAAAAAAACGTACGTTTTCCGTGGACCCACAACAAGCCACCAGAAGCCCCCCAGCCATTGAAGATGTCGCAACGAGTGAACCACGTTGCAGTACCCTTGTGGTGAGCACCACCGGCCGTGTTGTAGTTAATGGATGGGTCGAGGGGAGAGAGCCACTTTCTGAGGTCACGCCGAAGCTGGTTTCCTTTAAATGCATGTGAGCAGTTGCAGGGGCACTGGGGAGATCACGGACGGTTCATATCGCCTACGCTGTTCACGATCCGTTCAATTGCTGCGCTTCTTTCTCTTCCCCCTGATCAAACTGAAGTGTGAAGGTGGTGTCTGGGACAGATAAGTAGGCATTACGCACCATTGAGGATTAGCTTCACATTGTCATCGACGACCCTCACCCTGTCATCGACGGCCTGCACCTTGCGGTCGACGCCTTGCACCCTCGTGTTGACGCCCTCTACCTGGTCGCCGATGCCTTTTACCTTGTCACCGACATTCTGAGTCAGCCTCAGGACTTCAGCGGTCGCCATACGAGCCTCTTCTTGCGTCAGTTTGTCAAGTCTCTGAAACGCATCCTCAATATCTCTTCTTCCTATCAGCTTCTTGAAGTATTTTTCTGAATCAAAGATACTCAAAATGAAATCAGAGTATAACTGAGGACAACGTACTTGCTCGCCCTTGTTTGATTTCCTTGGTCGCTATCGCGAAAATCGACAACACCTCAACCATGATCTTTATGATAACGTCCGTCATGGCTACCGTCTGCGGAACTCCCGTATAGGCCTCGAGACGTTTGAAGAAGTTCTCTACGCGTTCGAAGATGTCGACGAGAACATCATGGCTAGCAGCAACGTCCCTGGATGCCTGAACGACCGCACTGTCATGATGACCCGTACGGAGGTAACTGAGACACTCACCAAGAGGAGAACTCCAATTCCAGCAAAGATCACCTTGGCGGGCGAGAATACCTAGAAAATGAATATTAGAGCCTAGATCTCAAACGGGCCAATCTTCCGAGACTCACCAAGCCAACACCCTCACCGAGTGTAGCCGAAAACGCGTACAGGACATTAACGGTAGGATTTAGCCACTTTGTTAACCTCTCATCGTCTCTCCGAGACTGATCAAACTCCTGAACCTGAGCTTGAAGCACAGCAAGAATTGCGTCGGGAGAGTCGCAAGTCTTGAGCCAGGAGGCTAAGGGATGAGACGTGATGTCCCGCCCAGTCCGCTTTTTGTAGGCTTGGACGGCGGTTCTAAAGATAGACTCGAAGTTGGAGGAAGAGGCGCTCGCGAGAGGGGGCTGGGACATGGTGTGATAGTGGGGACGTCAGTTCGGGTTGAAAGAAAGCGTACACGGCGACCAATTAATCCCTTGGACACACAGCCACAGGCCCACAGCCTCGTGCACTGCAGATATTCGGGCTATCTAGATACGGACGATCTTGCGGACGATAGACGAGCTCCGATTCGATAATGACAAACACGGGGGCACAATCAAGAATCAAGGCGCTTACACCAGAGAGATAGTTCGAGCTGAAGGCTTGACTGAAGGAAGACAGGACTACGAGTGCGCTGGGTGGCAACAACTTGAACTCGGAACTCGAACATTGCTGTGCGGCACAGCGCACCGTCTCGGCCCGGTAGCCGCAGCAACTGCCACTAACTGTCCCTTATGCAATCGTGCGCCATCCCATTCCTTGTTGTCACCACTAGTAATCGCGCTGCGGAATCAAGTGAGTCCCAACCGTCTCAGTGTCGAACTATTCCATACACAGGTGGAAAAGGGCGAATGGAGGCTCACTTATTTCGAGTCATTTGGCCTGGGTTGGTCAAGTCCAAGACGATGAGCCCGTCGACAAGCCATCGAAGCGAGAGGAGGATTGTGACTGACTAGATCAACATTCCATTCACCATAGCGATATACGGTACACACCCGGACGAGATTAGCTTTAGGCTGTCGCTCTGTTTCTTCTGGTGCGTTTCATTTAGTCCTATGTAGGCGGGTTGCCAAGTAGAGTTGCACGGTGACAAAACCTTCACGTTATGACAGCAAAAGTACCGCGTCTCCGAGACCCAAGACCGGAAGCGACAGATCTATTCGGTGCATGGACTTTCCATCTGATGGGTTATTCCTCGTCTCTCGCTTGGACGCGGTCCAATACTTTCTTGACCTCTGGGGACATCTTCGGACCATACACGTCTGCACCTCCCCGCGTTTCGTCGAGCTCAGACTACCTTGCTGACTCCTTGCACACGTTTCTTACTTCAACAACGGAATTACAAGGAGATGTGCAAATAGCGAGCGATGTCGATGTCGATGTCGATTCTCCTGCAATGCCCCTTGGCCGGACATTCTCATTCTCGGTCTAAAAAATGGTGCTCGACAAGCACATAGACGTTCGTTTCGGGTATCTACCTCGGCAGAATCACGCGCAACATCACCCTCCTTGCGCTCATCGAGTACGTGGGGTGGCAGATACGGCAGGAGATGAGGACGACGCGTGGCCGCTCTCGTGGAGGATCCGGAGAAGCTCGTTCTTGCCACGCTTCAGCGCCTGAAGAGGCAGGAGACCGTGCAGGAGTACCCCGGCTACGCGCCGGGCGAGGTCTCCCTACGCGACCGTCGCGGCGCCCGTGGGCCGCTCCGCGTGGCTGAGTACGTATGCCGTCGCGACGGTTGCGCCCTAGATGCTACGTCAGCGGGTTCTGGAGGGACACAGGACCGGCAGAGGCGTTGGCGGTAGGCGGCAAGCCGTATCCGACCAGCTTCGATTGGAGGTGAGTGACAAGTAACGGGCGATGGAGAATCGACATTGGTGTATATTTCCGGCGTTTGTGTGGGTTCTGTTCGTGTGGATGGTCTGTACCGGCATTATTTATTTTTGGCTTTGAGAAGTACACATGGGAAGCACTGCGGATCTTGCCTTGGTGTCCGCATAGTTCCATGTTGGATTACATCTGTCAAATTATGAATTCCGTGGCGAAAAAAAGTGAAAAGTACTGTCTTGGCTTAAATGCCGGCGGAGGGCGGTCCGCAGATGCCAGACGATTGATTACATCGCCATCGCATTCAACCCGATCCCCTTTTCATTCACTTCACCGGGACTCTGACTGGGTGCATTAGTCACATCTTTCACAACCCGCGGAATTGAGTCGGAAAGTCTCTCTGTGCGTCGAATGAACTCCTGCAAGATCCTGAGTCTGGTTTTTCAGGAATTCATTCGACGCAAGTATCGACTGCAAGACAGACTGCGGCCACGATACGGTATGGACTCCCGAGTGTTCATGCATCCAACGATCATGACAACGAGATACTGCGCCCTCCTCAGCTCTGCCTCAGACTGATTGATCGCTTCGCCATCATCTAGGTCTCACCGCAGGCGCCGCTGTACGAGCACTTGTTCCCCAAATGCGCAGACCGCTCCGCCTGCAGGCTACTCTGGCAACTGAGGCTGTCAAAGGCCCGTCACGCCTCGTACTATGGACACAACCCCCGGTAGGATCAGCATTATGCCGAGTCGTGTTTCCTTCGAGCGCTCACGGGGGAGTGGGTGCGCATGAACCTACCTGGGCTCGTTTTTCTTCTCCCTCTTTTTGGATGTTTTTCTTTGCGTGTATATGTTTTTATCTCTCTCATCACACTCATTACGACTTGACTTTTTTATTGAATAGGTACCCTCATGCCGCTGCCATCCAGATGGCCACAAACATTCCATTTTTTTGTCGATCTCTGCACGATCGTTACCCGATTTTCCTCGTATTGCGGATGTCTATAGTTCCATCGTAAAGTTCGTATACGTTATGTTACTACATGTACTCAACTCATAAGCTCGTCGCAAATCGCGCTTCACTCCTACTGTCTGAGAAGAGCTGCACTTAAGTACAGTATATTGAATTGATGACAAAACCGCGCTGCGAGTAGGTATCAGAAAATAACACATACGCATACGGGTGTTTCTGGTGATAGTGGGGGAGATAGATCACGTAGACTAAACAGTATTGCACCCAAACCAACCTCCAATTTCCACCGTCCATCGATACTACCACGTCACGCTACAGGACGACGTTACTCTTCGAGCATATTAGGATACCACTGGCACTAGATGTGTACTTAACCTAAAGTTACGTGTCATTAGGGTCACAGTGCGGAGGTGCTGCGGTCATGCGTGGGCATTCTCGCGCAGCACCAGGTCTATCCAAGAAGAACGGAGCATACAGATGATCTTGTGGGGCACGAACACGAACCCAAACGCTTGCCCTCGGCCACGGCCCGCCTTCCTCCTGGACCAGCCGGGTCGTGTGCATCAAGCCGTGGCGGGCTCGACGACGACCTTGTGCAGCGTGCGGACGTAGAGCCGCTACGTCGCTCATTCGTCTTGCCGCTCCTGGCGGATGCCTGTTCCGACACAGTAGATGGGGAGTCGCGCATGTGGCGGAAGGCGCTAGCGACGTGGGTTACCCGGCTGGGACTGGGTGGAACGGATCAGTGGAAAGATCGGTGAGTAAGGTGGAGGACGGACGCACTGGGCGCCTGCGCTCTTTCCTTGCGCTGCGGATTTTGAGATCAGGCGGACGGGATGTGCCTAGATCTTTCTCGAGTCCAGGCCAGCCCGATGTTAGCCGAAATGTCCGACGCGACTATTCATGCTTGATTTGAGGGGTAAAAGTGGCCGCTTTGGACGCTACTTCCCGATGTCCAGAAGCCGATGAGGCCGACTGCGATGTTCAGCCCGGAGGAGGCAGCAGAGGCGCACTGATGTGTACCAGGGAGGAGATTCACGTGACCCCGCGGAGCGGAAGGGAAGTGTTGAGGTCATGGGATGGAGGTCCTTCAGGTGTGCCAGAGCATTCTGGCCCAGCACCAGGTTCTATCTGGGAATCAGAGAGAGAGAAGGGGCATGGAGAGAGCCGGATGGCACCCATCGATTGTATTGAGCACGAACACAGCCACTTTCCCCGCGCCTTGCGCCTTCTACACCTTCCTCTCGCAGCTCCCGACAGAGCCTATCCCTGGAACAGTATGCGAGAAGCCGAGCATCGGGGAGAAAGCTACTACCCATGTGAGCAATGAGGGCGACGTCTCAGGTGCTGTCGTCGTACTTTCTTATGGTGGGGACCGAGTAGAATGGATCGGCACGTACAAAACGTCGACGTCGTTTCTATGCAGAGCTTGAGGTTGGGCAATGGTAGGACGCCAGTGTCTTCCGGGTTCTGTATTGGAGAGGTATGAGTACATTGCCCTGCTCCAGCTAGATAATAACTGTTGGACTTGCTGTTTCTTCATACGATGAATTGATGTTAGGGAGATGATGCAGAATAGGTATTTATCATATAAAACTATATGAACTTACGAGGTCGATAGAGGCCAAGCGCCAACTAGACCATACACTACCCAGGCCGCGCCCTTGTCAAGCTCGGTATCCTAGGGTGGGTTCTCTCTCCTACGCTTGGATGACGCATCGTCGCACGCCGGCACAGGATCAGGAGAAGGGGAGTTGAGTTCGAGTTCGAGGCCACAGACAGCATTCATGCCAACGCCCATTCGTCTGCTCGCACCTCTGCTGCTACTAGGTCACGCGCTAATAGCAGGTAGATGGGTTGGAGCGCCTCACCTGCCGTGCCGTGCGGAAGGGCTGCTCGAACGCGTCCGGCGACCTTTTTCAGGCCGAATCCTGGGGGCCGTGGAGCTTGGGAGATGGGGACCGGGAGGACAAGGGGTAGGAGATCAGGGGGGTCCGGGCATGTACAGAGCGTCTCGGATTTCAAAGGCGAGATACTCGCGAACGCTGTGAGTAGGACCGCACCTAGGGTCTTGAACACGTGCTCACAGATCAGAATGGGTGGGCGGTGCCCGGATTGTTTGTAGGCTGCGGGTATTGGACTGCCTCGTCTGCTTTCACGCCACACGTAAGTTTGCTAAGGCTGTAGGGTGAGCATGTAGTTCCATCATTTGGCGAGAAGCTAGGCCACGAAGATGGTAATGATGTTGAACGGGTAGACTCTCATCAGCCCTCAGATGGGATCCTGGTCTTCTGACTGGGGTATAAGGATGAGTGGGATGGGTAACAGTAAGGCAGGTACGACGTACAGGTCGTGCATGAGTAGTATGCGGAGGCTGTAGGTCTGGAAAAGACGTTCTCAGATTCTGTGCACGGGCAGATGTAATCTGGGTAGGGACGATGGCCGCGACCCAATAATACTGAGTCGGTGGGTGACACGATCGCGAATAGGTGAACCTGAGGCACAGCGGTTGTTCTTGTTCTACAAGGGAATGATCATGTGACCGAGTTGCCACGATTACTAAGGAAAGTGAACCCATCGATCGATCCGATCGATCAACAACTCTTGACTCTTGCTTTCACGAACCACTGGACACAATGGACACCAGTCGTCGAATTCCAAAGATCACGTTCCGAGTCCTAATCATAGGACGTGCTAATGCTGGCAAAACGTCAATCCTACAAAGAATTTGTGATACGACGGACAGCCCCATTATTTACCGGGGAAAAGAGAAGGTACGTGGTCCTGGCTTTTTGTCTGCGAATCTGATCACATTGTCGACCAGGTTACACTCGACCCGTCCATAGATGTAAGAGATGATAGTACTTCTTTTCGGTTGCCTCTAAACATGGAGCCAGCGAGGCGAGCACAGCATCGATGACGAACTTATGTTTTCTAATCATGAGGGCTACATATTTCATGACTCTCGTGGAATCGAGTCCTGCAGTATAGAGGAACTCTGGACGTTGCAAGAATTTATTCGACGCAAGTGCAGGGAAACGCGACTGGGAGACAAATTACATGCGATTTGGTTTGGAATCTCGAGTGTTCACACGTTCACGGCTACGACAACTGACGGTCATGTTTTGAGGTACTGCGTGCCGATGGACAACCAACGTCCACAACTCGATCTCAAATTTTTCAAGGACATCTGTCCCGATCGGAATGGTGCGACGTTACGGACATTCGTGACTGTATTTAACAGAATAATTTCAAGTCCCCGTCATTGTGGTATTTACCAAATACGACCAATTCCGGCGAAATGTCCAAATCCACGTGGAGGATTTCGGAAGCCCGGATGACAATGTATTTGATGTGGAGGACAAACAATTTCAAGAGCACTACCTGCGTCCTCTTGGTGTTGACGTTATGTTTGTGCGATTAGAAAGTGGGTTCAACGAGAGATACCAGAGTTACGCGCTAATGTTTGTCGGCAGAAATGCACATGCAAAATATGCGCTGCGATAAGCTTATTGAGGCGACGGCTGCAGCTTTGAATGACGACATCGTCGGGTTGATGCTTTTGGCTGTTCAGAGGGGCAACGTAAAATTAAGTGTTAAAACAGCGTTGAACCGGTGAGTGCGCCAGTTGAAGGGGCGAAGCGAGCGATCACGAGAAGCATTGCAGTGTCCGTCCCCATACTGGCAGCGACCGTATAGTTCGAGACTGTCTTACCTCGTTTCCATATATCTGGGTAAGTGTTGATCGAGTGTTAAATTGTGGTACATGGGTCATGACGGCTTGATACCGCCCAACTCCTAGTATGTGAGTGCCAACTCTGACTCACGGTTGTAGATCGACTGACCTGACCACACTGGTGCTCTACTCTGCAGTTTGTAAGCGGCTACCGTACCTCACTGCGTTTGAAGCGTACTGACGACGCGTGTCCTCGGCTCTCCAGGAAGTGAGTGGCTGGCGTGGCTGGCTGCATTTGAAGCGTACTGACGACGCGTGTCCTCGGCTCTCCAGGGAGTGAGTGGCTGGTGTGGCTGGCTGCGTTTGAAGCGTACTGACGATGCGTGTCCTCGGCTCTCCAGGAAGTGAGTGCCTGGCGTGGCTGGCTACGTTTGAAGCGTACTGACGACGCGTGTCCTCGGCTCTCCAGTTGGTGAGTGGCTGGCGTGGCTGGCTGCGTTTGATGCGTACTGACGACGCGTGTCCTCGGCTCTCCAGGAAGTGAGTGGCTGGCGTGGCTGGCTGCGTTTGATACGTACTGACGACGCGTGTCCTCGGCTCTCCAGTTGGTGAGTGGCTGGCATGGCTGGCTGCGTTTGAAGCGTACTGACGACGCGTGTCCTCGGCTCTCCAGCCTGTGAGTGGCTGGCGTGGCTGGCTGCGTTTGAAGCGTACTGACGACGCGTGTCCTCGGCTCTCCAGTTTGTGAGTGGCTGGCGTGGCTGGCTCAGCCGCGTTTGATGCGTACTGACAACACGTGTCCTCGGCTCTCCAGCCTGTGAGTGGCTGGCGTGGCTGGCTGCGTTTGATGCGTACTGACGACGCGTGTCCTCGGCTCTCCAGAAAGTGAGTGGCTGGCGTGGCTGGCTGCATTTGATTCGAACTGACGACGCGTGTCCTCGGCTCTCCAGAGAGTGAGTGGCTGGCGTGGCTGGCTGCGTTTGAAGCGTACTGACGACGCGTGTCCTCGGCTCTCCAGTTTGTGAGTGGCTGGCGTGGCTGGCTGCGTTTGAAGTGTACTGACGATGCGTGTCCTCGGCTCTCCAGCAAGTGAGTGGCTGGCGTGGCTGGCTGCGTTTGAAGCGTACTGACGACGCGTGTCCTCGGCTCTCCAGCCTGTGAGTGGCTGGCGTGGCTGGCTGCGTTTGATACGTACTGACGATGCGTGTCCTCGGCCCTCCAGCAAGTGAGTGGCTGGCGTGGCTGGCTGCGTTTGAAGCGTACTGACGACGCGTGTCCTCGGCTCTCCAGTTTGTGAGTGGCTGGCGTGGCTGGCTGCGTTTGATGCGTACTGACGACGCGTGTCCTCGGCTCTCCAGCCTGTGAGTGGCTGGCACGGCTGGCTGCGTTTGAAGCGTACTGATGACGCGTGTCCTCGGCTCTCCAGCCTGTGAGTGGCTGGCGTGGCTGGCTGCGTTTGATGCGTACTGACGACGCGTGTCCTCGGCTCTCCAGGAAGTGAGTGGCTGGCGTGGCTGGCTGCGTTTGAGGCGTACTGACGACGCGTGTCCTCGGCTCTCCAGCCTGTGAGTGGCTGGCGTGGCTGGCTGCGTTTGAAGCGTACTGACGACGCGTGTCCTTGGCTCTCCAGCAAGTGAGTGGCTGGCGTGGCTGCGTTTGAAGCGTACTGACGACGCGTGTCCTCGGCTCTCCAGCCTGTGAGTGGCTGGCGTGGCTGGCTGCGTTTGATACATACTGACGACGCGTGTCCTCGGCTCTCCAGTTTGTGAGTGGCTGGCGTGGCTGGCTGCGTTTGAAGCGTACTGACGGCGCGTGTCCTCGGCTCTCCAGGAAGTGAGTGGCTGGCGTGGCTGGCTGCGTTTGAAGCGTACTGACGGCGCGTGTCCTCGGCTCTCCAGTTGGTGAGTGGCTGGCGTGGCTGGCTGCGTTTGAAGCGTACTGACGACGCGTGTCCTTGGCTCTCCAGAGAGTGAGTGGCTGGCGTGGCTGGCTGCGTTTGATGCGTACTGACGACGCGTGTCCTCGGCTCTCCAGCCTGTGAGTGGCTGGTGTGGCTGGCTGCGTTTGATGCGTACTGACGATGCGTGTCCTCGGCTCTCCAGTTGGCGAGTGGCTGGCGTGGCTGGCTGCGTTTGATGCGTACTGATGACGAGTGTCCTCGGCTCTCCAGCCTGTGAGTGGCTGGCGTGGCTGGCTGCGTTTGATGCGTACTGACGACACGTGTCCTCGGCTCTCCAGTTTGTGAGTGGCTGGCCTGGCTGGCTGCGTTTGAAGCGTACTGATGACGCGTGTCCTCGGCT
The DNA here is from genome assembly GCA_021527775.1 of Lactarius sanguifluus. Taxonomy (NCBI): domain Eukaryota; kingdom Fungi; phylum Basidiomycota; class Agaricomycetes; order Russulales; family Russulaceae; genus Lactarius; species Lactarius sanguifluus. The sequence goes on along the minus strand of JAKEYF010000075.1, from coordinate 31,594 downwards.
CTCCAGTTTGTGAGTGGCTGGCGTGGCTGGCTGCGTTTGATGCGTACTGACGACGCGTGTCCTCGGCTCTCCAGGAAGTGAGTGGCTGTCGTGGCTGGCTGTGTTGAAGCGTACTGACGGCGCGTGTCCTCGGCTCTCCAGCAAGTGAGTGGCTACCATACTTCTCTCCGTTCCAAGCCTGCTCAACATGTCTGTCCCGGCTCTTCAGGATGTGGGTTACTGTGTGCTTTATTGTGTTTTCTACCTGTTGACCACGCCTGCCTTTTATTCTCCTTTGATGCTACCCTGGCCAACTAGGCTGTGCGTGCATGCTCCCCTTTCTAGCCCGCTAATGGTGTTCACCTTGGGTTCTCCAGTTTGTAAGTTCTCTCCGTACGTTTACTTAACCAAACATCTCACCTCTACATAAGGTAAAGCAGATTATGTCACTCCCTACCATTCAAAATGTGTTCCCTTTATGTTGCGGTCACTTACCCCTCGCTTATGATATCTACCTCATCAGCTCACCCACATCAGTCTCGGCGATTATCATTTGATCTTTGGTATTTCACTTAATCATTTTTAGGCTGTATTTAACCTTTGTCGAAGCTGTTATCCTCATCTTGAAGCACGCCACTTTCTTGCGTCTCTCAAACATGTCACCTCAATCAGCTTTAACGCACGCAGAGGTTGACTATCACGAGGCAAATATTGACTCGAGGATTCGACAATACCTTACTGCACCTTCTCAAGAGCATTCTGTCGAGTTATTTGCGGACTTTATTATAGCTACTGATATGACGTGCGCGCACATGGGTGTTTCCGGCAATGGTGGCAGATAGATCAGTTTGAGAAACCAATGTACTACATCGTAAAATGTTTCTAAACAACCTGACTGAATTGACAGCCGTCCATCAGAGCCAGTCCGAATAATGACAGTGCCGAACTGCCACTGGCGGTGGCTGGGCCCACGGAACAGGTGCCACGCTACACGATAACGGTACACTGGATACGTACCAGCCTAAAGCTATATAGATATGCCAATGCGACCGTCTGCGCCAGGTCTATTCGAGAATTCGAGAAAGGAGAGGGCATGTAGACGGAAGGTGCGTACCGACCTCGTTTTTGCGCGTGCAAGAGCCAAACCCTTGCCCTCCTCCGCCCCGCACCGGCGCACGTCCTAGACCAGCTGGCTGCGGCACCTAGCCGGGTCGTGCAAGTCAGGCACGAGTAATATGGTGGTAGGCTCATTGGCGACCATCATCAACGTGTAGAGACGGTACAGCTGCTCCTTCATCTGCCGCCCCTTAGACTGGCAGATATCCGACACAGCGGATGGGACGCCGCGCATGACAACCAGCTATGTCAGCGGCGGGAGTCCGCGCTCAGACGCAATCGCTAAGTCTTAGTGCTGTAGGTTACGCGGCAGAGATTGGGTGGAGCAGATCAGTGGCCAGGTTGGCGAGTAAGCACTGGTGGAGGTGGACGGTAGACGTACTCTGCTTTGATGTACCGCGAACTTTGAGGCCTAGCGCACCTGGATCCTTTCCGAGTTGCAAGCGCGATGTCACCCGCAGTCCCTGTTGAGCGAGTGCGCGTCAGTCCCCTGCGCGACGAAAATCGGGAGACTTCATTTGAAGGTTAGCCAAAGGCTTGATTTGATTGGTGAATGTGAAAAGGGTTGGGGCGTCAGCGCTTCAGCCCCTGGGGATATTTGGGGGGAACGCCAGTGTAGCCAACTACCCTATGTCATCGGGTGTTGATAACAAGAGACGTGAATTGCCGGTGCCAGGATGTCGTCGTGAATGAGAATCTGAGTTGTGCGTCTTGGCCCCATGAGCATGGGATGGGATGGTCCGACTCTCACCACCAGTTTCAACGGAAAAGATGTTGTCTGACTTGCTTGACGCGATATGTCTTCGACGCTTCGCCTACTGTACTAACTTCCCACGAAACGGAGCGAACGGAAGCCGGGACGAGCCGAAGCGCTGTACGTGCTCGAAAGCGCGCGAGTGAGTAAGGTAAGGCTGAGGAAGGGACTAAAGAGAGGAAGGGGAAGGAGGGAAGTTGTTGCCGAGTCTTGGTGGAAACGAGAGCCCAGCCTGGCAAATCGTGGGCGATGATAATACCGAGCGTTGCCGATGCTGCAGGAAGGGGGAATACGAGCGGGTTCTTACGACGAGACTAAGTGCGAGAGCGATGGGTTCCAGTGAACGAGACAAGACGTCGAGCAAGGCTCAGAACACGCGTGTCGACAACGTGGACGATAACTAGGAAGGGGGCAAATGGGAGCGATGAGTCGTTGAAGCCGTGCGGGTGTCTTCGAATTAGACCTGCCCCGCCGAACTGGCACTGAATCACACGAGGAAAAGAGAAGAGGATCGAATAAGACGCCGGGAAAGAGATGATTTTAATATCATTTTATTGAGCGCGATTCCGAGTCCTTATATACGTCGTGTACCTGTAAGTAAGGGTAATCGTCGTCGCAAACGCTAAGTCGAAAATTGTGAGGGAAGGTAGGTAGAAGTGGGGAAAAGTAAAGTAAGAGAGTCCAAGGGATAGCGAGAGACTACGAGTGACGGACGGACGGACGGTCGTAAGGCTAAGGTGAAGTTTTACTGTCCCTGGCGCTAGTGGCGTCGTCGGGCGGCGTGTACTGTACTCGGGCAAGTGTCGAGATGAAACGGGGGAGAAACGAAGAAGGAGAATGGAGACGAGAAGTCGAAAAGGGTCTAACTGGTCAAAGGAGAGGAGTCGAAGAGGCGACGCGGGTGGCGTCAACGAGGTGCACTAAGTCGAGAGAACGAGGGTAAGAGTAGGGCAAGAAAATAAATGAACGTCGGGCGCGCCTTTGTCCGAGACAAAGAACGCCGCTCTAGACCGATCAACGGCCGTGGGTGTAAGCATGGACCATGTTTCAGGGTTTTGAGGATGACAATGAATGGCGGCGAGCTGGACGAAGAATGGTGAACTAGCTATTCCGAGGCGGGACCTTTGACGACGTCGCGGACGAGAGGTCGTTTGAGGAGTAGTGGATGATCGAGGGTGAGGGTCGGAAACGGAAATGTAATCATGTATGGCCATAGGAAAGAGCGACGAGGGTGAGACGAGATGGTGGGGAGACGGAAGAATGGGGGAAACGAGGCGACGAGGAAAAGATCGATGGCCACGAGTTGGTGGCGGTTGACGATCATCCGCGATAGGCAGTGAGGTCACGTGCCGAGCCGACGAGTCCGAAATGGTCGATAGTAGGTGGTTTCGCGCTCAAGGGCTGCGACGCCCTTACAGCGCCTGGCCAAATTGGCCAACTCAGGACTGACTAGATCCAGGCTGCCCCGCAATTTCCATTCCAGTCAGGCTACCGTGACACCGTAAATTAGAACAAGACCAACTCTTTTTTTTTTTTTTTGATCCATGTTTATTACTGGGGTACATGTCCGAGACACAGACCAGTCGTAACTACGAGCTTGTTACAGTTATGACAAGAGTTATGAAACATGATAGTCCAAATAGAAGGTGGCCCCGAATCGAGTAGCGAGAACGCGGAAGCACGGACGGGAGAGGTTCACAACAGAGGGCCCTCATGGGTGCCCCGTGATACATAAGCCGAGGCAGGGTTGCGGGTGCGGGTGAGGACAAGACCAACTCTCTTCTTGCAGTTACAGAGAAGCAGTTCACTCCCGATGTAGATGTTCCCATTTCCGTGACTTCTCACTTTACAAACCATTTGCTGTAATCTATGACAGAACGAGTATGACCATCCAATGCGTATGTCATTGCGCAATTGGGTACTTTTTGTTCACCACACAATCTCGGTCCCACACTCGCATTCCCAGATCAGTTGGTATGAAACGGCCCGGGTGACACTTCTTGTACTTCACTCACGGCGTTATGACGTCAGATACCACAGCACCTTCCTTGTGCTTGATATCAGCGGTGCAGCTGTCGCTCTGCTTCTTCCGGTGCGTTCATTCAGTCATATGCAGGTGGGCGTGCCAAGTAAAGCTGCAGTAACCAAATCTTCCGTTAAAACAGCAAAAGTATCGCGTCTCCGAGACTCTCAAGACAGAAGAAACGATGGATTTATTCGGTGCGTCGACTTTCCACCTGACCGGTTGTTCCTCCTCACTCACTTGGAGAAGGCATACTAATTTTTTGACCTCTGGGAACGTCTTCGGATCATATACGTCTGCTCTTCCTCCGCGTTTCGCCTAGCTTAGACTACCTTTCAATGCCCCTTTGCCTGACATTCTCATTCCCGGCCGAACAAACGGTACTCGACACAAGTACGAGAATTTCATCTCGGAGATATACCTCGGCGAAATTACGCACAATACATTCCTCGCGCTCGACAACGCCACTCCACAGCTGATCCTCTTCGACCGGAACAAGCACTATGGGCTCGACAAGGAGGCGCCCGGCCCCGTCAAGAGTGCCTGCAGCGGCAGAGACGGCAGCGACGAGGACGACGCCTACCGCGGCGGTCATGGAGGCTCCGGAGAAGCTCTCGTTCTTGTCACGCTTCAGCGCCTGAAGAGGCAGGAGGTCGAGCAGAAGAACTTCAGCTACGCACCGGGCGATGTCTGCCTGCGCGACCGTCGCGTTCCAGGTGTGCGACGTCAGCGGGCTCTGGAATGACGCGGGGCCTGCAGAGGTGTCTCCGGTTGGCGGGGCGAGCCGTATGCTATCGGAGTCAGCCTTGATTGAAGGTAAGCGACGAGTGAATAGTGACTCACGATGCAGAACTGGCACTTATGTACCTTTTTGTTTGTGCGGATAGTTTGTACCAGCATTGTCCTGGCTTCGAGGAGTGCATGTGGGAGGCGCTGCGGATCTTGCTTGGCGGTCAGGTCGACAAGCGGGTGGAGATGGGTCTCGAGGAGGACGGCAGCGGTGTTGGCAGTGCGCCCAGCCTTTGACTCCTCATGAGACCCCTGCACTGATTGATTATCGGCCCCGTGTTTTCAGCTACGCTGGGCGCTCCGCAGACAATGAAGAACGGGAGACTGTAATCCTAGAAATCAATGAACAACTAGCAACAGTCCAATTTTAAGAACCCTCGACCGTGTATCAATTGCACATCCATACGTACTATGTTGCAGCTCCCGGTTGGAAGAAGGGGGGCTTATCCTCTCTTGGATATTTCCGGGCTCACTATGGTGGATCCGAGACGCTGGCACGCAGCGCAGGCACTGGCACATGTGACGACCAATGAGAATCAGAGGATCGGTCAAGTTTTTATTTGCCGTATTACAGCACAACAGAGAACGCTTGGCGTGCACAAGCGTACGACTACTGACTTTGTGGAGTCAAGCAAGAAATTCTTGCCCAACTTGGGGTGTTTCACGATCGAAAAGCTTCGCAGGATTCACCCTTGAGCCAAAGAATGCATCAACACGATTCACTTACCCGTGGCCAATGCGTTTTGTCCCGAGAAGCAAAGCATCGTACAAGTTGTTGTCGGCTTTCCCTCCATCGGAGAGCGTTTCCCCTGCGTGGAGAATGAGCGGCAGGTCCAGCCCAAGATCCTTGACACGTTGTTTAAAAGCTAAAAACGGCTCGATATAGTCGATCAGCGGCCTCGCTACGTTCGTCTCCCACGAGATCGAACGCGGCGATCAGGTCGGGAAACTCTTGCTTCAATGCGATACAGTCCTCCAGGTACCACTCTATCTCCTGAGGGGAGAAAATGCGGAGCGTGGTATAGATAAACTATGACCAACGTATTAGTACCACGTGTGGTAATATTCCCGATAGATTAGATTCCCCCACCTTGGCACCGACGAACTCTTCCTCGCGGCCTTGCTCCTTGAGCACCGCTCTCACCTCGCTGATCGCTTGCTCAAAATCCAACAGCCATTCGCGATGGGGCACCGTTTCGTTGCCATCAGCGTCGAACATGTACCTTCAGAGGTTATAATGCTTCTGAAGATAACAGGTCCGAGAAAAAGTACGGACTTGTTGAAGAAGGTTATACGGGGCTCCATGTAGGATATCCCGTCCGCAATCGACTCCATAAGAAATCGACGAAGAAACTGCCGGAAGATAGGACGATACATAGTCAAGCCCTGTCAGACGCATACAGTCAAACAACCGAACGAAGCGCAAGAGATATGGGTCGAAAAGTCACAGCTGTAGCTCTGAAGGTACTCTGAAACTTCTGCCATATCTGAGGCGTCCTTTTAAGTTCAGACGACGAGAGGAAAAATCAGGACTTTGATCTCAGACCTTGGTGACAGAATTGTGCGTGCCGTATGCCTCAGCCGGGTTGATCACCATCGCGCCCAAAACCCATTTATCGAAGCCATCAGGCCCGCCGAGGGAGAAGGACTCTCTGGCCTGGCGCAGAGGAATCCAGCTACCGGCCGGATAGTCGAGGTCGGTGACGCTGGCGCTCTGAGACAGTTGAACTCCCTTGAAGGCTCTGAACTCTGGCACGACCGTCGTAGAGTTGGCGGCCGTAACCACGCAGGAGGCGCGGACGTGCATGAACGGTTCTTTGAGAGCAAGCTCTAAAAGGTACCCTTTATCCACCGTTGCGTCTATATGAGCGTGGAGAAGAGCTCCCTTGGGCATCTTCGCTTTCGTGAATCAGGGGAGAGCAACAATAGCAGAAAATTTTGAAGCGCATGCCTTGGAGATGATCTCGAAATTCTTCGTTTGATCGATTATGCGTTTCGCTGCGCCCTAGTAAGTAGCGTGCATAGATCTAGATATGGGCACATACATGTCAGGAATTCCATGCCAGGGAACAGATGCGGGAATTCGTCGCGCTCGACTCCCCAGATAGAAACCGTTGGCACGGATGTCTCTGACAATCTTGTCTGCAGCCAACTCATTGTTGGTCAACGACTGCAGCGAGTTATTCTCCCTGTAAAGATTTGTCTTCCTGGATGAGCACAGCTCGTCTTGAGAAGTAATCTTGGGTATCGTCCATGTTTGAAGCGCTGCTCTGAAAGTCGTTATTAGGTTAAACACGTGACATGAGAGATAAAGGTATGTCACGGCATTTGCCACTTTCGCTCTCACTGGAACCGGGAATTGATCTTTAAGTAAAAAATCTTGAAATAATACTTAATTAAGACTCAAAATATTTATGTGACAATATATTATGGAAAGATTTAAAGTTTATAGATCACATGACAGCTCCAACAGGTGCATTTCGGGGCATGTGATTTATAAACTTTAAATCTTTCCATAATATATTGTCACACATAAATATTTTGAGTCTTAATTAAGAGCCCGTCCAGTGCAAAATCGCTCCTCGGAAATGGCCACTCACGACCCCAGTCTGACGAGTGGGAGAAATCGGTCAGCTCTGGCAATAAAAATATCTAGTCAGACTGCTGAACGTAAATACTTGGTCGCGATAGGCAATGGATTTATGTATTTGGGTCGAGCCCAGAGACCTCAGTGTAGTTCCATTGCATTCCCCAACGTGCTGCACTCGTATGCAGCCTTAGCAGCTTGAACCCAATGCTTTCCTGACCACAAATGGAACCCTTGCGAATTTTTGTGTGTTGCAGAAGCATGCATGACCCTCAACACCTGTTTTTTTTTTTTTTTTTTGAACCATTTATATTCTGCAGCAGTATGTAGTACAAGAACGGTCTCTACCCCAACCTTACTACTCTGTATGTAAACTCCTAAACTGCCCAATCACGAACCACAAATGACAAAAAGACAAGCTACCATAATACAGTAAACGGAGTTGGAACCATCTAGTGTAACGCCACCACGGATGTTTAGCCTGACTTAGACTGCGAAAGGGCGTTCATGACTTAGCAGATATTCCAACGGAGATCACGTGACTTGGGCACGTGACTTTAGGCGTATGACTGAGGTACACGGCGCTTAACGAGGCACGTGACTTGTCTATACCAGGACGTTTCCGAGTCACTGGATACGATTAATGACAGACGACTTGCTCGAGGGAGACAAGCGAACTTGCGATGAGATGATGAGAAGAGTGGTGATTGAAGAAGACCAGGATGGCGATCCTGGGTCTTCGACTACTACTACTTATACACATACGAGGTAGCTTTGAAGCTCCTCCCGAATCTGTACAACGAATGGCTAAAGTAGCTCGAACCCTACTACAACCGTACTATGAAACACGCCGCATTGGCATGTGATACTGTGGCTGACCGATCTGATAAGTCCATGACGTATTACTGCTTACGAAGGGAGTCATCGCCCGTGAGTAAGAGTCCTGTAACGCCACCACAGGGGCGTTAAGTACGACGTGTACTTCGGTTAAGTCACGGACGGTAACGGGACGGGAGTAAGTCAGTTACGACTTAGTTCGATGGTGAACAAGTACCACTTGGCCTCCGTGGACACAAGGGTAATAGCAAAGGCAAGCTCAAGCGCAGCGGCAAGCGAAGACGGGGAGTCAAGCGAAAGTGCGACTCAAGGGATTGGTTCGTGAGAGTGGACAGCGGTGTGGTATTACACAAGAAGTCAAGTCTACCGTACAAGCTAGGTAGCGTGGGACTTATATACTAGTACACGATGTTTGTCAGGGACAAACATATGGCGCGATCCTAGGATCCGGGTCCTAGAGAGCTAACAAAGGGAACGTACGAAAAGAGAACAAGGGAATCCCGCGGGACGACGCGTGGATCAGAAGTCGTCAGCGGGTTCTGGAAGTCGCGCCACTGGGTGTCGTAACGGTCATGCGCTAGGCGTGAGATAAGAGTCAGGGTCCGAATCGAAGCGGATCATATCGTAAAAGTACACGAGAAAGTCGACACGGAATATGGGTCACGAGATCAGAATGAAGGAAGCGGAGAGGGGAAAATCGTAACATTACCCCCCCGTCAGACTCGAAGTCGCCACGACTTCGACTAGTCACTGGTATAGTAACAGTCTTCTTCGGGAATAACGGTAGCAGGGTCCGGAGAGGGGGAACGGGGACAAGTGTGAGTGCGTAAGAACATATGACGTCCCCTACTGTAACGCTCACGCGGGCGTTCTTCGCACGTCATGCGGCTTCTCGACCTAATGAACATAGAGGCTGGCGAACTCCTTCGGTAACGACCGGCGATTGTCATTAACGACGATGGAAACAAGAAGTCGGCGGTCAAGCACGACTTGTAGCGGAACACCTCACTTAAGGGCGATAAGGAAAGGAAGGGAAACTGTGGCTGGTCCGACTCCGAGGCTGCACACAGCTGAGTAGAGGGGGGAAAGGACTCTATACTCCTACTTCTGGCGTGACAGTCCAGAAAGTTAAGCTAACGAATACAGGCTTAACCGTCTGCTACTTATACTAGGGGAAGGGGCTTTCAAGCTCCACTTCGACGACCGAAACCCTAATACAACTGATAAGCGATATCGAATGGCATAACGCCCTCATGACACGAGTTAGAGATAAGAGAACACGCGGCAGATAAGGAACACGCGGCGTAACTCTAGACCTTTGGGTCGATCCGGACCCTCTTACCAGACACGGCCTAGGCATCTCGCCTCTAGGCCCCTCCGGACTCTTGGCATCAGCGGGTCACGTGCCGGGATCACGTACCGGCGCCTACTCCCTAGGCGATGCTCGCGCGCCTCCAGGCAAAACCGTAACACCTACGGCCACACTTACGACATCCCTCATACTGGGGGCAGTCGATCTCATCGTGGGTTGCCTTCCAATCGAGACACTTCCCACACCAGCGGGTGCGCGGCGTGGGATTCTCGTACCGGGCGGACATCGGGGACATTCGCCTTATGAGGCAAACGTCCACCCGATGGGCGAGACTGCCGCACCACTGGCACGCGTCCCGCCGTCCTCGCTCGGGGCAGTCTCTTACGAGGTGGTCCTTGGACCTGCACTCGTAACACCTGCGACGACGCGTGCTGCCTTCCCCTTGAAGGCGCGGCATCTCGCAGGGTCCTCCCTGCTGCGGGGGCAACGGCATCTCGCCAGGTCCATCCACGTGCAAGGGCAGCGGCATCGATGAGTGGCGGGGTCGTGTGGGTTTGGTCATGAGCTCGACGTATCGGTCACTGATAAGGGGAATGACGCGGGCGTACTGCAACCGCTTTCTTACGCTGGACATATTCATGTCCAGGTGGAATTGGTCCTTGACGGCCTCTGTCTCCAGTCTGCGGAGGTCGTCCCGTCGCACCTTAAGCGCGTCTCGGGCTTCCAGGCAGGTTCGCAGGCGGGCGACGTCGGCATGGAGCGCGGGGTAATGCAGAGAGGATATGACCTCGTCAATGACGAGGCGGCGAGGATCGTGGGGGTGGAAAAGGTCTATCTGCTGGTCCGTTATGTGTTGTGGTAGTTGGTTAGCTGTGGTGGTGCGCAGGTAGATGGACGTGACGTAGCATGGCTCCCCTTTCCCCATCGTCCCTACCACCTCCTGGTAGTCCTTGCGATAGTAAATGTATCGCGCCACTTCCTTCTTTCCCAGCTCTCCAATCATGAGCGGGTAGAAGCGCGGGGAGGTGGGGTCGTTAGGGAAGTAGGGCATGCCCGGCTCCCCTGACGTGTCTGGGTCTTCATCGTCAAGGAGAGCGTAGCGTGGGTCGGGGATAGCGAGCTCGACAGTGGGGATGGGGGTGAATACGTGGTCAATCCCTGGTGGGAATGGGGGAAGCGGGAGCGACGACTGGTGCAGGGTGCTAAGCGTCGGTTGCGAGACAAGAGGCGGTGGAGACGTCGACTCAGAGGACCCTGATGACTCGGGCGGCTCAGCAATGGTGGGTAGTGAGGTTTCGGGGTCGAGCGTAAACTCGGGCAACGGGGGAGGAGTGATGATTCGCGAGTAGGGAGTATAGGCATTAGTTCCCATATCCGGGATACCAGCCTCTTGAGATGGTATGGTCAAGTTGTCGAGGATGATCTGAGATGGGGGACGGACGGGCACAGTGGTGACGACAGGTGTATCAGACATGAGATTTCCGGGGATGATCATAAGTGACGAGAGTGGGCGAAGGGGGTGCGTCCTTTATATCTTTCGTCCAGCCCCTTCGGCGGTAGGATTCTGCCGATAGAATTCGGCGATTAAGTCAGGTGCGTGGCGGACGTTATCAAGTGGTTCCCACGAGCTGTCACTCATGGGAAATCCCTTCCACTGGATCAGGAACTGAAGTTTACGCCCTCGGCCGTGAAGGCGAGATTGTAACATGCGTTCCACCTCGAACTCTTCTTCTCCTTCGATAAGGTCAGGTGGAGGTCGCGTGAAGTTAGCTCCATGGAGTTCCGTCTCCTTATATGGCGTAAGGAGGTTCGCATGGAACACGGGATGTATCTTCCACGTCTTTGGAAGATCTAGTTCGTATGAGACCGCCGATAAGACTTTCTTGATTCGGAACGGTCCGTGGCACTTTGGTGCGAGCTTTGCGGTGGGGTAAAAGGTCCGGAGGTTCGTCCCCTCCAACCATACTTGAGCGCCTTCCAGGTAAGGTATGAAACGCGTCTTCCCCCTCTTTGCCATAAGCTCTTGCGCGTGCTTGATGCAGTCTTGCGCATGCTGGCGTCTATCCCCCATCTCTTCCAGTCGTTGATCGACGGACGGAGTTGATGTGGGTTTCGACATCCACATGGTACGTGGTTCCCACCCCATGATCAACGAGAATGGGGAATGCTTGGTTGTGGCGTTTGGCCATGAGTTGTGCGCGAATTGCGCTACTGGGAGTGCCTCCGCCCAGTTGTCCTGTTGCACATTACTCCAGTGGCGAAGATACTGTTCCAACCACTGATTGGTCCGCTCTGACTGCCCATCCGTCTGTGGATGGTATGCGGAGGAGATGTTTTGGCGGATCCCCAGCGTCTTACACAAGTCCTTCATGAAGGCGGACGTGAAGCGCGGGTCTCGATCCGTGATCATCTTCTGGGGAATGCCATAGTGCGGGTAGACATGGTGGAGATAGAGTCGCGCCACTCCTTCCGCGGTAATCGTCTCATTACACGGGATGAAGATGGCCGCTTTCGAACAATCGTGGTCTGTGATGGTGAGAATGGAGTCGTATCCATTCGACGGGGGTAGCTTTGTGATGAAGTCCATTGTTACGACTTCAAATGGTTCAGCGTCGGGGTCTGTGGTGATGGGGAAGAGGTGTGGCTTTTGTCGGTGGGGGTTAATTTTGTTGGCTTGGCACGTCGCACACCCTTTGACATAGTCTTCCACGTCCTTTCGCATGTTCGGCCACCAGTAGTCGCGTCGCACCAACTCTAGCGTATTTGCGATTCCTGGATGGCCCATGCTCGGCGTGTCGTGGAAAAAGGTAATTACCCCCCGTTTAAGATCGTTGTCGCCCACGACAACGAGAGCGTCTCCTTTCCACCAGAGACCTTGGTGCTTTTTCAGGTTGTGGGGTTCGACCCACGTGAGGACGGCTTTCTCGTCCATATTTTGAGCAATCTGCGTCCAGATGTCCATGTCGTGCATTGACATCTGGGTCGCGCGTATGAATCGGTCAGCGGGGAGGACGATTACATCGTTGTTGTCCTCCTCGTTGGGTTCATAGTCAGCTCGTCGCGAGAGGGCGTCCGCGCGACCGTTTTTTATACTGGGTACATGCTTCAATGCGAAGTTGTACTCTGATAACTCCAAAAACTCGCGTGCCACTCTTCGGCTGATCTTTCGGGGGTCTTTCCAATACTGTAGATTGGCGTGGTCGGTGTGGATGATAATTTTGTGAGGGGAGCTGACCAGGTAGGTACGCCAGGCTCGTAGCGCCTTGACTACCGCTAGTAGCTCCCTGTCTGTTACGTTCCTTCGGACGTTTCCTCTAAAATGCCTGTTTGCTGCTGCTGCACGTGTTCGAACGTCTTCAGTATCCCGTAGGCAACGGCTAGGGCGATACGCAGGGCGTGGCCAACCAAGGCAATGAAAATGATGAAGGCGATAATGATAAGATACAAGGCGTTGGCGATGACTAAGCACGACGGCAAGCGGAACTCTTAGTGGCGATAACTGGCACACTAGCACAGATGACAAAAGAAGGGATGGTCAATGAGGCAATCTAGCTTTATACAATCTCCACAGTTGGAAGGATTGACACAAGATATCAAAGCTAAGGACTATTACGCGTCCTCATCCCTCTACTTATACTACAGAGGGGAGCTTTCAAGCTCAGCCCGAATCCGAAACCCTAATACACCTATCCAATAGCATAACTCGCTCTTGATTCACATCAGTCAGCCATACAGTCATGGGGTCACCATCTAGACCGCGTCCGGGCTCAAGCTCATCCGGACTCACATTCCAGCCTCAGCCTAGGCGCAAGCTCATCTAGGCTCTTCCGGACCGTTCGAGGCAGGTCACGTGCTGGGGTCACGTGACGGCCCAATAACTCCGACCTATTCCCACGCCTCCTGATAGTCACGTGATGGCGGGTAAGGGTCACGTGTGCTCACCGCGCGTCCAGCTCGCACGTGATCTTGCGCGTACGGCTCCTTCTTCCACTTCTCCAGCAGGTCTTCGAGCACTGCTGTGGCTCCGCGGACTTCTCAATCCCATCGCGGATCGTCTTGCGTGTACTTCTGGTCGTCGCGTGGGTCTCGTTCCGGCTGCGCCGCAACACTGTCGTAGATGTCGTAGTTGTGTTCCGCTTCCGTTAGCGACTCGGAGTGGAACGCAACCGGGTGCATCCGTTGGTCAGGTCCCAATTGATTAAGTACCGCCCCAAGGGCTACGTTGGACGCGTCTACTTCGAGTTCAAATGGTTTCGTGAGGTCGGGGAAGAGGAGTGTGGGTTCTCGGCCGATGCTTCATCTGATATTATCGAACGCATCCTGCTGGTCCTGGTCCCAACGCCAGGGGGTATCTTTCTTTGTGAGGTCGTGTAGCGGGCGGGCGAGGGTGGAGAATCCTCGAATAAACCGCCTATAGAAGTTACAGAAGCCGAGGAAGGCGCGTACTTCCCTGAGGCTTCTCGGGGCTGGCCATTCCAGGACTCCCCGTACCTTAATGGGGTCCATCTGGACGTTCCCATGCCCGATGATGAGTCCGAGGTATTCAATCTCTAGTACCTCGAATTCGCATTTCTCCGGTTTGACGTACAGGTCGTGCTCTTCGCAGAGTCGTAGTACCTCATGCAGCACGTTCCTGTGTTGGGCGTGGTCGAGGGCGGTGGCGATCAGGATATCATCCATATAGACGATCACAAGCCTGAGCAGGATAAGGTCCCGGAAAATGTAATCCATCATCCCCTGGAAGGTCGACGGGGAGTTGGTAAGGCTGAAATACATGACCAGGGGTTCGAACAGTCCCCTGTTCGTTTTAAACGCTGCCTTATACTCATCTCCTGGTTTGACCCGTACGTTGTTGTAGCCCCACCTAATGTCGAGCTTAGAGAACAATCGGGCTCCTCGTATGCGGTCGATGAGTTCAGGGATGAGGGGAAGGGGGTAGTGGTTTCAGACGGTGATCTCGTTCAACCTCCTATAGTCTTGGACGGGTCTCAGCTTCCCATCTTTCTTCTTAATAAAGAAGAACGGTGATGCGTAAGGGGATTTGGAGGGCCTGATATACCCTTTTTCAAGTTGTTCGGTGAGGAACGTGGTGAGCGCCTCCTCTTCGTTCTGCGCCAGCGGGTATATTTTACAGTCTAACGCTGGCGGAGCATTTGGTAGGAGGTCGATGGCATGGTCCCACACTCATGAGGGAGGGAATCGGTGGGATGCTTCCTCACTGAACACTTTATGGTGTCGCCGGTACTCCGCGGGTACCAGCTCTTCGAATGTGCGTTCGGGTCTTTTTGCCGCCTCACGCTGGGCTAACTCTGAGGCGGTCGTTGTTTTTCGTAGGAATGCGATGCAGGGATCTCGCTCATCGTCTATAAGTTGTTCCCACGCCTCCTCGTCAAGTTCATACGTCTCCAACGCCCTTATGGATGCTTCCATAGGCGTGGCTTCGTCTGACAGATGAAGGCTGGAAATAACGACTGGTTGAAACTCCTCGTTCAACGTCGCTTCTCCCCATCGTATCTTTGGCTCGAAGGCCGTGAACCAGGGGTACCCGAGGATCACTTCGTCTCTTCCTAAGTTCGTGATTAGGAAACGAAGCGTCTTGGTCTCCTTCCCTGTTCTTACAGTGAGATCGGTGTACTGCATGATCTCTCCGTCCTGGTTGTTCGTCCCATCCACGTTCCAAATGCGGATGGGATGCGAGACGTTTCGGGTAGATATCTGTAGTCGTTTGAGCAATGTTGAACAAATGAAATTGTCGGTTGCTCCGGAGTCCACTAGGACTTGTCTTTCGGCCGTTGTGTGTGCAGATTTGAACAGAACTGGGATTCGCATGGATCGATATCTGCTAGTGTACACGTTTAGATTTAACGCTCTAGCCCAGGCCGCCGGGTTCAAGCGTCGGGAAAACCCTCCTTCCCGAATAATTTGTCCACCATGAGGTCCCTGACCTCCTGAGTCTGCGCTTTCATCGCAGCGATCTGCGCATCTGCCTGTTCTTCATTCGAAAGTACGCGATTAGAAGATACGGCGACAGTAGTGATGGTGGGAGTTGGTACGTCTGGAGTCGAGGTAAAGGAGGGGGATCCGAAGGAGGAGGTAGTAGCCGCGCGTGTTCCCTTTTGTGGGCAGTTACGCGACACGTGCCCCTGAGCACGACATCTAAAACATCGTCCCTCCTTCTGAAGCTGGGCTCGGTCTCCGTCGGTAAGCGCCACGGAGGCTCAGGCGCGTCCAACATCCATGGCGTTCGGGTTTCGGTTCTGTTTAAGAGCCTGGACCCACTGCTCTTGGCTGTGTCCGCTCTTCTTTCCGCGTTGGGATCTGTTCTTTCCCAGGCGGTCCTTTAAAACCAGATATTCAGCCTGCTGTAGACGAGCGGCCGCCTTCCAATCATCCCATGTGATCGGGTGTTGGAAGCGTGTGGCGTTGATTACTAACTGGTCTGGGAGTCCGTCCTGGAACATGTCCAGCGTGGTAGCTTCATCGGGATTATACCCGGCTTTGTGGACTAGGTTGGAGAACATAGCCACATAAGTGTCGATGTCTTCGCCCTTCATGGTTAGAGTTTGCAAACTCTTCCGGGCCTTTGTTCGTTCCGCCGTATCGGTGTACGACTGCATAAACCGATCACGGACGGTGTTCCACAGGTTCATCTCAGTCATCAAGACTCCTGTGTTTCGCTGGTCCTCGAGCCAAGCGAACTGCTCTGTGACCCAGTCGTCGACAAGGGGTCCGCAGATGTAGGAAAGAAAGGTCATCGCGCGGGGGTAGGGGATAGCGAGCTGGTCGACGGTGGGGTTCATTTCTCGGTATAAGTTGAACGCAAGCATGAATTGCTTGCTTTTCTCTCGGTCTCCGTTGAACTCGGGGGGTGGGTTCCCTCCTAAGCGTCCGTGTCCTCCGGGTGCGGGCGGGATCGCGGCTGGTGCAGCTCCGGCGGGGGGAATAGGAGCGCCACCTGCTCCACCACCCCCGCCTCCTCCGCCACCTGCGCCGCCTCCTCCACCGCCTGGCGCACTTCCTCCACTAGTGCCGCCACCCGAGAGACCTCCTCCAGGAGCTGCGCTTCCGCCTCCAGGAGCCGCTGCTCCACCTGACGGGCCGCCGCTAGGAGCGCCTCCACTACCAGAAGGAGCTGGTCCTCCGCTGGTAAGGGTTGTACTGGCCGAGGCATGAGTCTGTGACATGGGCTGGGGTGTAGGTTGAGAACCGGGTAGGTCTGGGGGATTTATGAACAGAGAGGGGGTAAACGTGGTTGTTGGCACCGAGACACTAGGTGAATTATCGGGGTCGGAGTCAATGTCAATCCCTTTCGGGTTATGACTCTTTAGTGGTCCAACGTTCAATTCAAGCGGTACTGGTTTGATAGTGTACCAGCTTCGTTCATTCGGCGAGTAATCGATGTAAACCCAGAGACGTTTGTCCTCTAGGTAATGGATCTGGTGATACTCTTTCTTTGTTGGGTTGAAGATATAATATCCTTCAACGCCGTTGACCTCCGCCCAGACAGCTGCCCCTTTGATACGATCGGAGAGCTCGTCGGTTGTAAACCGAGTGATGTATTCTGGGTGGAATGTGGATCTGGCACGACTAGATGTCGCCACTGTGAGAGACTTGACTTAATGTAACGCCACCACAGGGGCGTTAAGTACGACGTGTACTTCGGTTAAGTCACGGACGGTAACGGGACGGGAGTAAGTCAGTTACGACTTAGTTCGATGGTGAACAAGTACCACTTGGCCTCCGTGGACACAAGGGTAATAGCAAAGGCAAGCTCAAGCGCAGCGGCAAGCGAAGACGGGGAGTCAAGCGAAAGTGCGACTCAAGGGATTGGTTCGTGAGAGTGGACAGCGGTGTGGTATTACACAAGAAGTCAAGTCTACCGTACAAGCTAGGTAGCGTGGGACTTATATACTAGTACACGATGTTTGTCAGGGACAAACATATGGCGCGATCCTAGGATCCGGGTCCTAGAGAGCTAACAAAGGGAACGTACGAAAAGAGAACAAGGGAATCCCGCGGGACGACGCGTGGATCAGAAGTCGTCAGCAGGTTCTGGAAGTCGCGCCACGGGGCGTCGTAACGGTCATGCGCTAGGCGCGAGATAAGAGTCAGGGTCCGAATCGAAGCGGATCATATCGTAAAAGTACACGAGAAAGTCGACACGGAATATGGGTCACGAGATCAGAATGAAGGAAGCAGAGAGGGGAAAATCGTAACAAGTCCACTTCCCGTCGACCGCGACATCACCCCCTTTTCAGCTGCGACAACCACGTTGCGTCCTCATAGGTCTGATGCCCGACATCCAGCCCTCCTGCGTCTGCGTAATTCACTCAATAACATCTGCCATCTCCAGCCTATACTTGCACCGCTTTAACTCACTCTGCACCCCTCCCAACGACTGGGCCAGCGAATGGAGGCGCTGCTCAACCCGCTCCGCCTTGTGTTGGTACTGCCGGTACCGCTTCAGCTCCGCCTTCAAGCTGCGGTCCTTGAGCTCGTTGACAGCCCGGTCAAGGCGATGCTGTCCTGCATGCCCGCTAACGAGCGTGTGCATGTCTTCGGGGGCGTAGTGGGGCTTGCCATGCTCGCGCACATGGGGCTCGGCGTACAGCGGCTTGGTGTATACCTTGTCGCTGTCCTTGATGAGCCCCACGACGATGGGGTCCAGGCCGTCGATGACCTGTATGTAGGTGGCCTGTTGCGTGTGGCCCTGGGGGGTAGTGATGGGGAAGTGGATGAAATCATCCCCACGGTTGTGCTTGAAACCATGAGGGGCGAGATGCGTGCCGCCTAGCTGATGGCGCAGGCGCGTGGCCGTGTGGAGGGGAGTTGCTTCCACCTCGATGGCGGCGCGGTAGATGGGACGACCCGTAGTGTCGCATGTGTACGGGGTCTCGTTGGGGTGATCAGAATCGGTGCTGTTAAGGATGGACGGGTGCTCAGCTGCTCTGGGAGGTCGTAGACAGTGCGCGCATCATCTCGTCGAACTGTCGGCGCAGCTCGAGGCGCGCGGTTCTCCTTGTTGCTCCCGTCATCCGTCATTTCGCGGCTAAGTCGAGCTGCTCCAGCCTCCACTCCTCCACCGTTACCTTCCACTCCTCCCATAGCTTCGTCCTCCGGGTCTTCGACCTTTTGTAGCCTGTACTCGACTCGAACCAGGACAGGTCCAGGTGAGGAGAGCGTACACCCTCCGAGAGTGTCCCGAATCCTACCAGCTTCGGCCTCCGAGATGGGGTCGGCGTTGAGTTGGTTGCCGTCGTCATTGAGGAGCCAGTAGGTGGGCTCGGCCGTGGGGTTTTCAAGATCCGTAATGGGCTCGATGCGCGCAATGGCGTCGCACATTTCTTCGTAGGTGAGATTGCCCACTGCGTAGGCAGGGACAGAGGAGGGAGCGGTGCGAGTGGAAAGAGACATGTTTGTTGTGAGGACTCCAGGGTGGAAGAACGATGGGGACTTAGCGTTGGTTTGGGTGGCTTTTATGGCCGTGGGGTGAGTAGTTTCGAACTCCGCTATGGCGTCTTCCGCAAACAGGTCCGCCTTGTTGACCCACTGATTGTCCGAGTCGGGGTACCCTCTCCACTTTACGAGATATTGAAGTTTCCACCCTCTTCCAAAGCGTCTCGAGTCTAAGATCCGTTCGATTTCGTATTCTTCTTGCCCTTCGACTAGATCTGGTGGTGGGCGCTGAAAGTTTTCCCCATGCATGGGCGTATCTCGGTATGGCGTGAGAAGATCAATGTGAAACACAGGGTGAATGCTCCACTGCATGGGAAGTTCGAGACGGTAATTGACAGGGGACATCACCTGTATGATCCGAAAGGGCCCGTGTCTTCGCGCGGCAAGCTTGGCAGTCGGTTGGTTGGTACGTAGGTGGCGTCCTTCTAACCATACCAAGTCTCCCTCTTGGTATTTGGGCATGTCTCGATGTTTGACCCACATGGATTGGGCTTTCCGTATCAGTTCCTGGGCCTGGTGCCGTGCTTCTCTGAACTGCTGAAGTCTCGTGTTTACTGCCGGTATCAGGGATGGCTTGTCCATCCAGTCGGCGCGTGGGTCATATCCCATCATTAGTGCAAACGGGGATATTCGGGTCGCTTCATGGGGCCAGCTGTTGTGCACAAACTCTGCCATTGGTAGGAAATGCGCCCAGTTATCTTGACGCTCGTTGGTCCAGAATCTGAGGTACTGCTCCAGCCACTGATTGGTTCGTTCAGATTGTCCATCTGGGCGTGGGTGATAAGCCGTGGATATGTTCTGATAGATGCCTAGAATCTTGCACAGCTCCTGGGTGAACTTGGATGCGAACCGGGGGTCTCGATCGCTGATGATTTTCGCCGGTAATCTGAATCTCCGGAAGACGTGAATGACGTACAGAGCGGCTGTTTCTTCTGCGGTTATTTCCTTGACACAGGGGATGAATATGGACGCTTTGGTGCAGTCGTGGTCTGTGACTGTGAGGATCGAGTCGTACCCCTGTGAGATCGGCAGCTTAGTGATGAAATCAAGCGCTATAGTCTCAAAGGGCTTAGCATCAGGTATCGGAGTTATCGGCGCCAGTGGTGCTCGTGTTGGTCTATTGTTGACTTTGTGACGCTGACATTCCGTGCATCCCTTGACATACTCGGTTACGTGCTCTAGCATCCTCGGCCACCAGTAGTGTCGTTCGATAATCCGTGCAGTCCTTTTGATCCCAGGATGTCCGTACGTAGGAGTGTCATGGTGGTTTCGTATGATGGTGCGGATGTTGTCCATTTCTCCCGTGATAACCCTTGCTCCTTGTCGATACCATACCCCGTCGAACTTCTTGAGTTGATGGGGATCTACCCAGGGGCGTAGTCGCTCTTCACTTTGTACGTGGGACTCAGGGAGTTGGGTGACCATGGTTCGTGTGAATACTTTGTCGGGTAGTACGACTACTCCCTCGTTGTCTTGGTCTCCCTGGTCGTAGTCAGGTCTCCGGGATAGTGCATCTGCGCGCCCGTTACTCGTTCCTTTGATGTGGTGGATCTCGATGTCGTATTCCATGAGTTTGAGTGCTTCTCGGGCTACACGTCGACTTATCTTTTGTGGCGATCTCCAGTGTGTAAGGTTGAGATGGTCCAAAAAGATCTTGATTTTGTGCGGTGATCCTGCTAACAGTTAGAGTTTGAAAGTCCGGTTGGGTCCGGTTTTTTGCCCAATTTGGCAGCAACTGGACCAAGACCGGTTGGTCCTCCGGCCTGAATTTTGCAACTGCAACTGCAACTGCGGCCAACTGGTTTTTACCGGTTGCTTCATTATTTTCAATCCCTCTCAACCGGTTGTAACCCAACCCGGTTGCAGTCAGTTGTAGTCGGTTTTGACCGGTTTCAACTGGGGCACCAGGCGACGCAGCCCACAGCGGCCGCGTGTAATTGGTACAGTATGATCATAGCGAAATGTAACTACTACACAATGTAACTACTTCTAATAATGCCGCATCCGAGTCCCCCCCACCGCCATCGTCACGTTACTTAGTCTTTGAAAGTCCAGTTGCAGGAACTGAAAAAGACTGCAACTCAACTGAACTGCAACTGGAAAAAACCGGACTTTTGGTTGCAGTTGTACCTAATCCTAGAATGTATCAGTTGCAGTTGCCCGAAATGGCAGCTGACCTCCAACCAGTTGCAACCGGTTGCAACCGATTTCTTAGTCAGCAGGTGATTGGGCTGAATTTCTGATCAAAACGAGCCTAAGATCACCCAAATCGGCCAAAAACTGAGCAAGTTATGATCAAAACAATCATTTTACTCATAACTTTTGCTTTTTTTGGCTGTTTTACCTAATTATTTTTTCATTATAAGGCAGTTGCACTTAGAAATTTATTATAAGTACCTATTAACACTAATTATAAGTGGTTTTGACTCAGTTTAGACCAGTTTCAGATAGATTAAATAACATTCAGTTGGGTCCAGTTGCAACTGGTGCAACTGGTTTTTTTGCAGTTTTTTGCAGTTGCAGTTGAGGTTGCAACAAATTTCATTTTTTGGCAACCAGTTGCAGTTGCAGTTGGACCAAATATGGTCAAAAAACCGGACCCAACCGGACTTTCAAACCCTAACGTTACTGTTATCATCGCGTCTGGTCCTCGGCTGCCCGTTGTGCGTCGCGTCGTGTGTGTCGTGTGTTGCATCGTGTGTCGTGTGTTGCATCGTGTGCCATGTGGCTTGTGTCGCTGTTGTCACCATCGTCGTGGTGGTCGTGGTGGTTGTGGTCGTTGTTGTTCGGTGTTGCCTCGGTCTTCGCCTCGCCGTCACCATTGTTGGGTTGGAGGCGGTGCGCATCGCACCTCGCCTTTGCGGCCCAGGCGAGATCGGACTTGAGGTGCCAGTGGTGGGGCAGTGGCGGCGTCGGTTGGCGGCTTGATCGGCTCATCGGTGAAGTCTTGATGTCGTCGTTGATGTCGTCGTTGGTAAAAGGCACTCAGCCGTCACAGCTAAGTCACAGTTCCCTAAAGCGTGAGTACGCATGAGTAACGAATGGCCCGGGTACTGCCGGTTTGTTCGCTGCACGTGCACTATCAACGTGCTGTGCTATCTTGCTATCTATCAGCATCAACAACGACCGACCATGACCACGCCTCCCCGATGCAGCCCTGAGCTGCACGCGCTACCGACAGCCACCAGGGCCCTGCCAATGCAGTGGCCCCAACCCCGATGACGGCGGCAACAGCGGCGACGGCAACCACGACACCACGACAAGGCGGCATCGACTACCGCAATGCCTGGGCAACAGTCGACAGCAAGGTGGCAACAAGAACCAAGGTGGCGGTGTCAACGGCAATGGCAACGACAACAGCAAGACCGATGACGACAACGACCAAGACAGCGATGACAATGACCAAGACGGCGACAACAACGACCAAGACGGCGACGGCGATGGCTATGACCACGACTACGACTACGTGACACGACGACAACGGGCAATCATTCTCATAGTTATTAGCTTAGTATAGTAGTAGTCATGTTTTTGTACTGTATATTAGAAGTCCAAATAAAATACTCATTCTACCTATAATACCGGGTTGCAACCGGTCGTAGTCGGTCGCAACCGGTCGGAGAACGCGACGTAATCACAGCGACTGCAACCGCACATTTCTGTGCTGGGCCCCAACTGCAACTAAAAGTCTGGTTGTTTCCGGTTGCAGTCCGGTCTGGTTCCGGTTTTTTCCAGTTTGAGCAACTGGACCTTCAAAGACTACTAACAGTGGTCTCCAGTGTCGGAGGGCTTTGACGATTGCTAGGAGCTCTAGGTTGTATATGTCGTAGTTGCGCTCCGCTTCGTTGAGGGTGGCCGAATAGTATCCTATGGGGTGTTGCTTTCCATCTTTCTTCTTCTGCAGCAGTACACCTCCCACCGCGAAACCTGATGCGTCCACTTCGAGCTCGAATTGGTCTGTAAGGCAGGGGTGCGCTAGTACTGGTTCTTGGGTGACGAGCGATTTGAGCTTTTGGAACGCCCTTTCTTCTTCTGTACCCCATTGCCATTCCGTGTCTTTTCGTGTGAGTTTGTTGAGTGCTCGTGCGTGTGTGGTGAAACCGCGAATGAAGAGGCGGTAAAAATTGCAGAAGCCGAGGAAAGAACGGACGTCTCTGACCTTTGTTGGATGTGGCCAGTCTTTGATGCCCAAAATTTTTACCGGGTCCATACGAGTTACCCCCTTTTCAAGGATTACCCCCAGGTAATCCATTCGTGGTTGATGGAAAAGGCATTTCTCCGGCTTGAAGTAAAGGTCGTGATCCATAGCTACTTGAAGGATGTCGCAGACTGCTTCGATGTGCACTTGAAGTCCGGCCTCTTCGTGGGTTGCTATCCCGATGTCATCCATGTAAACCTGTATTTGATGAACAGTGCACATAGGGGACTATACTCACAGTGACAAGAGGAGACTGTGGTGAGATATAGAGGGTGACTGGAAGCAGCAACAGAGTAAACTTGCAGTGAAGCAGATGAGAGTGTCTGGCACACAACAGATGAGAACTGGTGTTATTACAAGAGAGGAGACATACCTGGCACACAACAGATGAGAACTGGTGTGGTGCCAGAGCGTACAGGGTACTCTACTTATACTATACAGAGGTGTGACACTAGTACAACATAGGTAACATAGAGTCACAGAATACAAGGAGCGTTGTTCTATAGAGGGACACAAAGGAGTGTGTAAATGGAGAACAAGGCGCAAAGAACAAGGAAGGGCTAGACTATGATATCATAGTGACATCACAATAAAGATAGAACAAAAGGAATGAGTACAAGGACGAAATACAATAGGAGTCCAGAGGAGTCCATGATGTCATTGTACAGTGATGTCATAGATAAGAAAGTCCGAGATTGTAAAGATCATAATAATCTAATCTACATAAGTCCAATATATCTTATCTAAAGCAGTCCGTTATCTGCGTGTCCATTGAGCCGCTAAGTGCGCACAGGTCACTTATCAACAGTATTATGGTACCTCTTTTCTCATGCTTTGCGATGGTGGGTCCCAGAATCTCGTTCATCATTGTTTGGAAGGTTGCCGGCGAGTTGGTGAGTCCAAAGTACATGACTAGAGGTTCGAAAAGTCCGTACCACGTTTTAAAGGCTGCCTTGGGTTCATCTCCGGGTTTGATACGGATGTTGTTGTACCCCCATCTGACATCAAGTTTGGTGTATATGTGGCCGTTCCCCAGATCGTTAATGAGTTCTGATATGAGCGGTAGCGGGTATTGGTTACGAATGGTACACGCATTAATCTTCCGGTAGTCTTGAACGGGACGCAGTTTCCCGTCTTTTTTCTTTATAAAGAAGAATGATGACGCATAGGGGGACTTGGACGGGCGTATGTATCCCATTTTGAGTTGTTCTTCAATCCATGTTTTGAGCTGGCCGTCTTCTTCTTGTGTCATAGGGTAGACCTTGCAATCAATTGTCGTCGGCGTGCCTTCCTTGAACTCGATAGCATGGTCCCATGGTCAAGACGGAGGAAATCGGTGTGACGCTTCCTCGCTAAAGATCTTCGCAAAGCGTTGATACGGTGCAGGGATTACGGCCGCTATCGTGTTCTGGTTAGCAGCAATCGCGAGTTCTGTGGCCATGGTACGTAGCTGGCATTCCTCTTCTAACGCTTGGACTATGTCTTCATGTTCGTCCTCCGTGAATGCTCGGCCGATACACCCTTCGTTTTGTGTGGTTGTTCCGGTGATTACAGTGCGTCCCCCTTCTGGGTTGATGGAGCGTATAACGACTGGAAGTGCGTTTTCGTGTATGGTGGTGTGGGTCCAGCTGATGGTGGGTTCATATGTTGCCAGCCAGGGGTATCCTAATACAAGGTCTTCGTTTCTGATGTCCGTGACAAGGAATCTCATAGTCCTGTGACTTCCTTTGGTTTGTACGTCTAGGTCTATGAAATGCGTGATGGACCCAGCTTTGTTCTCGGTATTGTCGATATTCCATATTTTCTTTGGGTGCTCCAGGGCTTGCAGCCCGAGTCCCATGCGTTTGGCAAACGCTGGTCTTATGAAATTGTCGGTGGCTCCTGAGTCGACGAGCCCTTTTATGTCGGCCATTGAGTAACTTGTTCAAATCGAGACTGGAATTCTAAGCGAATGGAAGCAAGTCATGATTACAGAGTTACAATTGATTGCCCTCACCCAGGCCGATGGGTTTAGGCGTCTGGAAAATCCTCCTGATTCCACATGTCCTGGAGTATCAGGTCTTTTACTTTGTTGCTAGCCCCCCTTACTCCCTCTATCCATTCTTTCACCAATTGCTGCGGGGTGGACGTGCTTGCTACGCGCGCTGCGGGTTGTTCTTGACTATAATAGTCCGTTTCTGCCTTTCAGTTGTTCAACGGCTGCCACTGCTGCTGACGGGGCTTTCTGGGACGGGTACAATTTCGTGAGATGTGTCTGGGATTGTTACAGTTGTAACAAATGACTTCCTGCATGTTTTGGCGTTGACTGCCTCCTCTCCCTTGTCCCGGTCCTCCCCTTGGCGGAAACGGAGGCCTCGGCTGATACGGGCCTCTATTTGGGTCGCCTACCTCCACGAGTCGGGCGCGCGAGCGGTCCGCTGACGTGTCCATTGCGTTAGGATCGTAGCGCGGAGGGGGGTTACGAGGTGCATTCCACGGGGTTCCCCCGAATCGTGGTCGTGGGGTGAATTGAGGGGGTGCGTTCCTCGTGGGTGCCGTGATATTGAGCCGTGCCTTGAGGTGGATATATTGTTTTTGGCGACGTAAGGCAGTGTCTTTCCATTCATTGAAAGTTCGAGGTTCATCCATTTCGTATACCTTGGTGAATAGTTTGCCCGGCAGCCCCGCCGTGAATCGGTCGATCGTTTGTTGGTCGTTGAGGTGGTAGTCAGCCTTCCGTGCTAACTGCTCAAACGTAGTGACATATGTGTCTATGTCGTCTCCAACCATCCTAAACCCTTTGGCCAGTGTGGCCTGTGCCTGTTCTTGTTCCAGCGTGTTGGAGAATCGATTGGCGAACCCGGCCGTGAGCGTGTCCCAGAGATACTCGTCGTACCTGTCCGTTCCTCCTCGTATTTCGTTGTTCAGCCATTGGAGGAATCCCAGTGTCCAATTGCTGACCAAGGGTCCTTTGATGTAACCCAGGAACAGCAAACATCTCTTGTAGACGTTGCTCATGATAGGGGCGTCGAAATTGAGACCCATGTATGCGTGCCATTGAGTGAGGAAGGACTCGTAATCAGCGCGGTCCCCTTTGAATATCGACGGTGGTTCACCTTTGAGTCTGGGCGTCGGACCTCCTCCTGGTCCTCCGCCTGGTGGTCCCCCTCCTGGTGGTCCTCCTCCTGGTGGTCCTCCTCCGAAGATCCCTCCGAAGTTACGTCTGGGTGGCCCTCCACCTCCACCTCCTCCTGGCGGATCCCCTGGTCCGGATCCCGGTGGTGGGTTGTGTCTTCTTCCTGGCGGCAGGTCGGGGATATCTGGTCCGACTGCCCTAAAAATGGCTGCGTCGTCGGCGGTCATTCGGTGACCGGTGCTTGGGTTGATAGGTTGGAGGTGCGCTTCAGCTTCCTCTGCTATCCTCCGGATTTCGTCGTCAATTGCCATATGTCTGAGTTGCTCTGTAATGGTTTCGGTGGCGGTTGCCATTGGATCTATTGCGGCAGGGGACAGTACTTGAATTTGTTCGGGCTCGGCTATGTGGAGGGACTCAGCTGTTTGCACTATGGCTTCCTCCTCTTCTACTCCGCTTTGGCTTTCGTCTTCTCCGCTTGTTTCAGATGGTGCGGGTGTTCGGGGTTCTGACGTGCTTGGTTCTTCTTCTGGCTGTCCGTCAATTCGTCCGTATTGCTCCCTTGTTGGTAACCCTCATGTGTCGATGTCACAGTTGTAGTTTCTGCCTGCTGGTCGTATTGCGTCGTATCTGTTGTCGATCGGGTTCCACGTAATCTCTACCCAGCACAGGTTTTCGAAATTGAACTCAACTGGTCTGTATCGCGTTGGTCCCGATGCGAAATCTACAAAATATCCAGTCTCTCCTCTAAACTCTCGCCACCTAGCGGCTCCTAAGAATTAGACAGGTACGTTGCGGTCTCCTCGTCTTTCGAGGGAATATGGCCTGAACTGGGTCCAACGGTCTCGAGTTGTGAACGCCACGGTGAGTGATCCTGGTCTTAATGTAATGCCACCACGGACGTTTAGCCTGACTTAGACTGCAAAAGGGTGTTCACGACTTAGCAGATATTCCAACGGAGATCACGTGACTTGGGCACGTGACTTTAGGCGTATGACTGGGGTACACGGCGCTTAACGAGGCACGTGACTTGTCTATACCAGGACGTTTCTGAGTCACTGGATACGATTAATGACAGATGACTTGCTCGAGGGAGACAAGCTGTAACGCCACCACAGGGGCGTTAAGTACGACGTGTACTTCGGTTTAAGTCACGGACGGTAACGGGACGGGAGTAAGTCAGTTACGACTTAGTGCGATGGTGAACAAGTACCACTTGGCCTCCGTGGACACAAGGGCAATAGCAAGGATAGGCTCAAGCGCAACGGCGAGCGAAACAGGAGAGTCAAGCGAAAGTGCGACTCAAGGGATCGGATCGTGAGAACGGACAGCGGTGTGGTATTACACAAGAAGTCAAGTCTACCGTACAAGCTAGGTAGCGTGAGACTTATATACTAGTACACAATGTTTGTCAGAGACAAACATATGGCGCGATCCTAGGATCCAGGTCCTAGAGAGCTAACAAAGGGAGAGTATGAAAAGAGAACAAGGGAATCCCGCGGGACGACGCATGGATCAGAAGTCGTCAGCAGGTTCTGGAAGTCGCGCCACAGGGCGTCGTAACGGTCATGCGCTAGGCGCGAGATAAGAGCCAAGGCGCGGATCGAAGCGGATTGTATTGTAAAAGTACAATGGAAAGTCGACATAGAATGCAAGTCACAAGACGAAAAGGAATAGGCAGAGGCGAAGGGGAAAATCGTAACATTACCCCCCCTTCAGACTCGAAGTCGCCATGACTTCGACTAGTCGCTAGTATAGTAACAGTCCTCTTCGGGGATAACGGTGGCGGGATCAGGAGAGGGGGAACGGGGACAGGTGTGAGACCGTAAGAACATGTGACGCCCCCTTCGGCCACACTTATGGCAACCCTCATACTGCGGGCAGTTGATCTCGTCGTGCGTCGCCTTCCAGTCGAGACACTTCCCACACCAGCGGGTGTGCGGCGTGGGATTCTCATATCGGGCGGACATCGGGGACATTCGCCTTATGAGGCAAACGTCCACACGATGGGCGAGGCTGCCGCACCACTGGCACGCGTCCCGCCATCCTCGCTCGGGGCAGTCTCTTACGAGGTGGTCCTTGGACCTGCACTCGTAACACTTGCGACGACGCGTGCTGCCTTCCCCTTGAAGGCGTGGCATCTCGCAGGGCCCTCCCTCCCGTGGAGGCAACGGCATCTCGCCAGGTCCGTCCGCATGCAGGGGCAGCGGCATCGATGAGTGGCGGGGTCGTGTGGGTTTGGTCATGAGCTCGACGTATCAGTCACTGATAAGGGGGATGATGCGGGCGTACTGCAACCACTTTCTTACACTGGACATATTCATGTCCAGGTGGAACTGATCCTTGACGGCCTCCGCCTCCAGCCTGCGGAGATCGTCCCGTCGCACCTTAAGCGCGTCTCGGGCTTCCAGGCAGGTTCGCAGGCGGGCGACGTCGGCATGGAGTGCGGGGTAATGAAGGGAGGAGATAACCTCGTCAATGACGAGGCGGCGAGGGTCGTGGGGGTGGAAGAGGTCTATCTGCTGGTCCGTTATGTGTTGTGGCAGTTGGTTAGCTGTGGTGGTGCGCAGGTAGATGGATGTGACGTAGCATGGTTCCCCTTTCCCCATCGTTCCTACCACCTCCTGGTAGTCCTTGCGGTAATAGATATACCGCGCCACTTCCTTCTTTCCCGGCTCCCCAATCATGAGCGGGTAGAAGCGCGGGGAGGTGGGGTCGTTAGGGAAGTAGGGGATACCCGGCTCTCCCGACGTGTCTGGGTCTTCATCGTCAAGGAGAGCGTAGCGTGGGTCGGGGACAGCGAGCTCGACGGTGGGGATGGGGGTGAATACGTGGTCAATCCCAGGTGGGAATGGGGGACGCGGGAGTGACGACTGGTGCAAAGTACTGAGTGTCGGCTGTGAGACAAGAGGAGGCGGAGACGTCGACTCAGAGGATTCCGACGACTCGGGTGGCTCGGCAATGGTGGGTAGTGAGGTTTCGGGGTCGAGTGTAAACTCGGGCAATGGGGGAGGAGTAATGATTTGAGAGTATGGGGTGTAGGCAGCGTCAGGGTTCATGTCCAGGATTCCAGCTTCCTGGGATGGGACAGTCAAGTTATCAAGAATGATTTGGGAAGGGGGGCGAACGGGCACAGTGGTGATGACGGGTGTATCAGACATGAGGTTTCCAGGGATGATCATGGGTGACGAGAGTGGGCGAAGGGGGTGTATCTTTTATATCTTTCGTCCAGCCCCTTCGGCGGTAGGATTTTGCTGGTAGAATTTGGCGATTAAGTCAGGTGCATGGCGGACGTTATCGAGTGGTTCCCACGAGCTGTCACTCATGGGAAATCCCTTCCACTGGATTAGGAATTGAAGTTTGCGCCCTCGGCCATAAAGGCGAGATTGTAACACGCGCTCCACTTCGAACTCCTCTTCTCCTTCGATAAGGTCAGGTGGAGGTCGCGTGAAGTTAGCTCCATGGAGTTCCATCTCCTTATATGGCGTAAGGAGGTTCGCATGGAACACAGGGTGTATCTTCCACGTCTTTGGAAGATCTAGTTCGTACGAGACCGCCGATAAGACTTTCTTGATTCGGAACGGTCCGTGGCGTTTCGGAGCGAGCTTTGTGGTGGGGTAAAAGGTCCGGAGGTTCGTCCCCTCCAACCACACTTGAGCGCCTTCCAGGTAAGGTATAAAGCGCGTCTTCCCCCTCTTCGCCATAAGCTCTTGCGCGTGCTTGATGCAGTCTTGCGTGTGCTGGCGTCTGTCACCCATCTCTTCTAATCGTTGATCGACGGACAGAGTTGACATGGGTCTTGATGTCCACATGGTACGTGGTTCCCATCCCATGATCAACGAGAATGGGGAGTGTTTGCAACGAGAATGGGGAGTGTTTGGTTGTGGCGTTTGGCCATGAGTTGTGCGCGAATTGCGCTACTGGGAGTGCCTCTGCCCAGTTATCCTGTTGTACGTTGCTCCAGTGGCGGAGATACTGTTCCAGCCACTGGTTAGTGCGCTCCGACTGCCCATCCGTCTGCGGGTGATATGCAGAGGAGATGTTCTGACGGATCCCCAGTGTCTTACACAAGTCCTTCATGAAGGCGGACGTGAAGCGCGGGTCTCGATCCGTGATCATCTTTCGGGGGATGCCGTAGTGTGGATAGACATGGTGAAGGTAGAGTCGTGCCACTCCTTCCGCGGTAATCGTCTCATTACACGGGATGAAGATGGCCGCTTTCGAACAATCGTGGTCGGTGATGGTGAGAATGGAGTCGTATCCATTCGACGGGGGGTAGCTTTGTAATGAAGTCCATTGTTACGACTTCAAATGGTTCAGCGTCGGGGTCTGTGGTAATGGGGAAAAGGTGTGGCTTTTGTCGGTGGGGGTTAGTTTTGTTGGCTTGGCATGTCGCACAGCCCTTGACGTAGTCTTCCACGTCCTTCCGCATATTCGGCCACCAGTAGTCACGTCACACCAACTCTAGCGTGTTTGCAATTCCTGGGTGGCCCATGCTTGGCGTGTTGTGGAAAAAGGTAATTACCCCCCATTTAAGATCGTTGTCGCCCACGACAACGAGAGCGTCGCCCTTCCACCAGAGACCTTGGTGCTTTTTCAGGTTGTGGGGTTCGACCCACGCGAGGACGGCTTTCTCGTCCATGTTTTGCGCTATTTGCGTCCAGATGTCCATGTCGTGCATTGACATCTGGGTCGCGCATATGAATCGGTCAGCGGGGAGGACGATTATATCATTGTTGTCCTCCTCGTTGGGCTCATAGTCAGCTCGTCGCAAGAGGGCGTCCGCGCGACCGTTTTTTATACCAGGTACGTGCTTCAGTGCGAAGTTGTACTCCGATAACTCCAAAAACTCGCATGCCACTCTTCGGCTGATCTTTCGGGGGTCTTTCCAATACTGCAGATTGGCATGGTCGGTGTGGATGATAATTTTGTGAGAGGAGCCGACCAGGTAGGTACGCCAGGCTCGTAGCGCCTTGACTACCGCTAGTAGCTCCCTGTCATAGATGTCGTAGTTGCATTCCGCTTCCGTTAGTGACTCAGAGTGGAACGCAACCGGGTGCATGCGTTGATCAGGTCCTAATTGATTTAGTACTGCCCCAAGGGCTACGTTGGACGCGTCTACTTCGAGCTCAAATGGTTTCGTGAGGTCGGGGAAAAGGAGTGTAGGTTCTCGGCCAATGCTTCGTCTGATATTATCGAACGCATCCTGTTGGTCCTGGTCCCAACGCCAGGGGGTATCTTTCTTTGTGAGGTCGTGCAGCGGGCGGGCGAGGGTGGAGAATCCTCGGATAAACCGCCTATAGAAGTTACAGAAGCCGAGGAAGGCGTGTACTTCCCTGAAACTTTTCGGGGCTGGCCATTCCAGGATTCCCCGTACCTTAACGGGATCCATCCGGACATTCCCGTGTCCAATGATGAGTCCGAGGTATTC
>JAKEYF010000749.1:0-15557 GCA_021527775.1 Lactarius sanguifluus | reverse complement strand
GGGGTGGGGTCTTGCATGCCACGGCGTCCGTCTTGTACCCATGTCACGGGTTCTCGCGCTTGGGTTCGCAGGTTTCGCCGGGCACTGCTGCAACCAAGGCTGCAACGTGTCAACGTGTCAACAACTGCCATTGCATCGTCAACTGCATTGCTTTGGCCCAGGAAACCCTCAAGAAGCTAAGTATTCCTTTTAGCTAAATTGTGACTAGCTTCGACGTTGTTTTTGTTTTATTTTATAGGTTTCAAACACGTTCTCGCATGGCGCTGCGACGTCACAACACCAATGTGGTGCCGCAACTCCACGACACGGATGTGGTGTCGCGACGACACCAACACAGCACAGCGACATCATGACACCGACACTGCGCGCTGCGACATCATGCCGTTAACACAGTGCTACGACTCCATGCCAGTGGCACCACCTCAGTGCCACGACTCCACGACACTGACGTGGCGCTGTGACTCAATGTGACGTCACAGTACCACAACACCGACACGGCGCCACGATATCGACGTGGGCGCCGTGACGCCATGACACCGATGTGGCACCACGAACCACAGGTTTCGTGAGGGTCACCAATACCGTACCCGTACCCGTACCCACCCTTGGGCCATATCCGGGCAGGCTCGGAAACCCCTGCCATACACTAGGGCGGTGCGCACTCATTGCCATTTCTGCAAAAGATGCTTCCAAACTAACGTCCATCTTCCTTTGTCGGCATTATAGCATGCATGTTCTCACTTTCCTGTCATATGACGGTCCCTCCACGACAGACTTGCACACGCTCATTTCCCTCCAGTGTCTCTACAGCACTTCCTCTGCTCAACCTCTCCCCTGCCACACGCCTCTTCTTCCCTACCGTCTCCACCTTCACGGACCATCCAGGGCCGGTCGATGAGAACGTCCCACTCTGCCGCTCAAACATCGGTGCGGCACCAGAGATGCTCAAAGCGGCCATTACCCGAGCCTCACAGGGCCCGCTCTATGCAGGCGACTCGATGGACTTTGTCGGCATCGGCGCACGCTCCTGCATGGGACGCCTCGTTATCGCCGGCCGCGTGCGTGCAGGGACTCCCTCGCGACGTGCCAGCGTGGGCGCTGATGTTCACAGCGCTGGAGGCAGCGGAAGGACTGGTTCGACCCTGTGCGGCACATGCTTCCCCGGTACATTTGGCGCGCCAAGGAGACACGGCCGCAGGGACACGCACGGTCACATACCTCGCCCCGGCAGGACGGCCCTTGAGGGCGAGCGGCCTGCGGACCATGCGGCGCTGCTGGATGGCTCGCGGGTCTCGTAGGACGGCATTACGGTGATGTGGTGAATGATGATGGCGAGCTGACGGAACGCATGCGCGCGGTGGCTCGGTCGACGGTGAGTCGTGACCCCAACACAAGGCAGCAGACGATTGACTAATAGATGCACTTTTCCATTTTTGTTTAGATTGTGTTGAGCATATTTGGAGATCACGTCGCGGACACGGTATTCATGAAGCGGGGGGCTGCAGAGCGCTTTGATGGACTGGTAACTGCACATGTGCTCAAGATTGCAGTCTGACATCTCCTGAGCGGCCACCTGTAACACCCGTACTCCATAGATTCTGTTTTTATATTTTGATCACAATACATGGAGATTTTGAGCTTGACCAGCGTGCGGTCATCGGTGGAAAGGTAGCTATGGTGCACTTCGTATTTGCATGGACTGATTATATAATTCTCTTTTTAATTCTTCCAAATAATTTGTGTGAGAAGAAAATCCGGCATGTGCTGCCGGAACATACATTTAATCCCAGCCTACTACCTAATCCAAAAACGAAGGGCCTATCTCAATGGATCTTGCTGTAATGTCCAATACATTGACAACTAAGTTGACTTGATTGTTGTCGGAAATTATATTAAAACAATTGAAAATTTTGTAGACCCCTCCTTATGTGTCAGACAATTATAAATAAAAATACTTGGACAATTAGAATTTAGTCCCTTGCTTAAGAGAGCTCTGATTATTTCCGAATTTATGTAAACTTACTTGTCAGGCACCCAGCCGACATAAACAATTAAGTTTAAATACATTGAGCTCGTTTAAGTAATGGACTAATATCTAATTGTTCAAGTATTTTTATTTATACTTTTCTGACACATAAGGAAAGGTCTACAAATTATTCCATTATCTTAATACAATTTGCGATAACAATCAAGTCAACTTAGTGGTCAATATATTGGACATTTTTCAATCCCTTAGTTGACTATAAGCAGATTCCGCTTACTCGCTCCTGCCCGCCGTGATACAACGTAAATACAACAAGCTTGACAACAAATGAGGATCCAAAAAAAACACAACAAGTGAACGTTGCAGAGTAACAGATAACTTGACATCGCAGAATGCCGTAATAACGGAGAGTCCCCAAGAATAGAAAGCATAAACGAGTTGAGGCGTAAGTACATTAGGAGCATATGAGAAAAGAGTGTCCGGGCTGTACCGTAAAACTGAGTCATCCACTGGCCTTGCCAACATGCCGTCAAAATGCGACACGAGCCGACTATATCATCTGGTGTTTCTATATAAGCAGCCGCATTCAGTCAGGAGAGCCAAGGAAATAACATATAATATAACCTACATGGTGAGAGCATTCTCGTCGAAGTCCCATATACCACGTTCGCCATATTCCGTCAAAATTCGCGCAATATTCCGTTCACCCCGTGTCAACGCCACCTGAGATGGAGTTCGGCCGTCGTTGTTCGTTGCGCGTACGTTTGCACCCTTTTCGAGTATCAACCGGACGATGTCGAGGCTGCCGTTCCCGGCCGCGAGATGCAGAGGAGTCCAGTTCTCCTGCTCCTTTACGTTCACATCAGCGTCGCGTTCAATTAATAACCGCACGACGTCGATATGACCATATTGCGATGCCTCGTGCAACGGAGTTCGGCCGAGGTTGTCCCTGGAATCGATGTCCGCGCGGTGGTCTAGCAACAGACTTACGACCTCGAGCCTTCCCTTACTCGACGCCTCATGCAATGGGGTATCGCGTTTCGCACTTCGCCCGTTAACGTCTGCGCCATTGCTAAGTAATGACCGTACGACGCCAAGATGCCCAAGTCTTGACGCGGTATGCAAAGGTGTCGTCTGGAGACTCTCGCCTTCGCGGCTCAGGGGTGACTGCCCGATGCCGGGATATCTGCTTCGTGATGCCATAACCAACGGATTCCGGCTTATGCTGTTCCGAGACACCGCATGTCCTCGCCGCCCCGTAATTAGGAGGGTCGCAACCTCGCGTTTCCCGCTCCTTGACGCCAGATCTAAGGGTGTTTCGTTGTCCCGATTACGTACGTTGAGATCTGCACCCCGCTCGAGTAACAGCTCGATGAGGTCTAGATGTTCGGATTGAAATGCGACATGCGACGGTGTCCAACCCCTGCTATCTTGAACGTTCACGTTCGCGCCAGACTTGAGTAACAAGCGAGCGACTTCGAGTTTGTCATTGCCCAACGCTAGATTGAGTGGAGTTTCCTGTTTCTTGTTCCGGATTTCAACGTCGGCGCCGTATTGAATTAGCAGATGCGCAACCTTGAAGTACCCGTTGGCTGATGCGGCGTGTAATGGGGTCCCCAAGTCCCCGCCTTGTGTGTTTGCATCTGCCCCACTCTCAAGCAATAGCCGAACGACAACAAGATGACCATATCGAGATGCTGCGACTAACGGTGTTGACCTCTTGTCATCGACGGAATTTGTATCTGCACCGCGCTCGATTAGGAGGTTTGAAACCTCGACACTTCCGTGGCGTGATGCGACAGCCAATGCAGTCTGGTGGTCTCCGTTCCGCACATCGACGGCTACGCCGTTGTCGAGCAACAATTGTACGATGTTGACATTCCCATTTCGCGAAGCCGCGTGAAGAGGAGTCCAGCCTTTGTTGTCGTGGGAGTTCGCGTCCGCCCCATGCTCGATTAGGAAGCGAGAAACTTCGGACTGTCCGTTTCCCGACGCCAGGCTCAATGGTGTCTCCTGATTTCCGTTGCGCACGTTGATATCGACGTCGTGAGGAAGCAACATCTTCACAACGTTGAGGTGACCGTTTCGTGATGCTCTGTGAAATGGAGTCCAGCCGTGTTCGTCGCGGGCATTCGCGTCGGCACCATTTTTGACCAGCCTGAGAAAGTCTGCGATATCACGTCTCCCAATACCCGACGCGAGGCACAATGGGGTCTCGTTTCCTCGGTTCCCCACATCAACGACTGCACCGTGCTGTACTAGAAACTGGACGATATCAAGGTTCCCGAGACTCGAGGCCAGATGCAAGGGTGTCCAGAGGTTGTCGTTTGGTGGATTTACGTCCGCCCGTCCGGTGACTAGCCGTTCCACGATATCAAGACGCCCACATCGCGATGCCGAATGCAACGGCGTCCAGCCTTGGTTGTCACGAGAATTGACGTTCGCGCGATGACCGAGCAACAGGTTCACGACTTCCAGACGTCCGTTTCTCGATGAGGTGCCGGACGAAGAGTGTTTTATTTCGTCCCAGGAATCGGCATCTGCGCTGCGTAGCGGTAGTGACGTCTCGACTGCTCCCTCACCTGACGCCAGGGCCAGTGGTGTTTCGCCCTTTCTGTTTTGCACATTAACATTCGCATGGTGGTTGAGCAACCCCTGAACTATGTCGTGACTTCCGCTTCGTGATGCCCGATGTAGTGGAGTCAAGCCTTCGTTGTCCAATGAGTTCACATCCCCACCGCTCCGAAGTAGTAACAAAGTAACATCGACGTGTCCCTTGGCGATCGCGGCATGCAACGGAGTCGCATAGTAACCGCCCCTGGCATTGACATTATGAGGGCAGGTGGCGATAAGGTATTTGACAAGGTTATGGAAACCACTAAGAGCCGCATAGTACAGTGGAACTGCAGGGGGCCTTGTGCGGCGCGCCTCGGAAGTGTCTTCTGCCCACGGGTGGTCAAGGTCGTATAACCGGACCCAGGCTTCGAAATGTGGTTTGACTGGGTCAAAGAGATGTTCCATGGCACTCTGAACGATGGGAGTTATGTTCTTGAAAGGGATGTGATCAACCCAGTGGCGAGCCGCGTAGCTAGCGAGTGGAAGGTCCTTCATGCTATGTTTGTCGATGCGGCTGTCCAGATGAAGAAGGACACAAAGGGATGTTTGCGCAAGAATTGTGTGTGCGGGACGCGGAAGGATGTGATAGTAGGACAGTTTTTCCTTTGCTTTTGCGAGGCGATCTGACGTTAAGAACTCCTTTACTGAAAAGTGGGAAAATCGGACAACTAGGGAACCATCAACATTGACAACGGCAACTAGACTTGGGCATGCGGATAGCACAGCTTCCTGTGCGTCCTGGGGGCGAAACCTTGGACGATATTCCGAGCGTTGCCCGTCGTCAAACCCGACCGCAAAAATTTCAGCGAGCTCCTCAACAAGAAGAGGGCGAGCAGACACCGCGAGGCAATGCAGGAGGCGGCGAGCAAAGGGTCGATTGACCTCGTCGATGGTTAGCAATGAGCGCTCATATGTTTCGTCCAAAGTGCCAGGCAGTTCGCCTAAGGCATGGGATATACTGGCCGGATTACTGCGACATAGCTTTTCCAATTGGCAAACGACCCATCGAAACCTGTACGGTGTCAGAGATGTTGTCATAGCTCCAATTGTCAACTTGAATAATCGCTTACATCCCATCTGCTTTCTCAGAGAGTGTGTCAATGACCAGCTTCTTATCCTCTGGTCTCCA
This sequence comes from Lactarius sanguifluus, assembly GCA_021527775.1. Classification (NCBI taxonomy): domain Eukaryota; kingdom Fungi; phylum Basidiomycota; class Agaricomycetes; order Russulales; family Russulaceae; genus Lactarius; species Lactarius sanguifluus. The sequence continues at coordinate 9,828 of JAKEYF010000749.1, read as the reverse complement.
TTTCTTTATCCTCTGGACCTCATATCTGATGTAGGTAATAATGTCCTGCTTTTGCCCACTTTCGTCGTGAAGAGACACAGAGTGAGATGCCATAGGTTCAAGAGCGGCCCGGATATCGGCCTCGGGCCGACTAGTGACGCATATATGGACAGATAAGTCCTCGGATAAGTCTTTAGATAAGTCTTTGGATAAGTCCTTGGAGAAGTTGATGAGTCTCTTGACGAACTCTAGGACCTGTTGGCGCGGGGATATAATCCCAATATTATTGGGACACTTGTTGAGACCATCCACGATGATATACATGGCAGGCCGTCCTCGCATCTTCAGCACATCTTCCAGGCATTGAATAAGGACATCATTGTCAGGTTTCTCCAATCCGTCATCGTATTTCGAATAAAGCGTGGAAAGTTTGTGGTGGCAAGGATCGGATCTAGCGGCGAACTGAACGAGGAGGGAGGAGAGTAAACCACGGACATCCTGCTTTGCAGGATCCCTAAAATCGAAATAAAAATAAGCTATCAAGCCTAGTCCCGCATCATGTAAGGTCTTCACCTGTTCAATGACGGTAGAGCTTATCGAAAGCATGAGAGAGGAAGGACGGTGTATGTTAGTGAGATACGCACCATAAGACACTCTTTCCCGATCCCACTGATACGAAACAGGGGGGGAATGGGGGGTCAAGACGGGCAGGTGTGAGCAAGAGAAAGGTCGCCAGACGTACCTTTACCGTGTATCCACATGAGGGATCCTTCCATCATCCACTTTTCGAATGTACTGCCTTGGGCGAACCACACCGCAGTTCCGCCTCGGTAGGACTTGCGAGCAATAATATGGTTGTCGGATGGATCCGGAGGAGAGAACCAAGTTCGAACATCCTTTTGCAACTGGTCGCCTACAAGACGGTTCAGCGCTTCAGCCTCGATGATAGCAACTCAAACCAAAAAGATAAAGGTGAATAACAACGCACGCTTGATCTTGTTAATCCCTTCAGCAATCTCTTGCATAACAACTAGCACCCGTGGTCAGTAATGTTAAGCACAGATTCGCACACGGGCCGAACATACCAAGAGACTGCCTTATGCTATCAACGGAAACTTTGCCGTCTACCAAACAACAAATTGGTAAGGTGTCCGCGATCAATCAATCGAGGGTCGCATACCATCCATAGGTATCTTCACATTATTCATAAGACCATGAACAACTTCTAGGATATGAGCTCCCGTCATCCGCGCTTCCTCCTGAGTGAGCCGTTCCAGCCGAATTAACACGGCCTCAACCTCACTTTCTCCTAAAAGTTTTTTTGCAAATTTCTCTGCGAAATATGGATCGTCGACTCAAGCCACAAATCTGGGGATTCACTTACTGAAACACCCATCCTTGATCTGTTTCCTTGCGAGGGCGAGGGCGGAGAGCACCTCGACCATAATTCTCACGATAATATCTTTCATTGAACTGCTGAGGGAAAGTCCGGTATAGATATGGAGGCAGTTGAGGAAATGTCCGATGCATTCAAAGAGGTCAACCAGTGCATCGTAACTCGAACTGACACCACTTGCGGCCTGATGACCCTAGATGTCAGAATGATCTAACTGTGAAATGCAAGGGGGACACAGACCACGAGTAGAATGTTGATGCCAACAAATATTGCTTTCGCGGGTGGAAATGGGGCCTGAAAGTGCAAGAAAAATGATCAAAAAGCGTGTATGCAGAGCCAATGCGACCTACCAGGCTAACCGCCTCACCGATAATGTCAGATAGCATATGAACAACTTCCACTACAGGACGAAGCCAGTTGATCAACCTCCTATTACCCTCCCTGTTATGTTTGGCCCGGAAGTGGACACTGACGTCGAAGGGTATGACACCGCGTCAGCAGTATATCGTCATGGACTTGTGATCAGTCAGCCGGGTAAGCTCCGGCGCATGTGATTGTGTACGATAACGGATCAGATCATGACTCGAGATGTGACTCATACTAGGATAGCTGTACTAGGGTTCACGGTACTTACGCTATTGGCTAGTACGGATTGGAGCGGCGCTTGAAAGCCCGCGCGTAACTGTATAAGTAGAGAGCTGCGAAGACCAAGAACGGTATCTTGGTCTTCTTCCAATACCACCACCAGTTCTTCGCTCTATAGGGATCTCCCCCTTTAAGTGAGTCGTCCAGCATACCCTAAAGACCAAGGGGTCCCCTGTGACTTATCCCGACGTTCCCTCCGTGGACAGTGGATTATCCCGTCGACGCTATCTGTCACCAAGTATTCTTCTATCTCAACGAACGCGTAGCGTCCCCCTACTGCACCTTCTATATCATCGATCACCACACTTGGGACGAACTCGAAACTACCGACACTCTCCCCATCGGTATACAACAAGGAGACGATCTCCACGCATACCGAGGACTAGCAGGAGAGTTATTCCCACACCCGCAGTTCTACCCGCAGAGCAGAGTCAATCGTCTCTTCTACCCCCTCGTTAGATTCGCCACCACTCGAGAAGCCTAAGTCAGGCAAACGTCCGTGGTAGACGTTACATTAAGACCAAGATCCACCGTGGCCAATCTCAAGACAACCAAAGACTACTGGGTACCATTCAGACCCTATCACATCGACAGGAGAGGAGAACGCAACGTACCCAAGAGATACCTACAATCCGCATTTTGGAAAGACGATGCAGAGGATCCAGGCTACGTGACCTATTACTATAACCGACAGAACCAGCAGCAGATCATACCAGTAGAGTTCAACTTCGAAAACACCTGTTGGACCGAAATCAAGTGGGACGACCTCCACAACAAATACCAGATAACACGACCTGCAACCTCCAGCCTCAACCTCGACATCACAGTCAACAACATAGTAACCAGAGACCAGTGGGGTATCATCGACGGACAAGAGGAAGAACCAGTCCGATCTCCCACACCTAAAACCCCAGCACAGTCTCCCTCACTCGCAAGCAACCCCGAGGAAATTCGGATTATCAAAGACGAAATAGAGTAAACCACCCTAGAGGAAATCGCTAAGTCCATCCCCACCAACATGTCTCAAACAATCACCCAAGAAACCCACGCTAGGACAGCACTGTTCAAAGAACCAGAAAACCCAGGACCTCCAGGAGGAGATCCAGAGGACCATGGAGGAGGGGGAGGAGACGACGGAGGACAACCCATCAACACCGCTCAAACTCCCAACGCAACCACCGACAAGTTTATAGGAAAAGAGCCAATGGTGTTCACAGGAGACCGTGACAAAGCAGAAGCATTCCTCACACAATGGAAACGATACGTAGGAGTCAACTTCGCGAACCGAAGCTTACAAATCCCCTACGTCAAAGCAATGATGTTCCTCACATACATTCAAGGACCACTAGTCGACGAATGGACTACCGAAACCCAGAAATGGCTCGACGGCCACATCGACCGATATGACACATGGCTATGGGCCGGGGTAGAACTTGCCTTCAAAAGGCAATTTCGTGACAATATGGAACAAGAACGAGCCAGATTGGAGCTGGACAGAGGATTCAGGATGACGGGGACAGACATAGATGGCTACGTCACCAAATTTGAAAAACTGGTCCGACAGGCTGACTATCGACTAGACGAACCCCTAGTCCTGGACAAATTCACCAGAGGACTACCGCTAGACCTTTACCGAAACGCGTACCAGTTCCACAGCCCCCACACCTACCAACAATGGAAGAACGCAGCCATCGAGCAACAAAAGCGTTACATCCACATGAAAGCTAGAACGGACGGATTCGGAAGACAACCACAAACCAACGCACGTCCTAAACAAGGGCAACCAGCACGCTTCCAACCTCCCACAAGACAGCAAGGATGGCAGCAATACCGCAACCACCCAGACGCGATGGACACTACCCCAGGAAGAATCCGCGCTAGAGTCGCCGGATCAGAAGAAGCAAACCCTAACAACCCCCAAGAATGGAGGGACTACACCCAAGGGCGACCGCCCTTCACACCCCGTGGAGGATTCCTGGGTAGGGGGCGTGGAGGACGAGGAATATTCAACAGCAGGGACATTACCTGCTACAACTGCAACCAGAAAGGCCACTTCTCACGAGAATGCCCACAGCCATGCCAACCGCACAACCGCGGAACACTCCAAGGAAGGACCGCTTATATCGAGGAAGTACCCTCCGCTCCACAAAGCGTCGTAGGGGAACCACTCATCAACCTCGAGGAGCCCGCACAAGTAAACAGCGGCACCACTTCCCAGCAGAGAGTAGAGGACATAATGGGCAGAATTGCGAACCTAGAGGAGGAAGGAAGAGAAATGTTTGCCAGGAATATGGCAGGGAATCCGGATTTTCAGGACGCCTGAACCCAACGGCCTGGGTGAGGGCAGTCAATTGTAACTCATCGTTCATAACGCACTATCGATCTATGCATGTTCCAGTTTCGATCCGCACGAGTTACTTCATGGCCGAAAAGAAAGCACTAGTCGACTCCGGAGCGACAGACAACTTCATACACCCGGACTTCATCAAAAGAATGCGTCTAGGAACCAAAGAACTAGAACGCCCCCGAAATATCTGGAATATAGACGGGACACACAACAAAGGGGGGAAAATCACCCACTACATAGACCTAAACATCCAGACTGACGGAAAACAGAAGGATATTAGGTTCTTGGTAACCAACGTCGGAGGGGAAGACCTCATACTCGGATATCCTTGGCTAGCCACGTTCCAACCAAGGATTCAGTGGGCAACAGCTACTTTGGACACCAAACAATACCCCATAATACTACGAACAACAAACCCCCGATGCAATAACCTAACGGAAATACGACGACTCATCACCCAGTACACGGACAACACTAACAAACAAAAATACCAAGAACTAGAAGAAGAGTCACTCCCCATACACCTACGAACTACCACAATGGAAATGGCAATATTGGCGCAACAGTACACGGAGAAAAAGGAGATACCAGTGGAATATCAAAGACACGCAAAGGTATTCAGCGAAGAGGAATCCCACAGATTTCCCCCTTCCTGACCATGGGACCACGCCATAGAACTCAAACCCGATGCACCTGACACAATCGACTGCAAAATATACCCGGTAAACCAGGCAGAGGACAAGGCACTAAAGGAATTCTTAGACGAACAACTGGCCAAAGGATACATACGACCCTCCAAATCCCCGTACGCATCCCCTTTCTTTTTCGTTAAAAAGAAGGATGGAAAACTACGCCCGGTGCAGGACTATCGAACCTTGAACAAATGGACCATACGCAACCAATACCCACTCCCGCTAATACCAGAACTAATCGCAGACTTAAGCGGCGGGTGGATATTCTCCAAATTCGACGTACGATGGGGGTATAACAACATACTGATCAAAGACGGAGACCAGGGAAAAGCGGCATTCAAAACCAAACACGGATTCTTTGAACCACTGGTAATGTATTTCGGAATGACCAACTCCCCCTCCACGTTTCAAACGATGATGAACCACATATTCAAACCCCTCATCGAGTACCACGAAACCAAAGGGACAATAATCCGAGTATACATGGACGACATTGGAGTCGCAACTGCCTCAACAGAACAGGCACACACGGAAGCAGTGCACGACATACTGGACCTACTAGAACAACACGACCTATACCTGAAACCAGAGAAATGCACCTTTCACTCTTCCTCCCTCGATTACCTGGGGGTAATCATTGAAAAGGGGGTGATCCGCATGGACCCCGTCAAAATTTCAGGAATCAAAGAATGGCCAACTCCAAAAACCGTAAAGCAAGTACGATCATTCCTGGGATTCTGTAACTTCTACCGCACTTTCATCAGAAATTTTGCCACGCATGCACGACCCCTCAACAAACTGACCCGAAAAGACACGGAATGGCAATGGGGAACGGAACAACAACAAGCGTTCGACAAACTCAAGAGCCTAGTAACAAGCGAACCGGTACTCAAACATCCGGAACTAGACAAACAGTTCGAAATGGAAGTGGACGCCTCAGGATACGCAGTGGGAGCGGTACTCCTCCAACGAGACGCGAACAACAAATGACACCCCATCGCATTCTACTCGAACACTCTGAACGCAGCCGAAAGAAATCACGACATTTACGACCTGGAACTCCTCGCAATCGTGAAAGCCCTACGCAACTGGCGACAATACCTCGCCGGATCACCACACAAGATCAAAGTCTTCTCCGACCATATGAACTTGCTATATTGGAGATCCCCGCAAAAGATTAGCAGACGAGTAGCAAGGGAAGTACTGGAACTGTCGGAATACGACGTTGAGATTCACCACATCAAAGGCACAGCAAACGGACGAGCGGATGCCCTATCACGACGACCGGACTACGACCAGGGAGAAAACGACAACGAACACATCACGGTGCTACCAGACCACATCTTCGTTCGAGCAAACGTCATCGACTCCACAGAAAACCCCACTCGCACAGGAACGACAATCGACGCGTTAGAAATGGGAACGACACACCCGGTATACACCCAGGAGGAACAAACGATCAAGAAATGGGTAGACCTGCACAAACTCAAAAGAATCGAAGGGACATGGTACAAGGACGGAAGACGCGTGGTAACCGGAGATCTACACGAACGAAGGCGCATCATTCAGGTACATCACGACCCACCGGTACACGGACACCCAGGGATCAATCGAACAATCAAAATGGTGGAACGATACTACTGGTGGCCGGGTCTACGACAGGAAACCCAGGATTACGTCAAAGGATGCGCCAACTGTCAGAGGATCAAGGTTAACAACCGACCCACGCGAGCCCCGCTACAACCGATATTCCCAACACCGGAAGCAACCCCGTTTCAAACCATAGCGCTCGACTTCATCACCAAACTACCACAATCGGAGGGGTGCGACTCGATACTAACGATCACAGACCACGATTGCTCCAAAGCAGCCATATTCATCCCGTGTTTAGAGGAAATCACGGCGGAAGGAACTGCAGCCTTGTACGTAAAACACGTATTCACCCGGTTCAGACTACCGTCGCGCATCATCAGTGACCGAGATCCCCGATTCGCCTCAAAGTTCGTAAGAGAACTATGCAAGATACTGGGTATCGAACAAAACATTTCCACGGCCTATCACCCTCGCACGGATGGTCAATCAGAACGCACCAACCAGTGGCTAGAACAATACCTCAGGTTCTGGGTCAACGAACGACAGGATAACTGGATCGAATACCTCCCAATGGCCAAATTCACGCACAATAACTGGCCTCACGAAGCGACAAAGGAATCCCCCTTCAACCTCCTTATGGGATATAACCCGCGAGCCGATTGGACGGACCGTCCCTCACCAATTCCTCAAGTAGCACTACGCCTGAAACAGTTCAGAGAGGCTAGAACGCGCGCCCAGGAACTGATGATCAAAGCGCAGCAGGGCTGGATCAAACACAAAGATACGCCCAAGTACCAAATTGGGGACTTAGTATGGCTAGAAGGCCGCCACCTACGTACCAACCAGCCAACCACAAAGCTTGCGCCCAGGAGGCATGGACCATTCCAGATCGTCCAGGTGATGTCCGCAGTCAATTACCGCCTAGAACTTCCCACGCAGTGGAGCATCCACCCAATATTCCACACAGACCTTCTGACCCCCTATCGTGAAACTCCCACACACGGCCCCAACTATCAGCGCCCGCCACCGGAATTAGAAGGAGGCGAAGAAGAATACGAAGTCGAGAAGATTCTAGACTCTCGGCGATTCGGCAGAACCAAGAAACTGCAGTATTTGGTAAAGTGGCGCGGATACCCGGACTCCGATAATCAATGGGTCTCGAAGGATGACGTCTTCGCTGATGAAGCGATAAGGGAGTTCAAACGTTTAAACCCCGCCAGGGAAGCGCATATAAGCACAGGAAAAACCCAAGAGACGTCCCCATCTCCCTCCTTCTCTACCCCTCACACTCATGTCCCAGTCTCCAGTCCAAGTACACTATGTCCTCAACGACCTGCTCCCCATTGCAGTCCAACCAACCCTCATCGTACAGAACGCCCCAGCACTATCACCCATGTCGGTTCCCCAGTCCCTTCAACCAGCAGGAAGTCGTCCCTCTTCCCCCGTACCATCCCTACTTCCTTCGCCAAGCCCTACAGCCGTACATTCACAGTCCTCTTCGGCGCAAGGTTACATCCCGACGCGACCTCCGTCCCGTCAAGACCAAACTGCGGTACAAGAAGATCGAGAGTACAACCGGTACCTGTCGGAGGAGCATTGCCCGCTCAATCGCCATATCACGTATGGGACTCACCTCACAGTTACTCACGACGAAACCCCGCCGGTATGCACCACCGACGGGTGACCAATGCGTGCACCGAAAGCTTCTCGACCCGTGCTCCGCCAATATCAGGCGGAGGAACACAGTCCAGTTTCCCGATCTCGGGTGGAAACTCCACCACCCCACGGGTACCAACACAACAGGGGAGTCCATTATATCCCCTTCCAGATACGCGACGCTCAGGGGAGGCTGCACCCAGCTCGCTATACACAGCTCGTCTTTACGCAAGACCCCTTCATCCTCGCCTACCGACAGGGCAGCGACCAGCAGTACGGGAAATCCGTACATGCCGCGCCCGACTACGACCATCCAAGCCCCGCACCTTACACCGACGATGACCTGATCTTCCTGGATCAGGACAGCAGCTACCGCGAATCGGTCGACGCCGCCCTTTTGGGCATGAAGGACCTCTCGGTCACAGCGGAGATACACCGCTACCGATGTCTTCAGGTGGGGTACGCAGCCAAGGAGGCGGAGTTGCGGAAGAAGGTGGAGGAGCTCGAGAGGATCGGGATCACCCGACGTCAGTGCGTGCTGCGGCTGGAGGCCGCGAACGCCATCAAGCACATCGAAGACGAGAGGGACTCCTATCGCCCCGGAGCGGAGGAGGGGCAGCGGATCGCCACCATAAGGGAGGTCTTGGAGCGTGGTCGGTCTGGAGCCCGATCTTGAAAAGGGGGTGATGTTACATTTGGCCCGGAAGTGGACACTGACGTCGAAGGGTATGACACCGCGTCAGCAGTATATCGTCATGGACTTGTGATCAGTCAGCCGGGTAAGCTCCGGCGCATGTGATTGTGTACGATAACGGATCAGATCATGACTCGAGATGTGACTCATACTAGGATAGCTGTACTAGGGTTCACGGTACTTACGCTATTGGCTAGTACGGATTGGAGCGGCGCTTGAAAGCCCGCGCGTAACTGTATAAGTAGAGAGCTGCGAAGACCAAGAACGGTATCTTGGTCTTCTTCCAATACCACCACCAGTTCTTCGCTCTATAGGGATCTCCCCCTTTAAGTGAGTCATCCAGCATACCCTAAAGACCAAGGGGTCCCCTGTGACTTATCCCGACGTTCCCTCCGTGGACAGTGGATTATCCCGTCGACGCTATCTGTCACCAAGTATTCTTCTATCTCAACGAACGCGTAGCGTCCCCCTACTGCACCTTCTATATCATCGATCACCACACTTGGGATGAACTCGAAACTACCGACACTCTCCCCATCGGTATACAACAAGGAGATGATCTCCACGCATACCGAGGACTAGCAGGAGAGTTATTCCCACACCCGCAGTTCTACCCGCAGAGCAGAGTCAATCGTCTCTTCTACCCCCTCGTTAGATTCGCCACCACTCGAGAAGCCTAAGTCAGGCAAACGTCTGTGGTAGACGTTACACTCCCTATATTCTTTAAATTCCTTCACTTGGCTTTGAAGTAAGTCAAAGACCGCTTTGGCAGAGTCGCAGTCCTTGAGCTTATCGGTGAAAGGATTTAACTGAAGGTTTATCCTGG
>JAKEYF010000748.1:0-15572 GCA_021527775.1 Lactarius sanguifluus | reverse complement strand
CGGTCTTAGAAGCCCCTCTCCTGCAGAATCGTGATGAGCACGGCATATAATTCATTTTCTTACTGTACGAATATAGGACCATCAGGCCTTTTTATCCCCCAAAGTGCTGTATTTTATGTAGTAGTTGTGTAATGACGTCTGTCAATTGGCAATTGTGGGGATCATACGCACCGCACAGGCAGTATATTTTGAGCTGCTACTTATCAGGCAAGGTGTAAGGTACGCATTCTCGACGCCCATACATTTGCCCATGGACTGTACTGTAGTACAACTACGATGCATAGCTACTCGTATGAGCCGTGCGGTATTAGGTTGCGGTGATCTGAGCCTACTCCCTGATACGATCTTTGGTTCTTCTCGTACAGATGGTGAAACATGTAAGTTACGATAGGACTGACGTTTCGGCGTGGAAGCGAGTGAAGATAAGGCAAACTCCGACAAAAGACGCGAGCTAAGATGACATAATTGACGCAACGGGCGATTCACAGTGAGAGACAACACATTCCACGATATCGCAGCCCCCAGCTTTGTCCAACGATTGTGAGGTCGCTGTATTTCGGACATAAGCACGACTGAGCCGTGGGATTGATGGCCCGGAAGCCAGTCGGAGCATCTCACTTGCTGTATTTGGCGCTTGCCGAGGACGAAGGATAAATGAGATTCCATTTCTGGGAGTGCCTGGCGTGAGAGAGTTGTCGCGAAGGGTCGAATCGGGCTAAGCCGCAAAAGAAAAGCCAGCATTGTTGTCGATTTGGAATTCCTCGTCCGTGGACCTCGCCACCATCCGCCCCCTCTTCCTCTCTTTCCCCCTTCCCACTCTTTCTCAACACTTCCTTATTCCCTCCCATCCGCTTGTCTAGCGGTCACTGTCCTTTTCGTCCATCAAAAGTCAAGGCAACACCTCGGCCATGCCCCACCGCAGGTCGCACGGCGTCTTCGCACACAAGCCCCAACAGACGTGCCAATCCGAGTACGTTGCTTTTCCCAACCCGTGCCCTTTCCCTTGGATACTCTCCGTATCTGACATGTTTATCGTTCTTATATCTAAACGTCCTTTTTTTAGCCTGTAATACCGGCGGGTTTTACGTTTCCCCTACTGCCTCTCAGACTTTGAGTATACTACTCCTGCCAACATCTCTGGGATACCACCTGTTTAAATGCCTACCAACGTCGACATTTTTCTCTACGCCCCCGGTACTGGCTCCTCTCGCATCCATGCGTGGCAGAGTGTCCACTTTCCTGCCGGTTCTTACCAGACTACCCTCAAACCTAAGTGGTGGAACTCTACTGCCTCCGCCAACCTTCAGTTCTCTATCGTTCCCTCTGGAACCCCTCCTTTCCTCTCCCCTTATCCCGCTGGTCCCATCTTCACTGTCACATATCACGCTCCGTCCTCTGGCACTCCCGCCGATGCTGACACTTCTAAGCTCGATGGTGCTATCACTGTCGTGAAGAATGCACCCACGACCCACAAGCCCCTCGCCGGAGGCAAAATCGCCGCTGCCGTCCTCATGCCTCTCCTTGTCGTTATTGCCCTTGTATCCCTCGCGTACATCAAATTGAAGCGCGAGCGTGGCAGGGAGGAGCGCAAGCAATGGAGCGAGGCCATCGACAAGCGCATGAGTACCATTTCTACAGACTGGAAACCCATCTCTGCCGCCGGCGCCCAGGCTGCTATCCGCAGCAGCATGGCCGTTGATGGAAGCATTCGCTCCTCCTTCTCCTTTGGTAACATCCGCCCCGATTCTACCGTCGTCGCCGAAGGTGGTCAAGCCGGTATTGGTTCAAGAGCTCGCACCGTCCTACCTGGACAGAGCAACGGCACTGCCCAACTTCGCTCCTCTCCTAATTCCCAGCTCATTGCAGAGCGTGTCTCACGCGTATCGTTCGCTCCTGACGTTCGCGCCAGTTCCGAGACTCGCCGTACAGTCCAGAGCCGTGCCTACCACACTTCTATTGTCCCCCCCATCCCTGACCGCAGATGGGAAATCACTCAATCCTCCGCTCCAGGCTCAGAAGATGGAAGCATCTCGCCTACCCAGACCGACGGCCCGCAAACGCTTAGCATCGATGATATCCAAGCTCGTTTGGCCGGCAGGGACACCTCCTCGCGTCCGAGTGTCGATGCGGTTATGCCCGCCCTCCGTCGTGCGTAACTTTTCTCCTAATTTATCTCGCTCCCCTTTACTTAAACTCTCTGTGTTAGTGATGCGCACCAGCGACCCCTCACTCGAAGGTCAAGGCGAGGACGAGCCCGAGCTTTTGTTTTCCGCTCAGTCCGGCACCTTCCCGGCAGTCCCATCCCCGACGCACAGCCCGCGCTCCCCTGAACCCGCATCTGCGATGTCCACGTTCATGCCGATGCAACCGATGCCCGCGAATATGATGTCTCCCGACGACATGTTGCGCGCTTATGCCGAACGCCGTGCTACCGCAAGCGCCGGAATTGCAGGAGGCCCCACCGTCCCGTCGCCGGCTTACACTGGCGTAGGTGCACAGGGCGGCATGCGCACCCTCTACTCCCCTACCCAGGCTCAGTCGCAAGCGGCGACCGATAATCTCTCAACTAGGCGCACGACGATTGGGAGCCAGTACAGCGGATATGCTGATGAGGATGCGTACAGTGGTGCTACTCTCTGAGTGATCCCATCGTTGGGTCGCCGTTCCATTCCTTACCTCCCCGACCTCCTTTTGAACTCTCACAAGGCTGAAACGTCTCGTTGTACGTGTGTAATCTCTCCCTCTCCTCTCAATCGGGCCGTTGACGCAGTGGCCGTGAACTTTTGAACGGGTCCATTTTTTATTTTTTGACACAACTGCCCCCCTTGTCCTTTCCTTATTTATACGAATATATATGTCCTGGTGTGCCATCCCCCCACATCCATCGGTCATTCTAACACCATTAAAAGACCCTTTTCATATTTTCTTTTTAACGCCATATTTTTATGATTACCCCGTTCACGAGCGGTGTCGGGACACTGCACGTGTCCGATGCTGGCGCCTTTGACCGTCGCTGGATGTATTCTCTTCGTACGGTCGATCCGTTGGTCGCTATATACCCCTCCGTCACCTTTGGTTAACCTGCTACGAGATAGTTGGTGTGTTGAATCTTGTGTGATTGTAGGCGATAACACTTTATAAACATTATGCTTCTTTTGGGGCAAACACGAGGGACGGTATAAAGGACGTATCGTGACATGGTGATGCAGTCGTGCATCTAAAAGAAGGGTGTCGTCTTCTCAAACGGAAGACACAGTGAGAGCGGAACAAGGTTCCAAGTACAAAGTTGACTCGTGAAACCTGAGATCCGAGAGACGGACGGGTGAACGAACGCAGGAGTATGCTGGGGCATGGAGCAGGCAAATCGTTATTGGAGCTCGGATATCGCGACACAAGTCAAAAAGAGGGAGAATGGGATGCCCTGGTGGTGCGCAGTCATCGTCTCGGTGGTGTGTTTATATAAGCTCACATTCCGCAGTTTGGCGACCGTGGCGTCTCCGATCAGCATAAACTTGAACCCCGGTCGCGTGTGGCGTTGCATTCAAAGGGGAGCTGCGCAATGTCGGTTCATACGGTTGTGTGCGCGACGCAGTCCAGGGTGATCCTTACCCGTCCCTGACAACAGTTCTTTTTGAGTGCGTCATATTTTTGGGCACATCCGAGTCATGATGGTGCCGTCCGCGGGGCTCATGTTGTCGTGACCTCGATTCTGCGCCGCCATATGTGTGTGTGTGCGGAAGCGTCCGAAGTGGCCCCGGACATGCACCCCGGCGGTAGACCGCGTGCTACCGAGATCAACCACCGACACACAGAGAAAAACCGGCTATCACCCTGTCTGTCGCCTCTAGAGGCGGGTCTGAGTATGGTTGCGTGCGACGGTTGAAAGGGCTCAGAAGGAGACGAGAGTGCGTCAGGCGCGACACGCGTGGTGGTCTTTAAATGGACAAGGGAATCCGGTTCGTCGTTAACTCGATCGCGACGCGACCGGGCACGACATCCCGAGGCGGGATTGTGCTGGCAAAAGCCGACTCGCCAATTAGTTCCATCGCAGGCTGAGGAATCAACCTTTCCAGTTGCTGGTATTGGAGTTGGTGAAGCCTGACGGAAGACCGCAACAGCCCCAGACTTTCCTGAGCCGGTACGAGTCTGGCGCACACGCTCAGGCTCACCGATTCAATTACCGCGGACCATCTATCTGGCTGCACCTCGCACCAGTTGTAAGATTCTCCGTTTGCGCTACCCATAAACGGATGAAAAGCTATCATAGGATGGTACGCATACATGCAGGAAGGAATTACAGGCTGAAGACGCCGCTCTTCCGCTTGCGTGACTGGATCGGGAAAACAAGCACCAACGAGATGCCCAGCCCTACCGTGAGCCCGATGGACACAGAAATGAGCTGCAGGGCAACTTGGAACCCAGACAGGTACGATGTCGAGTTCCCAGAAGCCTGCTGCGACGCGAAATGTAACAACCCTCCGTTCCCGAGGCCCGATGGCAGCTGAAACAGTATGCCGGTGATCTACTCGTGGTACAAAAGTGTGAGCGCGTCGATTGAGGGAAGGGAAGGCGGGAGATGACGTTACCATGACGACAAAGGCGTTGCCATTGAAGATACGACCATATATGTTTGCAACGGTGCCGACGGCAAACGCGCTGTTGCGCTAGCTGTCACCAACGAAGCCCACGGATGAAAGAATAAGAGAGCACGTACCCGACCGCAGCGCTGATATCGCTCTGACCCGGGAATCTAGTGCTAACAAAGTGATTGGTGACCCAGCCGACACATGAAATTGCAACGAGAACAGCCTGGATTTTCGCTTAGCGTTCTCAACTCGACAGGGATACATTCCATGACTCACGAGTTCCTTTCGATACCATGGCGCCTGGTTCCGTAAGCTTAGAAACAGTGCAAACATGGGTACCGTAAGGAATGCTTGGTTGATTGTCAAATTGCATGAAAAATAGTTCGGAGCGAGGAATGGCTCACCCCAGTAACTTGAGGGTGTCTTTCTGAACCAAGGTGCGTTACTGTGGCTTTGCGCGCATTGATAATCCTCCGGTGCAAAGATTGGAAGGCCAGTCATTTTTTCGTAGACCTCAGCCCCAATTGCGAGGCCGAAACCGAGGAAGAGCGAGTACATAAGCGCATAGCAAAGGCGAACGGCGCCGGAAACAATGTTGCGCGAGGAGAGCTCGAGCGAGCCGCATAGGACGATAAAGCCCTTGGAAGGGTTTACCAAACGTTCAAGGCGAGAGGCACGAGATGACGACGTACGGGAAGAATGAGCACAACCGAGGACGACGCGACAGCAGAATAACAAAATTTATGAGTTTGAGCCAGGGCGCCGGAAAGGAAGCTCAAGAGTGTTGCAATCGTAATCCTGCATTGCAGTCATTTCACTCGGCTCAAGAACCGACGAGAGGATGCTACGCACTCAAACACGTTGGAGTACAATTCATTTCTCACCGACAGGATCTGAACGGCGATGAGAAGCGCGCTAAGCGGGAACGAGATAAGGCTGTCGATAAGCGAGCCGTTGAACGAGACGCTGCAAATCGACGCGGACGCCATTCCCCCAAAGAAGATGAGTTGCCAGGGGGAATACAAGGGCTTCGAGAGCATGAGCGTATCCAATGCCGCAGATGCATCTGTTACCGACATATCGTCGTGGATAACCTGAACTAGGCGTTTCAGTCCCCATCTTGGTGACCTCGATTGTATACACATACGCTCCAGTAGATCTTGTACGCATCTTGCACCTTTCCCAGGTCTAGCGCCGAACTTTGGCGTATCAACTTCACACTGCTCGTGCTTGTAATGTCGTCATCAAAAGCTATCAACATCACGTCTGGGAGGTACAAGCACGACAATGAGATTTCGAGGACACGTGCTGTACTCTGCATCTGAGCTTGCAGACGATGTGTTGGGCCACCGAACATCATCATCGCGCGCGCCAGCTTCAAGATGAATGTCTGACGTGAGATGAGAGACGATATATGACGAGTGATCTGTGCAGCGGGGTTGGCCTTAGCGTGCTTATCTAGTATAGTGGGCAAACAGCCAACTCACGTAAATCTCGGCCTTGCGTCGCCGCTTTTTCTTATCGCGTCTCCAGGTAGCTGCGCCGCGTCGCTTGTCGTTGTCATCCTCCGTATCCGTGCTCAGACCCTCCTTCTCGTCTCCGCCTTCGCTGTCCGTTGCTGGGCCGGGGTGGCTGATCCGTCCGCGCTTGGGCAGATCACGTAAAGTTTCGGTCCATTTGGCGAGGGGTCCAGGGGTCGACGGAGAAGCGTGCGCATGCGAACCAGTACGAGGAGAGGACGAGGACGACCGATGCTGCATGCCTTTATCGGATAGCATGCTTCGCGGTCTTTCCTGAGGGGGATGTCGAGGAGCTGTTCGGGCACCACCATCCAGTGAGTAGCTGCAACTATATGAGCGGGGGGACAGATAGCATGTCAACGACGGTGCACACACACCGGGAGAGGTGATACCCCGGCCGCTTAATATCCGGGGCAATGCCACTATGTGCAGGCGCCGCTGCGCCCACGAGCGTGCCCGTCGTGCTAGTAATCAGCGAACCCCAAACACCTCCGGCATTACGTTCCCTAGAGGGGCGCGGCTCCGGCAAGTGTAACGCCTTGGACATGTCCGCTAGCCGTTTGCCTGGTGCTGAGGCGAGGTCCAGGAAAGAGTGGGACGGAGAGCCGGATGGATGGGGCGGCTCCGGAGTCCCACGGCCAGACCCCGTTCTCACCGTAGACGACATCGACGCCGAATCCGATCCCTGATCGTACAGGGCAAGCAATGCAGCAAGTATACCTCCATGCGCGCGCGTCATCGGTGGGGTCGTATCAGCTGCTGCCGCCATCTCTGTATCCTCGCTTTTGTTGGGCCTGACTGGGGTGGAGCGGGAGCGCCGGCGAAAGAAACTCCTTGAGAATGGATTCACAGAATGCGCACGGACGACAGTGGCCGCGCGTGCTTCGCTGTCAGAGAATGGTCCCTCCTTATCTTCCGAGCGCAGCATAGGAAGCCCAGCGCGCTCGTTGGGCTCGATGAATGCCTCCCCAGGGACATTGGTCTCCGGCAACAATATTTTTGGGGAATCCGGACCTGATGACGACCCCACGGGTGAAGGTGTAGACGAATGCGACAGTCGGGACTGGTGCAATGGGGGGGCGGTAACGGGGGGAGGTGATGCGGAGCTCGAACGGTGATGCTCAAGTGCATGGGTAAGCGTTTGGAACGCAGCTGGCTGTGAGTAAAAAGACGAGTTAGAAAAGGTGATTTGAGGAACCGACGCAGCACGCGAGCACGCACATCGAGGCCGGCTTGGTCTAGTTCACGGGTTGAAGCTGTGTCACTCTCCAGAGCGTTTTCGTGTGTCCTTCCTGTGACCCCGTCCTCGTCGACGGCACTAGCCCACTGGACGCGACGGGGGGTGCGGTTCCCAGGGACGCGTGCCATCATCCCCCCAGGTTGGTGAGCGGATGTTGTGTCTGGCGAGGGGGACCGGTTGTGCATGGCTGACGACATTGAAGAGATGGGCGAATGGTGGGGAGAGATAGTAGTAGGTCGACTGCGTGAACAGGGAAGGGCGAAAAACACCCACCCTTTTCATAGGAAAATTTTATTCACAGCAAACGGCAATCACTGTTTGCCACCGTTAATGTCCCACAGATAAGCCAATGGCACAGCAGAATCTGGGAGACGGCAATGACACCCATGGACTTCCCGCCCTATATGTGTCGCGCCGTCATTGGACCCGAACGAAGCATTACAGCCCCAGGGTCTTAGGAACTGAGGGAACGCCAAGACAAACGTTAGAGTGGAGCGAGGGGTGTTCGATAATAGAACTTCAATTGAAGTTGTGGAGTAACCCTCGTTTTGGGGGTCGTAGGTTAATCTGACACTGGCACCATACATGTCACCGCGATTTACTTCTGACAGGAACAGCCGCTTCGAAAGCCCAGGCAAGTAAAGGTGGAGCAGGCAAAGTGGGAATTCGTAGTACACTAGTATCAGAGGCAACTTTCGAGAGAGCGGTTGTAGTATGCCCAAGGTAACATTGTTACCATCATGATGGCGTAATGTGGATGTGGCTCAAACCCATTCATTTCACTTCACATACAGTACTTGTACCCACTTACATTCGAGTTGTCACACCATACCGTTAACACGTTCCTACATCACTATCAGCTCCTGTTCCTTATGGCCCTTTATCCTCCACTTCTAGACCATTTGCACCACTCCACACGTAAGTTCAAATATAGATCGGGAGCGTAGGATTAAGCCCAATCCAGTCGGGCCCCTCGGCAAAGTCTTTCTCATCAATCAAAAAGTCCTGTGATTTTCAAAACTTGAGTCCCGGAACCAGAAACGAAACGAAAGAAGGTAATAGAGCCAACGCACGATCGGTGCCTCCACAAGCGACCCACGCACAAGCGCGAGGCGCTCCTTCACACGCTGGAGCGATATTTCAGGAATGACGTGGCCCACTTTGACTTTCGGCTTATATGTCTGCATGACGCCGGTTTAGCAAAGTGTGTGCAAATTGCACGAGTCAGCGCTTACCTCATAGGCTGCCCAGTTGTGCACGAGGTTGCTCGGCAACGGGCGGAAGAGCTCAGTGAACACCTCACGATTCACCCGTGCAGTGGTATTCAGTAGATTCAGCATTTCATCAGACAATGGGTCAGCAACGCGGGCGTCCTCTTCAAGATATGTCTCATCGTCATTCGGCACCGGCGCCGGGTGCATGAACGATGTAACGTGTTCGCGACGGGAAGTTACGTTCTGCGGGGGAATCAAACCGAGGTGTTCTGTTAAGGCACATAAGGACGATGACGTCAAGAGGGAAACTCGGTTCGTAGGAAAATGGTCACGCACGACGGAAGAGCTTGCGCCTAAGGGACGCGGCGAAACGACCAGCACTGTAAGGGCGACCATCCATATAACTCGGTATATGATCTTCGTCCTCCACGACCAGGGCAATCTCGGAGTCACCGTCACCCTGAAATCAATGAATGAGTGTAAATCACAACTGGTTGAAGGTGGCAAGAAGAGAGGGCGCACCCTTTGACTGCGGTCGTTCAGGTTCGCCGAGCCCATCTGAGAAACAGAAGTCAACAATATTATATAAATAGGTGGAAAAGGACGCACGATGACGCGGCGGTCGTCCACGATCATGAGCTTAGTGTGAATATACGACAGCTCGGACACATATCTGCCGAGAGTGTGAGATATGCTGGAAGGGGATCAGAGTTAGAACAATACGCACGATTTGAGTTCCTCTTCCTCGCTCCCCAACCATTCCTCGGCTGCGAGGTCTGTTTTGTCTTGGAGAGCGTGTTGCCCCACCGTATCGGCGACGGCCTCATGCCGTCTCCCCACGAGTACGTCTGCCCCATGCTCGAAACGGTTGATCACAGACACCGCTTCGTCATACGAGCGAGGAAGAGGGTAACTCTCCGTCTTGACTTCAGTCTTGTCACTTAGGACAATGCCTTCGGCAGTTGGCTCGGGGAGTTTGATCGTGACCTCGGTCGGCATGTCGGGATCCGCTGAGTCGCCGATCCATTGACGGGCAAGCGCCACCTGCGCCTCGTTGAACTTGACACCCGAACTGGCTTCCATCCGTGCGATGAGCGTATCTCAATAACTCGTGTAAGTAAGCCCTTGATCTATAAAATCGGGGGTACATACCCGTTGGGGCATTGATGCGGTCATACACACGCAGGTGATAGAACCGGATGTAGTCAGTCCTATCAGAACACCCATATCAAGACATGCGATAGATGGCGAGACTGCACGCTTACGGTTCGAAACCTGCCCGACGGATCTCCTCGTATATGCTGTTCCCTCCGCGGTTGATCGTGCGGTATTGCCCAGCCATGATGGTCTTGAGCGATGACTCACTTTTCACGTCACCCGCAAACGCCGGAAGCTCTGGGATGACCACAACGACCTGCGCGCAAGGACACGTATTCGTAAGGTGTCTTCGAGAAGGGAAGGATACTAGCCTTGAATTTCCTTCCAGACCGAGCCGCGCTAATAATGCGCTCGACAAGTGCAGCGGCGATCTGATTCTTCACAGGCCCCGACTGTTTCGTGCTTGATATGCTTGAGGCCGCGGTCATTACATCTGTAATTAACAGGAAATTGAAAAACTTACAAAAACTGGTTCTCTGCAAAAAGCATCATCCCCCACATTCGTGCACAAGATAGGGACCACGTACCGATGAAAATAAAGTGGTTGGCCTCCCGAATCAACTGTATATCTGCAGAACCTTGTCAATCTGCGCCCTGAGTAAGGAATACCATCTTCATCTTACAGGCGTTCTGAATACTGTGCTCCGTCAACACGCCGTGGCTCCAGTCGCTGACGCTCCGAACGACCTGCACACGGCACGATCCATGAGGTGCCGTAGAATACTGTTCGTCATCAGGCTCGTATGCTTCTCTGTCCCCTTGCGGACGATGGAAACGCTGCTTGAAGTGGCGACCGACTTGATGCCAGTGCTCGCGCTGCGGATGGCGTACTATCGCCTCGTTTGGGGCAGCGGAAACGTTGTGTGGAAGAGCGAGCCAGTCAAAGCGACTTAAGATAGAGGTGGATCAACAACAGAGGGGGGAAGAAATAAGGAACCTGAAACAGACCTGTTGTCCTTGTACTATTGGGAGAGCGCTAAGATTAGCGCACGTGACAATCCGGTGAGCGGTACACACCTTCCGAGTTTTGACTTCGTTCCAGCGTTCAACAAAGTGCTGCACGATGTCAAGAACTACGGGCCCATCAATTGTCATGTGCACCTGAGATCGCATCAGAACTGAACAAAGGGAGCCATCGAGAAGCGTACGTCGTGCCATGGCATACGAGGACTCTCTAACACGGATATAGTCCCGCTCACGTAGTTGTAAACGTCCTGGAAGTCCAAGATGCGGGCGTTGTTGTAGTCCTGGCCAGGAAAGAGAGTGCGCGAAAAATCAGTCGGATGTGCGTCGGCAAGCGGATGATTCTGTGTGTCCCAGCGGCCGAAACAAATGTCGAGCCCGCCAATGCACGCACGATGGTTGTCAACGACTACGACTTTCTCGTGGTGGGACCAAAACTCGACATTATCTGCCAGATCAGTATATTAGCCGCGCCAAACGGTACCAATAAAGAGGAGGCACCTTTGGACCCGATATGATCCGGGTGGCGCATGCACGCAATGTTGGGATGAAGGGCCTCAAGAGCTTTCTAAATACAACGGTGGTGCGGTGGGCGTGCGCGCATCTGACAGAGACCAGGGTGGCTTACCTTGGTGTGCGAAGAACTCATACTCATAGTTTGGGTCACCTATTGGCAATTAGAGCAGCCGATAAAAGTTGGGGTGGTTACCCGTACCTCCTTATAAACGATGACGTAGATCTTCACGCCTTGCTCGGCTTTGCGCTTGAGGATCCTGTCGAGGCGCCACTCTGGATGGTATGCAGGCGGACGACGTAAATAGAGCTCTGGGGTCAACCACCAGTCCTTCACTAGGGGGTCACACGGATGACGAGGGACGAGTAAAAATAACTCATACCAGGATAAAGATACACTCTCGGGCACTGTCGAGCATCTCGGAGAGTGCATAAAAGTAGTCATGACCGTCGATGTGCCTGCAAAGATCCCGATAGGAATACAAAAGTAACTACGTTTGAAGATTACACACCATTTCACGGCATTCTGAGCCCTCTCGTTTGCAAAGCTTCCAAAGCGGTGACCTGCGTTAATCTCTGCACGTATTTCGTCATGGATCTTGCCATCAGGGGTTTCGTGTCTTCCTATTGATATGTTAAAAGATATTTACGAGCTGGACGCAAGCTAAATCTCACTATTTGGGTTTAAAAGCCCTGAGGTCAAAAACAAGTCAGAGTGTACAGTAGTAAACGGTAAGAGTCAAAAACAAACGGACCAACGATTGTGTCCTCCGTACGTTGTATGCCCTCTGGGACGCGGTCTACAAGCGTACGTGCTTTGCCTTGTATGTTTTCAGGAAGGTGGTCTATGATTTGAGTAAAAAGTGACATGGTTACGGTATGAGACGGAAATCAGGCGTTCAAGTTCGATCATTCATCATATTGCCCCTCCAACCCGTGAAACTCTTGGCCGCCCGGCACCCGACTCCGGTCCGCCCCAGTACTGTGACCGTGACAGACAGTACCGTGACTGTAGTCTTCCAGTCCTGGGTCTGGGATTGACGGTTCCACCCAAGGTTCCACCCTCCGGCCTAACCTGAATCCCCACCTCGGCACATACGTGCCACACTTCCTTTACTGTAACAGGCCAGCCCCTCGTTTCACTCCGCTCGCTTCAGAAAATTGAATACTGGGGCAACGCTTGGGGGTCACTAATCACCGGATGCTAGCAACTTGAACTAAATACGACGCAGCCCTCTTAGTTGTTCCAAGCATCACCGATGCTATTAACCTGCTAGTAACTGTCACGGTTGTACTCCTTCCACGAGTGGCATGTGATAACGGACCGATTCCGGCCGAGCGCCAGTGTACTGTATCTTTCTCCTGATGACTATCAAATCAAGCGCGCTACAAGCCTAAGAACCCTTCCTTTGGCACAGCACGGAGTTCAACCCGAAGCACAACATTTGCCAGTCCCCCAGGTGATGCATCACTCGGTGTCTCTGACGTTTTTTAGTCCGTTTCTTTTTTTTTATCAGCCGTGGCCATACACCGAAGGGCAGCGGGGCAATGAGCCATAATGTCATTTTGTCATTTCCGGGTAACTGGCTTCATTCGGCAACGGCATCCACTAGAGCTATGTCCGTGTTAACGGTATTCCAGGTTTATGGCTAGTTTAATCAAGACGCAGATGCATGCTTAAAAGGCTTTCCATACCTAAAAACCCAACTACCTGGTTCTGGCACTGTTGAAGCACCACGGCCAAAGGTGCAGATTGTCCGACATTGCGGACCCAACCTACCAAATGATATTGTTTAGTGGCGCTTCTATGGGACTGAAATTTTCTGAGCCAAACACCACTCAACTATACTCCAAATATCCACGTAGACTGCGTGAAAAAGTCGCACCATCCGGTGTTTTCAGCTTTTCTTGTACGAACGTGCTGTTCTGGCAACATACTTCAATCGGATGACCTTTGCTCCGGCCCTGGGGCGGTTTTGGCATGAGTCACGGCTTTTATCTTGGTCTATCCACCAAGGATCTATCCTCCGAGAAACGCGGACTATTGACTCCATGTACACTACGCTGGCACCGCGGCTTGTTGACCCCCGTTCTCGTCTAGTTTCCTGACTCCGGAAAGGGTGCCGTCCATCGAAAGTTTCTCCGACATTATGGTATGTTATTCCGACTGTAGTGCCTAGCAGAAATCCTGAAGACGAAGAGCCGGGGTCGCGTCTTCCGCCACATAGGCCACCGACTCCAACCACTTAATATTAATCACAAATGGCCCCGTTGACCGATGTCGGGATGCGGCAACAACGACTAATACATGAAGGGCGGCTAGAATGGCACCTGGGCCCTTCAAAAAGACAAGTTTTCCTGCCTCGTCCCCCACTCATTTCTCCAAACACTAATCTCTCGAGAACCATCGAAAAGACTCTTTTCTGCACCCTCGTATCTCAACAGATGAATCAGTACGCTCACCACCTGTTGATAGACGGCTATATCGCTATGACGTTCGGTCCTCAAGATGCGGAAGCATACCACTGCACCGTATTGAGGAGGGAATCTCATGTTTTACGACCATACAATCTCACAGAATATCCTGGGATCTTCTTCGCCAGGCCTCCACATAGGCCAGACCTCGATCCGCGCCAACCACAGACGCCTTGGGTGATAGACCATATGGTCTGGAACCAGGGCACTGTAATCGGGCAGCAGATATGGGCCACTCGAAACCAGTACGAGTTCCTATGCCCTCCTATCTTTTTTGTCCACCGAAATGGTGGACTTGGCTTGCCATTAAACCAAGCTGCGGGCGGAGACTGCATGTCTCTTCGAGGCGCGTCCCAACCCGCCCCCCTCGGCGATACTTGCAGCACCCACGCACAAATTCGTATCAATGTGGGTTGACTATCGTTGTTCAGCTCTCGCGGTCGATTGAATTGAAGAAACATCTTCCAGTGGCACGGTTATTTTCCATGGGACGAGCAAATTTTGATTCGGACCCAAACACCAAGGCGGGAGATCATCCAACTCGAGAAGTTTGTAAAACACGTGGCCAAGAAAGTGAAGAAGTTCATAGTGATTACGATTCTTCCTCAGAGCTCCTCAATGGAACTAACGCGACGAAATCTTCAGGTAGAGGGCCGTCGACCTATGCCCTACAACAACGGCCAACAGCGCTGGTTTATCGGAGACGGCGGCATCACTCCTGACGACGTTGTGCTGATCGGAGTAGTTCATGTCTCGCAAGGTAGTTGGATGCCCATTCTCCAGCTAAATCGTTACTTGTTGTGAAAGTCACGGGCATGACGAGACAAATTGGAGGCGCTTATTGTAATGCAGCTAGTAGGCCAACATACAGTACACTATAGTAATCACTGTACCACTGCCGTACCTTACATCGAGGGCTTACAAATAATTGCAATTTTTCTGAAGTAGTCGTGCATCTGGGTCACCAAGACGTTTTGCGCGCTAACTAGCCGCCCTGAAGGGCCCTGGCGTGCTCTGGACGGCGCGCCGCTCTAACATCCAAGTCATGATTATCCTTGTTATCTACCATTCGCCACCTGCCAGTGTCCAGAATGACGAAATAATTCGATCGAGGAACGAAGGTCGATCGTGTGCGAAGTTTCAGGACTGAGAACGTGTTCCTAGCATCACCAGAATAGGTTCAGCCTGAGGTTCTCGACAACGGCAGGCTGATCGCGAGGAGTTTGAGTTACTGCATTTCTACGAACACTGCCCGGGAACGTCGACGATACATGGCCAAGAACGTCTTGGAACTATTGGACCGGGCCCACATGATATCGATCAATCGAAACTGAATGCCCAAATAAACAGTCGCCGCCCACCACCACACGCAAACTATGGCAGCAGGTCAGTAGAGACCAGTAGAGACCGCTGGCGCTCAGTTAACAATGTTTACGCCCAAATATCCTTTGGCGGTAGCGATAAGGCTCGTATCGAGTACGGCAACGGAACCTGAGTTATGTCAAATGGCATCATGGCACCGGTAATTGAAACATTCCTCCACGGAAACTTGAAGCACCTTCAAGTCATCGACGTGAGTATGATAACAACTCCGCAGCGCGACCACTAATACTCAGCTGTATGTGCGACAAGACAAACGAACGTACCATCCACTGCTTCAAGTTGTCACGTATTCGCCGCTGACCCAAGGTCGCCTTCCCTGGCAATTCGTGTTGGAATTCCTTCCTTTCTAAATACTCTATATAATCTCGACCATATCTCTCTTGTTCGTCTCTGTCTTCCTCGGGACAATACTAGTTGTAGCTCGCAGCGTTCACTAGTAGTACTGACATAACGCAGCTGGAGGCACCAGGGGAAGTTGGGGAAGGGTGTAAAGATATGCCCCACAAAAGTGCTGTCATTA
>JAKEYF010000747.1:0-15665 GCA_021527775.1 Lactarius sanguifluus | reverse complement strand
CTTCCGTCACCTTCATCATCGTTCGGAGCCTAGAACCAGCGTGAAAGTTTTTCCCTCCAGTTCTATGCGATCACGCGCGAGAAGGGCGGGCTCCGCTGTATGTATATGTTGCGTGTGCGTGAGTTTGGTGACGGGGGGTACAAGAACGGTGGGGGAGAGTGGAACAAGTAGGCAAATACTAGGCCGAGGATGGCGAGAAACAGGGGAAGCAGGGAATGCAGCGAGGATCGGGAAAGCGCGGGGCGTCTGTATTGTGCGGCATTTGGAGCCCAAGCTTGCGCAGGATCACACCCAGCAGAGACGGAGCTGCACACAGACGAGTGAGGAAGCCATGCAGCGGCGTTCGGGAACCGACAGCAAACGGCACGAGTGACGAAACCAGGTGAGAGAGTGCGTGTGTCAGGGTGATTGGGAGAGACAGTGGTGAAGGGACTAAAGGATATCGGTGCTGGGAAGAGCGAGGCGCTGATGAGGTAGAGAACGAGAGGTCGTGGTCCGAGTCGAGAGAATGCGTGCATTTTAGTTCCACGGGTTACTAGAACGGTCACGTACAATGAAAATCAGAAGGGAACCTTTGCTCAAGAGAGTGAGACTAGTCACTAATGAGTAGAATACAGTGACATTGGAGGAGCCAGTCAAAAAAGGAAGTGGACGACTTTGCGATGAGTGGCTTACGTTATATTAAGTGTTCGGTCGGCGACACGTGCCCGTGTGATGATACAACGTTCGTAAAGGGACCAGACCCATTTGTGACTTGCGTCTTTCGCCCCCAATAGCGCAACTCGTCACCTAACTTAACTTTCCAATTATCGAATACTTAGGCACTTAAGCATGGCCGATGAACTAGGTAAGTCGCTCTCAGTCATTCGAGGTGACGGGGTCCGACTGTATATCAATCAGATTCTGATTCAATCTCGACTAATTGTTTACAGGATCCATCCACGAAATCAATTCCTCCATCACACATCATCAGCAACTTCTTGCTACGTCATCCAGATCTCGCCTTCTCTCTGTTCCTCATCTGGGCTTAATACGGATTAAGCGTTACAAATTGTCAGATCAAAGGGAGGACCTCGACAAGCCACTTTTCATTTTACCGAAGCAATACTACTCCAACCCCATTCATGGCTAGAATTAGGTCCAGAGATCCTTCGTGCTTTGTACGGCCTCACTTGATGCTTGCCCTATGCTCAGTAGTGTCCAACTACCCCCAAGATGCTATTTGCGCGGCCAAATACCTCTGCCATCTTCGAGACCAGTCCCACGCAGTGTTTGTTTTCCCGCGCCATAAAGCCATGGCGTCCCTCGTGGGCGCGTTGGAAGATCAGGTGGTGTCGGGGCCTGCGACGTATTGCAGTGCATTGAGGAGGTGGCAGTCCACTGCCACGAACTCATCACATCAGATCCGTCAGATAGCGACATCACTCCCCCCATCACTCGCTTTACCACAGTAGGCTCGCCCAAAATCCGTCAGTGGGTGAACCATTTAGCCAAGTTATCGAATGCCTGCGACTGGCAAGGGAGCACAAGCCTGATCTGCGCAGGGCTCGCGATGCCCTTCTTTCGTCTCTTTCCTGTCGCTATCTCCTAACTTCTGTGAACGACGATTATAAGGAGGCTGCGTCCGTTCTAGACGAAGTCATCACTTCTAGCTCCGCCGGAGACAGCCAAGATGAATCCGTAGCTAGTGTTCAACGGCCCGTGACAATGCTAGCGACGGCCCAGTCGATCGCGCATGGGACTCCGATTCAGAGGAGGCAATATATCTCGCGCATACTACCCCGGCCCACCGACTCACTTTCGGTCCGCGATTCCAGCACAGCTTTCATTCTACGAGCGGTAGCGGTGCTACGCGCCGTTGCAAAGCAAACGAAACGTCCCTCCTGCAGACCTAAGACCAAATTACTGCATGTGAAATACCCTTATAACAACCGCGAGCATTACATTTCAATATTCGGTCCAAGGGAAACATCAAAAACGACAATCTCCCACGCGCTCTGTTCCTCCGGCTCTTTGCGAGACACCCGCCGCAACTTTTGGACGAGGAAGCGTTCACACGATAATGCATTCAGGGTTAATACTGATACGGCCATCTGTTTTTCGGCTCGTCAGCAAATACCAACGGCAGTAGAGGAGAGACACGGACCTTGTGCCGCCTGCTGGTCGCAGCAAACTGCCGTCCCAGTGGCGCCGCCGCTGCGGCGCGTCAGCTAACTAATTGGATCCGAAAGTCGAGGAAGTACCAAATCTCCGAGTCAAGAACGCAGTCCAGCCCGACTAGCCACACAACCCCGCTTTTGCAACAATACAAGTAGTGGGTCTGCGTGTCGCATTGATGGTCGATCCTACGCACGGGGGTTGCGGTTGCGGTGACGGTGCTGGTCAACGCAATGGCGGTGACCAAAGAGACGAGGGGTTTGTAGAACAGCATTGTCAAGATCGTTTGGAGGTGGTTGTGGTAGTGAAGCTTCTCGTTGTTTAGCGGGATCAGCGGCGAAGACCGAGAAATTTTGAGGGACTTGAGCTGCCCTTTTATAAGGTTTCGTCCATGTCTAGTGGGTCAATAACGGCGAATCCCAGTGTGCTCGCAGTTGACCAAACAGAAGAGAGTTCCAGAAACGAGGAGTGCATTATCCGCAGAAGCTGACAACAGTTCGACGTGTTATTTGAATAAAACAGAAACATGCCGTCTCAGCGTCTCCTCGGAGAAAATAAGATCCGAATCTGGTAGCCCATCTTCAACCGGAAGCAAACCCGTACCTGTCTGTATGTTGCACCGACACTCGTACGCCATCGATATCACTTCCCACATCACCCTCATACAGATCACCGATGCCAAACACCCCGCAAACGGTCCTTAGGCACCTGAAGACAGGCTGCGCGTCATTGGGCCTCTCGTTGTATTCACTTTCCTCCCCCACTCTCTCGCAATTTCCGATGCCCAAATACGAAGTTACGTTTTTTTTTTCTTTTCCTTTTCCCGTTTGTCTCTAACTGATGTAGGCCGCGGGACAGCGGCCGCCTCGTCATCGCCCTCGCAAAGGCTTCTTCCCACCGCCTTCACACCTCGCGGCATGCGAGCACCCAACCTGCCTCACCTGCCGTTCCCACCCCTCAATCTGCCGCTTACGCGTGTGTACGCAGACGAGGCGGCAGAACGGAGTCTGCCGAACGACGGTGATGTTAGGAAGCTGCCTGGAAAGGCCCGAATTCGCGAAATGAGCTTCTCGCGCTCCTTAAAAGACCACGTTGCTTGACGGCCGAATGGGTCCACAGTCCACTGCTCTGAGTTCATCCCTTGCGCCATCATCAATGCGTAATGTGTGGCTCGGTGGGGCCGACTTGGTCAGCTCCTCGAGGTCTCAATTGACTGCTGCAACTCGTGTGCTAATTGTGGTCTGCCCTGAGAAGTTGATCGATTGAAACGCGGAGGCGACGCATCTCGGACCAACTTCAAAGTAAGGCCCTCCCGCTTTCAAGAGTCTCGATCGCTTCCTCGAGCCGATGAAGGTCGAACCGATACGAGGCAAAGTATAGAGGCACCATATGAGTGACGTCAAGCGTCTGGGAAAGAGTGGCATGCCGTAGCTGCAAAGTTGGTGCGAAAAGGAGGGCGTCTCGCATTAATGACACAGCGCTCTCGTACCCTTTGGAGACGGAGGGGTGTCGAGTACGCCGCACCTCACGAGCCCACAAGTATGAATACAAAGAATCGCAAGCTAGCTTGTCCGTCATTGGTACACTGGGAGAGTATTTCACCACTTCGTGGGTACGATGACCCGGAAAGTTCCGGGGACCGCGCGAGGGTTGTGGCGGGTTGATGGGTGGTGGATACAACGAAACCATTGCCTCTGTTCTTGCGGGGCTCTAGCACCTGGTTGGCAAATCCGTCATCAACCGACTGCATCAGCTGAACATACAAGAACAGTCCTGGATCTGGTGGCCCGGTGCCCGACATCCGTGTTTTGTTCTCTTCCTCTCCACGCCATGGGTCCAATCTTATCCGATGACGGCGTTGTGCGCTATTTCTACATCTGTTCCTATGCCCCGACACTGACCGCCCTCATCCAATCTCGTAATCGCGATTCTGATTCGCTATCTCTGGATCGACCTTCCTTACTTCTTGTCGCGCAGCCTGACCCATCTCTTCCAACGGTGGGGGCGAGATCCAAGTTGTCCAGGCTCTAATTACCGACGTGACAAGCTTTATCTCAGAAGCTGCGACACCCGCCGCGGTCATCGACGGCTTCCATCACCACCAATGTTATTCAATTCGCGTGTCATGGTACACTGGAGGCCGACAAGCCTTTCGAGGCTGGATTCGAGCTTTACTGCGACAAGTGCCTGATGCTCTTAGATATTGTGCGCTCGAATCTGCCACTGCGAATTGGCATTTCTCTCTGCCTGCCACACAGCAGAGGTGACTGAAGGAAGCGTCATTGATGGGAAGCTTCACCTTGCAGCTGCAGTGCAGTACTGCGGGTTCCGCAGTTGTTGGGACGATGTGGGCGATGGTAGACGAAGACGAACGGGACTTGGCCGAACATTTTTACAAGGCGTTGTTCTCTAATTCGAGACGAGAACAGGGGATTCCATATCATGAAAGGTCTGCGAAGGCACTCCGGGTGGCAATGAAGGAGCTGCGGAGGAAGAGACAGATCACCCTAGAGAGATGGGTGAACTTCGTTCATTATGGTGCATCATGATGATTGAAGCATCTGTGAGTATTCGGGTTTTTCTCCATAGGCATTTGTGCGTGCAGTGACTCAACCGTTGTCCCATGACGTGGGTC
This sequence comes from Lactarius sanguifluus, assembly GCA_021527775.1. NCBI lineage: Eukaryota > Fungi > Basidiomycota > Agaricomycetes > Russulales > Russulaceae > Lactarius > Lactarius sanguifluus. The sequence continues at coordinate 10,873 of JAKEYF010000747.1, read as the reverse complement.
ATCCACACAGGGGTTTCGGATTGGACGTAATCGTATCGTACTGTTGGGATGGCTCTATACAACACGGTTGTCTGTAAATGGTTTACTGAGGCATTTATGCATCGTTATCCATCAATGGGTTGATACGCTACTCCTATTCTATCGTATACGCAACCGATGTCGGCTGCAGCTGGGACGAAGGGTTGACCCGACCCGATCTCACATTGCACTAGTCGTTTATCAACACCATTCACATTCAAATCTGTGGCTGGCACATCTGCGAAGGTGATATTTCCTTGATCTCTGTCGTTCCCTAGATGATTACCTTTCTTCGCGTAGGAGGGGCCTTATTGGCAAGGCGCTGAGGGTCGTAGGACTAGGTCGTTCCATCCAAAGTCTGAACTTCGCACAAGCGCAGCTGTAAAACTCCTCTATCTAAATCTATCTCGACTGGACTTGCACATGAACCTAACTTGTGAATGTGCAAGCGATGATGTACGTGCTTTGAAGCGTGTGCGTGAGCTAGGCGATGAAGAGGGATGTAATAAGCAGATAAATGTGAGGTTGAGAAAGTAAAAGGAGCAGCGAAGGATGCAGGGGGTTCGGGCAGGGATCAGGGAGTGCGGAAGAACATCGAGTAAAAATGGTGTTGGCCAGGAGCAAAAGCCTACAGGCCGAGCAGAGACAAAGGCCGGGTGTGCGGCGATGAGTGAGGAAGGGGAGCCTTGACCGCTTGACAAGCAGAAGCCGAGGTCGAAGGCCCGACCGAGAGAGACTAAGCAGGACAAGATAAGTGTTGGGGATGTCGGAACCCAGACAAGGACTAAGTGAGCGAAACAATGAGAACGACGACGACGGACAGGAACTTCAAGACAAAAGGAATTGCGGACTTTTTAAGAGCTCCCCTTATTACGAGAATTCCACCACAAGGATAAAGAAGGAATATTCGATTAGGGTCGGAGTGACGGAGACAGAGACATGACACGGCGAAACACGGTCGAAGAGGCAGAAGGCAAATGGAGGGAGGTAAGAGGTCAAGAAAAGTGATAATATCGTACGGCGGTCTAGCGGCATGGTCGCGAATCCACGACATCCTCCAAGACCAAGGGCGGCGGGCGGCGGGTTGTAGGAGACGAAATAGGTGGAGAATAGTGACAAGTCAAAAAGTTGCTAGAGATGGTCAAAGAGGACTGATGCGGCAATAATGGCAAGCAAAGAGCAGCGACATTGACGATGGGTACGAGGCGAGCCACTAACGAAGAAGGGGGACAGAGACGGAAGAACGCGATCGAGGGTGGGAATGAGAGAATGACTGCGATGAGAGGTGGATGCGATGACGAGAGCTCGAGACGCTGATAAGCGAAGGCGAACAGGACAACGAGGACAAGGACGATGGGCGGAGACTTCGTGGCTAACGGATTTGGTGAGTTCAACTCTAATTGGCAGGTGATTTCGACTTGAGCTTGCCAAGCCGAGAGTGTCGTGCAAGGAGTGTGAGGGAGTGAGAACTCGGCGCAGATATACTCTGGCAAAGTGAGTAGCCAAAAATATAGGACTCGGAAAAAACCTAAACACAGGTGTGTTACTGACCGTGTGTAGGTAGATAGATCAGGTCAAGATTGGGAACAGGGCTGCAATGGTGGTGATGATGGCAACAGAACAATGCGAAACCAATTCAAATGGAAATGGAATCCGAGGAAGACAGGAAAAAAATACACAGGTATCGTATGACCTTGGATATGTGATAGTCGTCGAGAGGCTGCGTGCATTGTTTCACAGGTTAGAACAGGAACGGAAAACTTGAATGAGAAGTTGAAGGGAAACTTCGCTCTCGAGACAACCTGTAAGAATAGAGTGACATTGGTCAAATGCGATGACTCGACTCGACGATGAGACTCAGCTTACGGTACGACACGTGGTCAACCCGCTGCCACCACTTGAAGTAGGCTTGTCACCGCCGACTCACCGGTCAACTATAACCTCGTCCTCATGTTGGCTGCACAGCGGGGACCGCGTTTCGTCGACCTCCTGCTCGTCAACTTGGTGTTGTCTTTTGGAAGCGGTCCCAGCCTGTTGTCGTATACTGGTACGCGGACTGCGCCGGCGGGTGAGATTATTGGCTGTGCTTCATTGTGCATCTTACATTCTTCCATTTGATACACAAGTTCTGGGCATGTGGTTGGGCATGGGGTGTTCCAGTGTGTTACAAATACGTCTTGGTTCTCGTAAAGGGTCCCATTCGTGACTTACATATTTCGCCCCCAATCTTGCTCAGCCCAAATCGTCACTTCACCTCACCCCGCAACTCTCAAATGCTTGCTCGAATGTTTAAGTTGTTAATGGCCAACGTACTAAGGGTACTAAGTAAGTCACTCTCAACATTTGCGGGCGTGTCCCGTATCAGCTATGTCTCATCTAATTATTTACAGGATTCATTCGCCACAAAATCGATTTTTTCATCATGATTACACTGTTTCAGCACCTTCTCGCTACAAAATCTCGATCTGATCCTCATCGCATTCGTGTTCTTATTGGTATGGCCGCCATGAGAACCCGGCGATACAGATTTTCAAATCAAAGGGAGGACCGCGACAAGTCAATCTTACATGAGACCGAAGCAATACTCCTCCCACCCCGCTCGTGGCTAGGACAAGATCCAAATATCCTTGAAACTTTTTTCGCCCTCGCCCTCGCGCTTGTCAACCGCTCGAAGGTGTTCGGCCAGTACAAAGACGCCATTTACGCAGCCAGGTACCTTCGCTATCTTCGAGACCAACCTCAGTTTGGGTCCCGGCGCCATGAAGTCACAGCATCCCTCGTGCGTGCGTTGGCATATCAGGTGGACTTGGAAGCCAGAAACGTAATGCAGTGCATTGAAGAGATGGCAGTCCTCTGCCACGAACTCCTTACTTTGGACCCCTCCAATGACGATACCACCGACTCCCTCACTCACTTGGCCGGAGTTTTTCTATCCAAATTCAGCTTGTCGGCGCCTGACCAACCATTGAACCAAATTATCGAATGCTTGCGATTGGCGAGGAAGCACAGGCTGGATATGGGCGTGTCCTTCGCCCTTGCTGCATCTCTTCTCTGTCGCTATTTCACGACTTTTGTGAACGACGATTATGAGGAGGCTGCGTCCGCCCTGGATGAAATAATCGCTTCTACTTCTACCGGAGTAAGCCACTGGCAGGATGAATTCCTACTTACAACGCGATGCCTCGCGAAAACACTAGCGCTCATCCGATCAATCGCGCACTCGACCCCGGAATATTTGGAGGAGGCAATATACCGCGCTCGTACATTATCTGACCCATCATCTAAAAACGATATTTTTGCTGAAATCACGGCGCGGCTGCGCTTCCATTTCTTCGGTTCCATCGAAGGCCTTGAAGCATCGTCCGACGAGGCCCTGAATGCACCGTTATCCCAGGCAGCGCCGGTGAGGTCCTCCGGGAACGACGACGATCCGGAAATCGATCCGACGTTTGAGAAGCTGCAGTTCCTTAACGAACTTCTCTCTATGATCCGCAATAACGACATGACGGAGCCTGAGATCGATGAAGCTATCGAAGAGGGCCGAATCGTACTTGCTTCTGTTCCAATGAGTCTGTTTACGTCAGCCCTTTTCCACTCATTCGGGGAGATCCTCTCTGAAGCATTTAAGCGCAAAAACAAGATCGAGTACCTCAACGAGGCGATTGACACATACCGTCAAGCTTTTGAGCGGACGTCACCCTCCCTGCGCTCACCATCATTCCTTCGCCTTTCTAACTCTTTACTCCTCCGCATCGACTCCGGATCATTTCCAAGTCACCGTATGCAAGACGAGGATGAAGTGGTGAAACTACTCTCCCAGTGTGTCAACGACAGACATGTGAGCCCCCCCAGACGATTTCAGTTTGCGTGTGCGTGGGCATCGGTTGTGCGGCGTACCCGACTCGAACACTCCTCCATCTCCGAAGCGTATGATAATGCTGTCTCAATGATGCAAGTCACTCTGCTGTTTGCACCGACGTTGCAGCTAAAACACGCCACTTTCGCCAAGGCGGATGACAACTCTCATAGGGTGCCGCTAGACTATGCCTCGTATCACGTCGACATGAATCAACTCGAGGAAGCAATTGAGATTCTTGAAAGAGGGAGAGGCTTACTTTGGTCCGAGATGCGTCACCTCCGTGCTTCAATTGATCAACTTCTCCAGGCAGATTCACAATTAGGACAAAGGTTTGCAGCAGTCAACCGAGACCTTGAGGAGCTCACTATGTCCATCCCACCGAGCCACGAATTAAGCATCGATGATGGCTCAGCCGACGACCTCAGGGCGGTGGACCCATTCGGTCGTCTCATACTGAAACAGCGTGGGCTGTCGAAGGAACGCGACAACCTCATTTCGCAAATTCGAACCTTGCCAGGCTTCGACAGCTTTCTGACATCTCCATCGTTCGACACACTCCGTTCTGCTGCCTCTTCTGGTCCTGTCATTATCATAAACCACTCCAAATGGCGCTCTGACATTCTAATCCTTCTTCACAATGCGTCTTTCTCCCTCATCCTTACCCCTCACGATTTCTACGACCGTACGAAAACATTGAAGGACAAGTTGTTGGATTCGCGAAACAAACACGGGCTCGATTCAAGTCATTACGATGATACCCTTGCCTCCGTCCTCGCCGAGCTCTACGATCTCATTGGCGAACCCGTCATCGACCGACTCCATCAGCTTCGAGTACCAGAACAGTCCCGGATCTGGTGGTGCCCGACGTCCGTATTTTGTTCCCTTCCTCTCCATGCCATGGGTCCAATCCCATCCGATGGTGGTGTGGTGCGCTATTTCTTGGATCTCTACATCTGTTCCTATACCCCGACACTGTCCGCCCTCATCCAATCTCGTATTCGCGATTCAGATTCGCTATCTATGGATCGACCTTCCTTACTTCTCGTCGCGCAGCCTGACCCATCTCTTCCAACGGTGGGGGGCGAGATCCAAGTTGTCCGGCGGCTCGATACCGACGTGACAAGTCTCATCTCAGAAGCCGCGACACCTGCGGCTGTCATCGACGGCTTGCATCACCACCAATTTATTCACTTCGCATGTCATGGTACACTGGAGGCCGACAAGCCATTCGAGGCCGGATTCGAGCTTTACGGAGACAAGCGCCTGACGTTATTAGATATTGTACGCTCGGATCTGCCCACTGCCGAATTCGCGTTTCTCTCTGCCTGCCACACAGCAGAGGTGACAGAAGGAAGCATCATCGATGAGGGGCTTCACCTTGCAGCTGCAGTGCAGTACTGCGGGTTCCGGAGTGTTGTCGGGACGATGTGGGCAATGGTAGACGAAGACGGACAGGACCTGGCGGAACATTTTTACAAGGCGCTGTTCTCTAATTCGAGACGAGAACAGGGGGTTCCGTATCACGAAAGGTCTGCGAAGGCGCTCCGGTTCGCGGTGAAGAAGCTGCGGAAGAAGAGACGGATCAGCCTAGAGAGATGGGTGAACTTCGTTCATTATGGGGCATGATTGGAGCATCTGTGAGTATTCCGGTTTTTCAAAGCGGAAGTGGCAGCGAATACGGGCAGGGATCATGAAAGCGTGGAGCGTCGAGATCGCGCGGCCTCTAGGGCTCGAGCTTGAGCAGGGCCACACTCAAGCGGAGGCCGAATGGGCAGTTAAGAGGAGACGGAGCTGTGCGGTGGCGAGTGAGGTGGCCGAGCAGCGGAGTACGGGAACTGATCGCAAAGGCGTCTCGGAGCTACGAAACCAAGTGACAGTGGGAGAGAATAGCCGAGATGAGATGAGAGGCTCTGTCGGCACACTGGCATACTTCTGTTCTGCCACGACAAATACAGTCGTAGAGTTCCACTCCCCCTTAACGTGTGAGTGTCGAGGTTTTATTGGACGTGACTGCAATGCTTATTGCCTGTCCGTAGTAGTGCGTGCAACGTATCGGTATGGTGGTACTGCGGCTCTATTTGATCTCGGGGAGTTCTGAGAATGGTTATGTACAATATACAGTTGTAGTCGTGGGCCGGTGACGCGAGTCTGTGAGCTGGCAGAATTTCTTCAGCCTTGGAAAACAGGATGCAAATACTTACTTTCCTCAAAAAAAACATTGTGGGGCCTTTCGATGACTAGAAGTTAACACGTTGTTGGCTATTATCGGTGAGATATAGGGATACATCAACGCCCAGGAGGAAATCTGTTGAAAGTGCGTTGCGGGAAGCAGACGCGGCTTGAGCCGCTAGAGCTTACAGCAATATCCAATGAGATAGGCCCCTCGTTTGGGAACACATACAGCGGACTTCCAAGATTGAGGGGCGGTGTTCATATTTAAGTGCAATTTGAAATCCTCGAGGGGGTGGTTATCTCGCATAATTTGGGGTTATAAAACAGTTATCCTGTGGTGCAGTGAGGGGTGAGGCCGTCAAGCGGATAAGGCCAGCGACCCGTGCGCTCAAAATTCACACATTTTTTCACTCAGACAGTCAAATTGTTTGTGTGTATATTTTACTGTACTACAGTACTTGTAATCTAAGGATGTAGTGTCGCGGGTGGGGCTTGCACGCCACGGCGTCGGTCTCGTACCCGTGTCACGGGTTCTCGCGCTTGGGTTCGCGGGTTTCGCCGCGCACAGCTGCAACTGGTGCTCAACCAAGGCTGCAACGTGTCAACAACCGCCATTGCATCGTCAACTGCGTTGCTTTGGCCCAGGAAACCCTCAAGAAGCTAAGTATTCCTTTTAGCTAACTTGTGACTAACTACAATGTATTTTTGTTTTTGTTTTATAGGTTTTAAACACGTTCTCGCCTGGCGCTGCGACATCACAACACCAACGTGGCGCCGCAACTCCACGACACCGATGTGGTGCTGCGACGACACCAACGCAGCATGGCGACATCATGACACCGACACGGTGCTGCGACATCACGACACCGACGCAATGCCACAACATCACGACGTTAACACAGCGCTGCGACTCCATGGCACCACCTCAGTACCGCGACGACACCGACGCGGCGCTGTGACATCACAACACCGATGCGACGTCGCGATACCACAATACCGACGGCGCCACGATATCGACGCGGGCGCCACGAACCACCCGTACCCCTGCCATACACTAGGGCGGTGCGCACTCATCGCGACTTCCGCAGAAGATGCTTCCAAACTGACGTCTGTCTTCCTTTGTCGGCATTATAGCATGCATGCCAGTGGTGCCACTTTCCTGTCATATGACGGTCCCTCCACGACGGACTCACACCCCCCTTTCCCTCCAGCGTCTCTAGAGGACCCTTAACACCTCCTCGGCTCAACCTCTCTCCCCGCCACACCGTCTCTTCTTCCCCGCCGTCTCCACCTTCACGGACCATCCGGGGCCGGTCGATGAGAACATTCCACAACGCCGGTCGAACATCAGCGTGACACCAGAGATGCTCAAAGCGGCCTACCTGAGCCTCGCAGGGCCGCTCTATGCAGGCGACTTCGATGACTTTGTCGGCATCGGCGCACCGCTCCTGCTAGACCGCCTCGTCATCGCCGACCGCGGTGCCGCGCGTCGTGCAGGACTCCCTCGCGACGTGCCAGCGTGGGCGCGGATGTTCCCAGCGCTGGAGGCCGCGGAGGACTGGTTCGACGCGGCACACGTTTGCCTGGTACCTTGGCGCGCCCGAAGAAGACACGGCCGCGGGGACACGCACGGTCACATACCTCGCACGGCAGGACGGCCTTGAGGGCGAGCGGCTGCGCGCTGGGGACCATACGGCGCTGCTGGACGCGCTCGCGGGTCTCGCTAGGACGGGCGTCACGGTGCACGTGGTGGATGAGAAGGCGAGCTGGACGGAACGCATGCGCGCGGTGACTCAGTCGTCGGTGAGTCGTGACCCCAACACGAGGCAGTAGATGATTGACTAATATACGCGCTTTTCCATTTTGTTTAGATTGTGTTGAGCGTATTTAGAGATCACGTCGTGAACGCGGTGTTCATGAAGTGGGGTCCGCAGAGCGCTTTGATGGGGTTCTTCTCAAGAATGCAGTCTGACATATCCTGAGCGGCCACCTGTAACACCTGTACTCTATAGATTCAGTTTTTATATTCCGATCACGGTTTTGAGCTTGACCAGAGTGCGGTCATCGTGTGGAAAGGTAGCCGTGGTGCACTTAGTATTTTGCGTGGACTGATTATATAATTATCTTTTTTAAATTCTCCCAAATAATTTGTGTGAGAAGAAAATCCGGCATGTGCTGCCGGAACATACATTTAATCTCAGCCTACTGCCTAATCCAAAAACGAAGGGCCTATCTCAATGGATCTTGCTGTAATTAGAGTTATTTTTTGCCTTTTCAGTGCGGGATCGTATGTGGCAACGTGGCAACGGAACTAACCCAGCCCAGCCCCAGCACCAATTCCGTTGCTCGCACGTTTGTGCATGTGCGTGTGCGTTCGCCAATAGCACATTATCGCTCAAGTGACCTACACATAACCCCGACGGCTTGTACTTATCTCGAATTCTGAAAAAGACAAAGAAGACAAGAGGGACCGATGCAGAGATCGCTCACCAGCAGGCCTTTTGCCAGGCACAGCTCCCACTTCAAGCGGAACGTGGGGGCCCGCATTCGACCTAAAAATATTTGCGGGGATAAAGCCAGCATTCACCCCCGGAACCGACTTTACTCCGGGCGGTTGCTACATAAACCCTACTCAGCAATGCTACCATACTTTCGTTGCTTCACGACTGCTACTGCGATGTCTCCTGCACCACTTAATCCTCCCCCTACCGAGCGGCCCCCTCGTGCGGTAGCTGTCTACTGTGGTGCATCACCCGGTACATCGACTGCCTTTCACCACGCGGCAGTCTGTAAGAACCCAGCTCTCCTTTGTCGTGGTCGCGTTTTCTGGTGACTTAGGGGGTTTATTTTAGCTCTGGGTCAAGCTCTCGCCACGCTTGGTCGGCCACTTGTGTATGGCGGTGGAAGGCGAGGGATCATGGGCATTATCGCGAGCACGGTCCTCAACCATGGAGGACATGTCACCGCCGTCGTTCCTTCTGCCATGCTCCGAGCAGGCGGAGAGGGAGATCAGACCACCGGCGGTCACATCGATCTGGCCGAAGGCCACGAGAAGGTACAGTTATTGCGTAATGCCGCTGTCGGCCAAAGCTCGGCAGTTCTGAACTTCACCTAAATTTAGATGACGTCCGTAAGTTGGTCTTTCAATTCACCCTCATTATTGGTGTCTCAGACACCTGGATAGGTCGTCGTGGATTCCATGCACGAGCGCAAAGTGGAAATGGTGCGCCGGGTTTGTGGGTTTATTGGTCTTCCCGGGGGTTATGGCACGTTTGAAGAGGTAGTGTAGTATCCCACCCACACCGGACTATTTATAACGTCGCACAGATCATGGAGGCCATCACATGGACACAACTAGGGATCCACGCCAAGCGTATGGTTCACACATTGAGCCCATGGCCAACTCATGCTGACGGACTTTCTTAACGTACTTCGCTGTAGCTGTCGTCATCATGAACGTACTTGGGTTTTACGACCCGCTGCGTGCACAAATCAAAGGTGCAATTGCGTCGGGTTTTATCAAACCCCCAAACGAGCGCCTTGTGATTTTCATCGATGGCCCACCCGGAACCGACCCAACAGATTTTGACTGGGGCACTGCTGCCCTCACTGCTTTAGACGCCTGGTCCCCTCCCGGGCCTGGAATATTCTGCTGGAACAAAAATACCGTGGTCAAGTTGTGATCCTTGTCTTCTCGACAGCAGATACCTTAAAAATGTTTTGTTATATCATCGAAGAGCGTGGACCAAATAATGCAGCTATTAGAGCACCCTGATCCGATACAGTGCAGGAAGCGGCGCAATAGCCCACCACGGACGCATTGAAAAGGAGAGTACAGGTTAAGAGGCCCAAGCTTTTCTTCTCAAAATATTCCCCAATCTCAACGGTCATGCAGGAAGAGCTTGCTTTCCTGAAGCTGGCACGATTTGCCTACTCGCATCCATGAACGCTTTGACTTCTTCATCAGTTATCGCTTTTCTGCGCTGTAACATGGCAACGAACAATCAAATCGGATCATATTCGGGAGATGTAGAACGACTGCATACCTCCTGGAAAGCGCCTGTAAACTCTTGCAGCACTTTGATAGAACGTGCTTTAAGCTGGCCAGTAAGAAGGCGTCCAGCGCGGTATTCCTGCAGATATCTCTTAATAATGCCTTTTGGATAATTTATTTTAGGCAACTTACCTCCCCGATTTGTGCCAGCTCCTCGTCATCCTCCAGGAAGAAGCTCAGGTACTGGTAACTAACATCAACGTCTGGGTTACCGCCAAGCCGCCTATGCTCTTCCTCTGTCTCCCGACCCCCGCTGAACCCATGGCGGTTGATCTTATTTTTGATCTGATTGGGCGTGTCGCTCATGTATATACTCGAGTTAACGTCGGAGGCGCTCATCTTCGTCTGAGGGCCTTGCAGAGCGGGGAAGAACTTCGCGTGCAGCAGCGTCGGCTTGGGGTACTTCAGTTTCTGCGCAACGTCGCGCGTGAGGCGGAAATAGGGATCTTGGTCGATCGCGCATGGGATGAGACAAGGGATGTCGGATGTCGTACCGAATATATGCGGGAAGGAATTGGAAAACGATGGCGCAGCCTGGATTGCAGCAAAGTGTATCTTGCCGATGTTGTCGCTGCGTAGAGAAGCTGGGTCTCGGATTGTATCGCAGCGAAGAAAGACGTACGAGTCGCCAAAGCCAAATGTGGCCTTGGCTTGGCTAAGCGTGATCTGGCGCGAAATTTTCGAGACGTTCTTGTAGAAAGGACCGCCGACGTAGTCGTAATCGCTGAAAATAAATGTCCTTTCGAGCTTGAATCCGACGCCAATTATGT
>JAKEYF010000746.1:0-15745 GCA_021527775.1 Lactarius sanguifluus | reverse complement strand
AACGCAGGTGAGCAGGTCGTCCGTCGTTCCTCGGTAACCCCGCACTCTTAACAGCGTTGCCTATGCGATCTCGGACCTCGAGGCCATTTTGGAGCGGCGTGTCACCAGAAAAGTCAAAGTAGCTTCCCGGCCTGGGGCTGTAGGTCGGGCGGACGTATCGATCGAGTATCCCCACCGACACAGAGCTCAGGGAAGGATGGCTACGCGATCTAGAATGTGTGTATCAGGTGTCTTCCGCAGTCTAGCCCATGAGGCCAGCTTCCCGAGTCACGCCCTTGGAGCTGCGTGTGCGCTCAGGGCATATTGTCTGCAAAGATTCATGGAACCCCCCCAAAGTAGTAAATCGAGTTCTAGACGGCATCTGATCGCTATTCAGAAAATGTGCAGGCATCGTACGCCGACCCGCAGAGAAACCGGCGGTTGACTGAACCTTATCGTTGCCCCACCCCCATACGGCAAGAACCTTGTTGAACGCTTCGCAGAGAACACAAGGTATAAGCTGTCAATCCGCAGCGACCCCGTAGCAAAAGGGTCGGGTGACTCGTATCTGATCTCCATTTGCATACCATGGATTACGCAGTCACATTCTAGATAACCCACATTCTAGATTATCATACCAGCTTAAGAGAAGGTTTACGCACTCATTTACGACCTATGAATAGAAGTTAGGTACAACTGTGGCAGGTACACGGGGACCATCAATCCAGCCCAGACAGTGAGTGAGCCTAGAACAGATCCTTGTGGAACTAGGAACGAATTGCGCGCCGTACGTACAACAAGCCGTGTACGGAAGTTCGAGGTGCCACAACCTACAACAGAGTGCGTCATGGTAGCCCCCCGTAATCATCTGGGCTTTCTGATTTGCGACCTACCAGACCTCAGGCTCGTCTCATCCCAGCCCTCGAAGCCGAATTCTTGAGGCCTATTGATGGATGTCGAATACGGATCGAGCAAGTGGTAGTGCCAAATGATCGGCGAGCCCCCCAATTTCACATTTGTCCTTGATTCGATCTCCGCTTCGAGTCTCACTTCGAGTCCAGCTTACCAACTTATAGATCTCTGCTGATTCTCTGGTCACTCTTCTCAGTACACCCCGTCGCAATGTCTGGGCACTCTTCACCCCCACAACGTCCATTCACTCGCAGTTCCGAGGACACCCCAGTCGTACGCTTGCGAAACAAGCCTCAACTAGCGTACGACATGATCTAATCGAGCTTCCTCCTTTTACGTGGGACATCCCCACAGCTATGCTCCCTTCACAAACCCTCGCCTAGCCAACGATCGCGCCAATCCCACCAGCTGGGTTAGCGCGAGTTCATTTGTGGTTGTTGCGGCGGCCGTTTGCTGCTTGGCCATTCGGCGTTCCATTCACATGGACGTTGGTTGAGCCATTTGGTGCGTGGCCATTGGCGGCCCCATTGACAGCGTCGCTTAAACCTATGGCAGCAGGTTAGCACAAGACGAACCGAAAACCGAAAATTGGGCGTCATGCACGCGCGCTTACCTTGGAGTGGGTTCGAGTTTGTCTGGGTGGTAGGCTGAGGTTCGTCGCTGTCACCCGCAGAGGTAGTACCCTCAGCCGGTTCCGGGAGCGCTGCGCGGCCGCCAGAACTCTCATCGGGTGTTGGCAATTGGAACAGATCCCTGATAAGCACATCGAGCTCGGCGTCCGCAAGATTTACCGGAGACTGTAGCTTCTTTCCAGAGGCAGAAGACCGCGCGATTTCACGAGCACGTGCGAGTTGGAGGGCAGTCTCTAGACCAAGTACTCGACCCTCTTCGATTGTGATAGGTTCGTTGCGGACCGTCAGCGCGGTGTACGCCACCTGGAGGAGGTTGCGGTCGACCGCATAGCTGTGGTACATGACGATTTTTTGGAGGGGAGGTATTTCGAGTCGTTCCAGCTCGCGCAGCGCGAGCGTTTTGACCTCGGTGAAATCCCATTGGTGAGAGAGTTTTAAAATGGACGTCATTCGTCGACATTTGCATCGTAGAGAGAATATTTTCTTGAGTAACGCGTCAGCGTAAGACGGGACTCGTACAAACGAAGGACCTACGGGTTATAGAACACCCATAGGAAGCGCTCGAAATCGATGATGGTCACATCTTCAAGGATAAGTGGGTTGTTATCCGAGGACCCTTTGGTAAATTCGCCGGGGGGAGGCGGGTGGGGGAGCTTGTCACGGAAGAACGCCGAGTCGCGTTGTAAAGAAGTAGCGATGCACTCGAAAAAAGGTTGTTGTCAACCTGTCGACGGACTATCGTTGGCAACCAACACAGTATACAGCATAGAGCGACTCACGCGAAATATGACGTCTCCCCCGTGAATGTAGTATTCAGCATGGCGCACAATGCGTTGGCCGTTTTGGTTGGGAGTAGTAGCTGTAGAGTTCATAATCGTTAGAGATGGAAAAAGAAGCGTCACTGAGGTCGTAAGAGTAAAGGGAAAGCGTCAAAGAGAGGGGGAGTGAATGGGGGAAGACGGTACGAGAAAGGTGGAGATGGGTGTTAGAAAAAAAAAAGGTGTTCGTGTTCAACGCGTGAAATTTGTCGCTTATAGCGCTTATAAGTTGTACGTATGGATGCGTGCACTGCACACGACGCATCAATTGTCACAATGAGCGCCCAGACACGATTTCGAAGGGCAACAACGGGACTCGGAGGTGAGACCATCCGCCAATGAAGCTGGGATACAGACAACGAATGGTTGGCATCGCCAGTCCCCGGACTTGCCGGAAATGGTGCCTGACACAAGTGTTGCTAGTATATTTACTATCTAAAAGTGATGAATGCGCATTCATTCACCATAGCCATAGGACTCATGAGAGATTTGAACACGCGTCACGTGTACAGATGCGATACTCCAGAATTACTAATTAGGGACGTGGTCTCGACGTGCGCTCACATCAACAGTTCAACTGGATTACACAGGCTAACATCATCAATGAAAATACGCAATAACGAACACAAAAAGGCACAACGCCTGTGACAAGATAACTTTCAATCCGAAATGATGACTACGCTTTGCCTGAGAACGAACTTTGCCTTCAGTGATGACCGAAGAATGAGTAGTTCGCGACGCACTACTATTCTTGTTGCGCTTCTCTTTCTTTTCCACTGGCACATGGTCGTCCGTTGTGGTGCTTTGCTTCTGCTGCGGAGGCGTGGTCGACTTGTGGATGATGCCAAATCAGACGTCAGCAGTAATCGATGTTAGACGAAGTTATTTGTTACCGGAGGAAGTTCTGACCCCAGGCCAAACACGCCTTCGATAACTGATTGGACCTCCGTTGCGCCGAGAAGAGCGCGGTCACGAATGCGCGCAAGCTCTCGTGCCTGTGCAATTTTCAAGCTCGTATCAAGGCCAAGTTTAGAGCCCTCTTTGACATCAAGGGGCTCCGGCCGAGTTGTCAGTGCGACATAGGATCTGTGCAACAGAGATGGATTGATTTTGAAGTCTTGGTAGAGTTTGATTTTCTCTACAGGCGGTATTGACAGGTTCTCAAGTTCTCTGATGCAGAGCTTCTCGACCTGCGCAAAGCTCCACTGTTGGGCCAGCGTCAAAATACGTATCCATGTTTCGATGGGAGCATTATATATGGAGTACACCCTTCGAAATAGATGAGCTCGTTAGTCGACAGAATAGGAGATTAAATGGCGACGCACGGATTATAAAAAACCCACAGAAGGCCCGCAAAGCCTTCAGTCGTTGCGTCCTTTAAAACAACTGGGTTCGTCTCCGAGGACCCAGGAGGGTCCCGGCAAGGGACAGGGTTGGGAATAAGCATCGAGTGGAAATGTCTCGATTCTCGTGTGAGAAAATGTTTGTGTATCCGAAACACACTGTCCTCAACCTGGAGACTGGGTACATTTAGGCCAAAAGTGAGAACGCGGGAATGACATACTTTTATTGTGATGTCACCATCACGGAAAAAGTACTCTTGATAACGGATCGGTTGATTTTCGCCAGACATACGATTGAAAAAAAAAATAGTACGATGTATTGTCGAGCATGGCACGCGCTTTTATACAGCAGCGGCGACGCAGAAAACCATAAAAAGCATTAGGTTTAGAGCCTTGTTCCTGCGGTAGCCCACGGACTGCGGAGCGAAGAGGGGGACTTGGAGATTGATGTGGACCGTGGGGCCATCGCATTACCTTTCTGGAAGGAGGCCTGCGCCAGCGCCAGCTAAGGGCACTTCGGTGCCAAATCCCAAATTGTTCTGCCAGTCTAGCGCAGCTCAAGAAGGCATGGCTGCACGAATTGAAGCGCACGCGCGTCGAGAGGTTGCAGATTCGCAGATCTCGTTTCATGAACGCAAGGCACGTACATGCCTGGAAGCGAACACCGTCTTGCAGCCAGTTATAGAAAGGGTGGTAGCTGGTTTTGCCTCGTGTAGGATGAGATCTGCGGTGGACAGCTGTCAGATGAGCCTCGAATGGGGACGAAAGACATATATTCACAGCCTCCGCAGTTATTGGCACCCCTAGCAGGACATGGCTTGGAAGTGTAACGCCCTATCAGTTCAAGAACCCACCGCATGACCCTATCTGGTTCCCGAGCCAGTCCCATGTTTATGGAGGACTTACTTATTGTAAATCAGTGGGTTCCCTCGTCCGCGGCGGGCGTTTGTCGGCGGCGACCAGAGTACAGTTTCTTCGGCCAGGGTCATTAAGGAAGGCCCATAGCAGGACGTGGCGCCTGCGAAATTTCCTGAGTAATTTCCAGGCGCGGCCCCGGGGGCTCCAGAAACGGCATATCGATTGACTTTATCCCAGCGTGCAGCCCGCGGAAGTCCGTCAGAAAGTAGTAAACGTTGCATCACAATATCTCCCCGGTCTCGTATCGGTAATCCGGGGCGAGTGGAGGCAAAAATTGAGATTTTGGAACTTTGAGTTGACTTGGTCGCGGTCAACTACTAAGATTCACGGTTCACGGCACTCAAATGAGCTCTGTTCATTTCGTCTCTTGCACCCAAGTTCCGAGCCACAGACCAAGTGATCCGTTCAGACATCGCTGGTGGTGTTTCTGGTTGTGTCGCGTGTACACCCGGGCCTTGGTGTACACATCCGAGTCCCTTCTCTGGGGTCGCCAACTTGTCCCACTGACCTAGTACCGTCCTCGTCGCCCCGCTTAACCACCTTAAGACCATCTAGGTATCAAATGCATCAAATCTTGAATACCATAAATACGCAGGTGCATTGACCCGACATATAAAATGGAAGGAGACAAAATTTTCAGTTATCGATATATGCGTTCAACGTTCACCAGGGAGATGCCTCCGGCTTGGTCCGCGCAGGGGTGCAGAGATACAAAGACGCTGGAATTCTGGGGGTTTTCGGAGCCAGTTATACAGCCTTTAAACATGACAAAGTACGTGATGTGCGTCTTACTGCCTTTGCTCTGCTGATCCTTCCGTCTCTAATGCATTTGCAGCGACTACTGCCGACTCGTGCACAAGACGAGCCAGTTCAGATTTTGGCTGGTTTCATATCTGGTATGTGAACCGTAGTACTTGACTGAACTGCCACCAGGCGTCATTTTCACCTATCCCCTCGAGCTGCTGCGCATGTGCATGCCATATACAGTCTGGGTCCAGCCACCCCAAGTGACCGTCCGACTTGCGCACAGCGCGTTACTCCGAAGGCGCGACCCTCAACCCATCCACGACACCGATCACCCGACCTTCCACACCCGTTCACTCCTCCAATTAATCCACGCTTCACAGCCAGCCCTGTCAGCCTCGTCCTTACGCAGGGTCTGGCACTGTGTTCCTGACCTAGGGACATCTGTGTACTACGCTCACCGTTTCCCTGGACCACAGCCGCTCATGCGCAACGTCGCTAGCGGATCTCGACATCGGCGCACTTGCGGGCACCGCGGCACAGATGATCTCCTATCCATTCGAGGTTGTGCGCTGGCGCATGTAAGTGGGGCGGGCTGACAGAACCCGGGCGGCGATGTGGCGTATGGCTCCAAAGTGACAACAGCGACACTGCCAATCCACAGTGATCGGACAGGAACGAGGCCCAGTGGTACAAAAAGGGACCACCCTGATCCAGCGACGGTCACGGAGCAGGCCGCACTGACGACACCCCAGGTAGACGCAGAGGCGGCACCCGCAAGTGGAGCTACTTTGACTCTGACTTCAACCCCGCCCCCAAGGCTCAGGCTGGCCCCCACTACAGCAACCGTCGCACCCATCGAGGGCAATATCTCAGACAATCTACCTCCATTGGATTCAGGGGACAATTTCAGGCTCAGCAACCAAGAACCGAAACAATACCCACCGACGCAGCTCGCAACATACCGCTCTAACGTGCGCAGGCTACCACGGAGAAGAAAAGGAAGCCCGATGACAGGTACCCGGCGCGCCAGCCAAAAAACAGGAGCACTACAGAAGCCCTCATTCGCGCTCCGACGGGAATTCTATCAATTAGGTCACAGTTTGTATATGCTTAGTATATTGCTACAGAATCGTCTTCACGTGACGCTAGAACGACAGGACAAGGCCTCGCCCTCGACCTACTTAAAAGTGATGAATGCTACCACAGATGTCAGCAGCAGCAATTGATGTTAAGCAAGTAATTCGTTACCAGATGATGATCATCGCCACCTGAAGATATCCGAGGCAGTTGCTTGTGATGCACCCTTCCGAGTTTGCCTCCGAGTTTGCGAGATGACTTCGTCCACGTGGTCATCGCTTGTTGAGTTTTGCCTGGCTGGCTGCGGGGTGAAGGCGCCTGTCAGCAGCAGCAATTGACGTTAATCCAAGCAACTCGTTACCGGAGCAGGTGCTGGTCCTTGCAGCCCGAAGACATCTTTGATGACCGATTGAATATCTGACTCTTGCAGTTGTACTGTTGCTGGGCCGGACGAACTTGTGGCCCCGTCAGGAGCCAGTGCGCGTACGAGCTCACGGGCGCGGGCAATTTTCAAGCTGGTTAAAAGCTCAAGTTTCATTGCCTTCTTCCAAGTTAAGGGGCTCAGGCCGGGTGGTGAGTTCCACGTAAGAGTCGTACAGAAGATCGGGATTGAGGTTGAAATCTTGGTAAATCTTTATCTTCTCGACTGGGGGTATGGTCAAATTTTCGAGTTCCCGCACACAGAGCCTCTCTACTTGGATGAAGCCCCATTCTTGAGCGAGAGCTAAGATCCTCTTCCACTTTTCAAGAGTAGCACTGTATACGGAGTATTCACTTCGGCACAATGAGCTTGTCGATTAATCAAACACGGAAATTCATGAGAGCGCACTGATTGTAAAACACCCATAGGAAGTCGGCAAAAGCTTCGCTTGTCGCATCTTTCAGCACAAGAGGGTTTGATTCGGAGGTTCCCGGAGGATCACGAGAAGGGACATTGGTCATAAACATCGCCCGGAAATGTTTCGATTCTCTCGTTAGAAAGAATCTATGTATACGGAAGACACTGTCTTCGACCTGAGGGCTGGATATATTTAGCCCTTAAGTGAAAGTGAAGGATGGCATACCCTGATTATTATGTCCCCATCATGGAAGAAGTATACCCCGTGTCTCAAGACTGGATTGATATCAGACATGCTAGCCAATTACGATGTGGTGAATGGCGGCCCTGGGTCGCTGTCTCCCCCGTGACATGCGCTTTTATACCGCGGTGGCGATGCGGTAACTATAAAGAAATATTGGGTTTGGAAGCCTTGTTCCTGCGCCTACGGACTGCGGGGCGTGCCAGAAGCGCCAAAATGGGGGTCATCGCCCTTGGAGATGGGGTCGTCGGATCGCCACCTCTGACAGCAGAGTTGCGGCGGTGCCGGTTACATGCACCGGTATTCATTGTCCCCAATTGGTTTGTTAGTCCAGCGAAGCCCAAGAAGGCATGGCCGCACAGACCCCAAGCGCACGCGCATCGAGAGGTACAGCCCAGGATTCGCAGATCTCATTTCGTGAACGCAAGGCACACAACCAGGAGCGATCGCCATCTCGCGGCTAGTTATGGAAAAGTGGTAGTTGGGTCGGCCTCCGTAGGCCCTTCGCGTGGGAAGAGTTCTGCGGTGGACAGCTGTCAGGTGAGCCTCGAACGGGATGAAAGACATATATACATATAGAGTCCGCAGCTACTACTGGCGGCCCTATGCCAGTGCATGTGCGACGTGATATCAGTTCACGGACCTAGGCCATACTGTGAACCGCATGGTACTTAAATGGGTTCCCTTGTTCGGCAGCGACCAACCATAGAAGAAAACAGAACCTTGGGCCAGGGGTTATCGTTTCACAACACAAGGCGCGAGGAAGGCCCATAGCAGGTTGTGGCACCGTGCGAAAAATCGAAAAAATCCTGCAATATCTAAGCGCGGGGCTCCAGAAATGGCATATCGATTGATTTTATTCCAGCGTACAGCCCGCGGAAGTCCGTCACAGTGCTTCGCTATCAGAAACTACTACTGTAATAGTAAGCGTTGCATTACAGTATCTCACCAGTTTCGGATCGGGGCCAGTGGGGGCAAAATTTGAGAATTTGAGACTTGGAGTTGCATTTTCGGGGCCACTTATAGTAGTAGGGACGCTTGTATGCGTTTTTTCTTATACAACCACTACTGTAAATTCAGTGTATGACAAAGTGCGAAATTACGTCTCACCGCCTTTGCTCTGCCGATCCTTCCGTCCCTAATGCGTTTGCAGTGACTAATGCCGACCCATGCACAAGACAAGCCTGTTCAGATTCTCGGCTGGCTTCATATCTGGTATGTGAACTGCAGTCGTCGTCTTCCGTGGATAGCGTTTGACTGAACTGCCACCAGGCGCCTATCCCCTCGAGCTGCTGCACATGTGCACGGCATCCCGCATCATTTACAACTCGTGTCTAGCGTGTCCGTCCTACTTGCGCACAGCTCGCCTCATCTATTCATCTAGTCTGAAGGCGCGACCCTCGTTGGCGGACGGACTCACTCGTTGCCCTTCGAAACCGCTCATCGATCCCCTGTGGGACGTCCGCTGTTTCCAATTGATTGCGTCGTTTGTTCTTGCTCCAGTCGCTTTTATTCGACCTTTCGAGTTTTTCTTCTATACTAAGTTGATGGTCGTCGGGTTGGCTGTTGTCTTTGGGCTTTCTTCTGAAGGGTTTCTGTATCAGCGGGAGTGCCATCCATATTTCTGGGCACTCACGTTTGCGGACTGTGCGGTGCACTTTTCTTTCTTAAATGGCTGAGAGGCAATTAATTGCGCACATCTAGCATCAGTGAGCCACTTGTAGTGTTCTCTGAACTTGAAGTCGGGGGCGAGGCCTTGTCCTCAGGCTTGTTGTTCGTTCCAGCGTCACGTGAAGATGTTTCTGTAGCAACGATGGTGATTACAGTATACTAAACTTAGACAAACTGTGACTTGATAAAATTCCCGTCGGAGGGTACGCCGAGCGCGACTAAGGGCTTCTGTTATTTGGTTGGCGTGCCGGGTAGCCCGGGCATCTTCGAGCGGTATGTTGCCGGGACCCGCATTGGTGGGTGTTGTCTCGGGTCGTGGCTGTTGGGCCTAAAATTGGCAGAAGGGCCTGAATCCGGTGGAGGTAGATTGTCTGAGACATTGCCCTAGTGGGCCCGATAGCTGCTGTAGTGGGCAGTGGGGCCGGCCTGAGCCTCGGGGCAGGGTTGGAGTCATAGTCAAAGAAGCAGTCCACCTGCGAGTGCCGCCGGTCGTCGTGTCGTCAGTGAGGCGTACCCATCGCGTACCCATCGTGGCCTCGCTCCTGTCCGATCGCTGTGAATTGGCAGTGTCGACGCTGTTGTCACTTCGGCCATACGTCACATCGCCGCAGGTTCTGTCAGCCCGCCTACTTGCATGCGCACGACCTCGAATGGATAGGAGATCGTCTGTGCCACGGTGCCCGCAAGTGCGCCGATGTCGAGATCCGCCAGCGGCGTTGCGCATGGGTGGCTGCGGCCCGGGTCCGAGGAAACGGGGATGACCCTAGGCCAGGAACACAGTCTGCGTACAGGACGAGGCTGACAGTATAATTAGAGGAGTGGGATGGGTGTGGAAGGCCGGGTGATCGATGTCGCGGATGGGTTGAGGCTTGGGTTGAGGCTGGTGTTGGTGACCGACTCGGACACATTTTCTGAAAAGCCTTGCAAGTATATCACCCTACCTAAATGCTACCACAGAACTCGGCCTTTTCAATTTGGTGTCAAGCTGGGGAAGTGACCGAATAATGGTGGTGCTACTCTATTGGAACCCAAGTTCACGCGTTCAAACCAAATATTATCATGTACTTCAGAACCATCATGCATCATGATGGACGTCGCCTTGGCTTACCGTTGCGATCAGGACAGAACACAAGACAAAAACACGGGCATCAACAATCGACTTCGCCCGACCCATACAGTACGTAGCCAACATCAATGAAAAGAAGAAAGAAAAGATACAAAAAGGAGCAACGTTGGCAATATAGCAACAAATCCAATGAAAGGGTGACTAATAATTCCAGTGTCGCCTGCAGTAACGACTGAGACAGTTGATGATCGTGACGCACTCCGAGTTTGCGGGACGACCTCGTTCACGTGGTCGTCCCTTGTTTGGTTTTGCCTGGTTGTTGCCGTTGCCGTTGGCCGCGGAGGCGGAGGCGTCTTGCGAGAGTACTGAATCAGATGTCAGCAGTAGCAATTGATGTTAAGCCTAGTAATTCGTTACCGGAGCGGATCCTGATCCTTGCAACCCGAAGATATCTGAAGAGACAGTTGCTCCCCTCCGAGTTTGCCTCTGAGTTTGCGGGACGATCTCATCCACATGGTCGTCCCTTGTTGGGTTTTGCCTGTCTGTTGTCGTTGGCTGCGGAGGTAAAGTCGTCTTGCGAGAGTACCATATCAGATGTCAGCAACAATTGATGTTAAACCCAGTAATTCATTACCGGAGTAGATACTGATTCTTGCAACACAAACATATCTGAGGAGACAGTTTCCCGTGACGCACCCCTCTGAGCTTGCCGGACAACCTCGTCCACGTCGTCATCAATTGTTGGGTTTTGCCTGGTTGTTGCCGTTGGCTGAGGAGGCGAAGGCGTCTTGCGAGAGTACCGAATTAGATGTCAGCAGTAGCAATTGATATTAAGCCCATTAATTCGTTACCGGAGCAGATACTGATCCTTGCAGCCCGAAGATATCTGAAGAGACAGTTGCTCCCTTCCGAGTTTGCGGGACGACCTCGTCCAGGTGGCCAACAATTGTTGAGTTTTGCCTGGTTGTTGCCGTTGCTGTTGGCTGTGGAGGTGAAGGCGTCTTGCGAGAGTACCAAATCAGATGTCAGCAACAGCAATTGATGTAATTCGTTACCGGCGCCTGAGCAAATGCCGATCCTTGCAACCCGATGATATCTGAGGAGACAGGTGCTCGTGACGCACTCCTCTGAGTTTGCCTCTGAGTTTGCGGGACGACCTCATCCACCGTGAGGTGGTCATCGCTTGTTGGGGTTTGCCTGGCTGTTGCCGTTGGCTGCGGAGGTACCGAATCAGATGTCAGCAGCAGCAATTGGTGTTAAGCTTGGTATTTCGTTACCGGAGCAGGTGCCAACCCGTGCAACCTGAAGATATCTTTGACGACCAATTGAATCTCTGACTCTTGAAGTTGTATTGTTGCCGAACTTGTGGCCCCGTCAGGGCCCGGGCCGCGTGCGAGTTCACGCGCGCGGGTAATTTTCAAGCTCGTTGAATCCCCAAGTTTCTTGCCTTCTTCGAACTCAAGTG
This sequence comes from Lactarius sanguifluus, assembly GCA_021527775.1. Lineage (NCBI taxonomy): Eukaryota > Fungi > Basidiomycota > Agaricomycetes > Russulales > Russulaceae > Lactarius > Lactarius sanguifluus. The sequence continues at coordinate 4,038 of JAKEYF010000746.1, read as the reverse complement.
GCTCAGCCCTGATGGCGAGTGCCACGTAAGAGCTGCGCAGAAGATCTGGACTAAGATTGAAATATTGGTAAATTTGTATCTTCTCGACCGGCGGTATAATCAATTTTTCGAGCTCCCGCACACAGAGCTTCTCTACTTGGAAGAAGCCCCATTTTCGAGCTAGAGCTAAGATCCTCTTCCACTTTTCAAGAGTCGCACTGTAAATGGAGTATTCACTTCGGCACAAATGAGCTTGTCAATTAATCAAACACGGAATTCGATGATAGCGCACCGGTTATAGAAAACCCAAAGTAGGTCAGCAAATGCTTCGCTTGTCGCACCACTCAACACAACGGGATTTGATTCAGAGGAACCTGGAGGAATACGACAAGGGACAGTGGTGAGAAACATCGACCAGAAATGGTTTGATTCTCTGGTCAGAAAGAATCTGTGTATACGGAAGACACTGTCTTCGACCTGAGGACTAGGTGTATTTAGCCCTTAAGTGAGAGTGAAGAGTTGCATACCCTGATAATGGTATCCCCATCGGGGAAAAAGTACAGCTCGTGTCTCACAGCTGGTTCGGGGTTATACATAGCAGACAATTGCTCTTAGGGTAACGGTATAATGAATGGGATGTTGTCTGACCAGGTGTGGCCATCCGTTTTTATACAGCGGTGGCGACGCAGGAAGAAACATTGGGTTTGGAAGCCCTGTCCCTGCGCCTTCGGACCGCGGGGAGTGTCAGAAATGCCGAAGCGGGGGTCACCTTTGGAGATTGATTATGGGTCCATCGGATCTCCACCTCTGGCAGTAAAGTTGCACCGGTATTCCTTGTCCCCAATTGGTTTATTAGTCTAGCGAAGTTCAAGAAGGCGTAAACCCCACAACCCCGAGCGCACCCGCATAGATAATTACGGCCTGAAATTCGCAGATCTCATTTCGTGAATGCAAGGCCCATGGTCAGGTGCGATCTCCATCTCGCGGCCGGTTATGGAAAAGTGGTAGTTGCGTTAGCCCCTGTTGGTTCCTTGTGTGGGATGGGAAGAGGTTTGCTGCGGACAGCTGATAGACCACGAATAGGGACGAAAGACATATTTACACAGCCTCCGCAGCCACTGGCAGCCGCATGGCTTGGATACGCGACGTACGGTGCTATCAATTCACGAACATAGGCCACAGTCACATAATACCATCTAGTTGACTCTGAAGTTCAAGGACTTACATAAATCAGTGGGTTCCCTCATTCAGCGGCGGGCACTCCGAGTCGTCAGTGGCGACCAACCCTTGGGCCATGGGTTGTCGAGGACGCAGGGAAGACTCATATGAGGGTGTGGCACCCTGCGAAAAATTCTGAGGCGCTCCAGAAACGGCGTATCGATCGATTTTATTAATATCCGAGTCCCAGCGTGCGGCCCGCAGAAGTCCTGTGCCACCACCACAGAAACTACCAACTTACTGTATCGGAACCAAGTTCACGTGTTCAAACCAAATATCATAATATATACCATGGACGTCGTCTTGGCTTACGGTTGCCATCAGGACGGAATACAGGACAAAAGCTTTATCGGCATCGACGATCGTCTTTCCCGACCCATACTGTACGTAACTAACATCAACGAAAAGAACAAAGGACGAATACAAAATAGCAACGAGTCCAATGAAAGGGTGACTACTAGTTACAGTGACGCTTGCAGTGACAACCACGGAACGTTTGCGGGACGACCTCGTCCACCCTTGTTGGGTTTTACCTGGCTGTTGCCGTTGTTGGCTGAGAAGGTGAAGTCGTCTTGCTGCTGAATCAGATGTCAGTAGCAGCAATTGACGTCAAGCCGAGTGATTCGTTACCTGAGCAGATGATGATCCTTGCTACTACCTACCCCTCCGAGGTTGCCTCCGAGGTTGCGGGACCTCGTCCACGTGGTCATCGCTTGCTGGATTTTGTTCGGCTGTTGCCGTTGGCTGCGTAGGTGAAGACGTCTTGTGGGAATACCGAATCAGATGTTAGCAGTGGCAATTGATGCTAGTCCAAGCAACTACTTACCGGAGCAGGTGCTGGTCCTTGCAGCTCGAAGACATCCCTGATGACCGATCGGGTCTCTGGCTCCTGAAGTTGTAGTGCTGCTGGGTCGAACAAACTTGCGGCCCCGTCAGGGCCCAGTACGCGTGCGAGCCTGAGCTCACGGGCGCGGGCAATCTTCAAGCTTGTTAAAAGCTCAAGTTTCTTGCCTTCATCCAGTTCAAGGGGCTCAGGCCGGGTGATGAGTGCCACGTAAGAGTCATACAGATATTCGGGATTGAGGTTGAAATCTTGGTAGATCTTGATCTTCTCGACTGGGGGTATGGGCAATTTTTCAAGCTCCCGCACGCAGAGCCTCTCTACTTGGATGAACCCCCATTTCTGAGCGAGAGCCAGGATCCTTTGCCACTTTTCCGGAGTAGCATTGTAAATAGAGTATTCGCTTTGACACAAATGAGCTTGTCGATCAATCAAACACGGAATCCCATGAGAACGCACTGGTTGTAAAAGACCCAAAGGAGGTCTGCAAAAGCTTCGCTCGTCGCATCATCCACCACAACAGGGTTCGCTTCAGAGGTTCCCTGAGGTTCACGATAAGAGACATTAAACAACGACCGGAAATGTGTTGATTCTCTGGTTAAAAAGTATCTATGTATCCGGAAGACACTGTCTTCGACCTGAGGGCTGGGTATATTTAGCCCTTAAGTGAGAGTGAAGGATGGCATACCCTGATTATTACGTCCCCTTCAGGGAGGAAGTATACCCTGTGTCTCATGACTGGATTGTTTGCCATGATAGATAAATCCGAAGGTATGATGAATGGGATGTTGTCTCACCGGGAATGGTAATGCACTTTTATACGGCGGCGGCGATGCGGTAACCATAAAGTAACATTGGGTCTGGAAGCCTTGTTCCTGCGCCTACGGACTGCGGGGTGTGTCAGAGGTGCCGAAGTGGGGGCCGCCTTTGGAGATGGGGCCATCGGATCATCGCCTCCGGCAGCATAGCTGCGGCGGTGCCAGCTACACGCACCGGTGTTCCTTGTCCCCCAATTGGTTTGTTAGTCAAGCGAAGCCCAAGAAGGTATAGCTGCACAGACCCAAGCGCACGCGCATCGAGAGGTACGGTGCAGCCCGAGATTCGCAGATCTCATTTAGTGAACGCAAGGCACACGGTCAGGAGCGATCGCAATCTCGCGGGCCGGAGGTGGTAGTTGGGTTGGCCCCTGTCGTGTGGGAAGAGATCCGCGATGGACTGTCAGATGAGCCTCGAATGGGGATGAAAGACATATATATTACACAAAGCTTCCGCAACTACAGTAGCAGTTCCATGACCTCGATGCGTGACGTACTACCAGTTCACGAACCTAGGCCCAGTGTAAACCGCATGATACTGTCTAGTTCGAGGGCTTACTTCAATTGGTGGGCCGCCTCGTTCGGCAGCGACCAACCGAGAGGAGAGAATACAGGACCTTGGACTAGGGGTTGTCGTCCCGCATGGGGGGCACGACATAGCAGGTTGTGGCACCTTGCGAATAATCCCGAGCAATTCCAGGCGCGGGGCTCCAGAAATGGCATATCGATTGAATTTATCCCCAGCGTGCCGCCCGCGGAAGTCCGCGCTGCGCCATCAGAAACTACTGGTAATTGACGCTGCTAGGTGCATGGAGCTGACGCTCAGCTGCGCGGGAAATCGGCGAGGGTGGGACGTGCGCTGGGAAGCGTTCCACGAGGAAACGGCATCCATTTTGGGACCTTATTTTCCATGTCGCAATTTGCGCCTCCAGCAGGCGGTATAACACGCGGTGATATGATAGCTAATTGTAGTGAGCAGCGTGCGCCAACGAACTCCGGGCTGAACTAGCGCTGAACGTTGAACCTTATTATGGCTTCTTTATCCTACCCATAGCACCCCGTTGGGGTCTGAACATCCCGCTTTCATTGCGATTAATGCGTGATGCGTCCGCAGCCGATCATCCCCTTTATCGAGGGACTTCCATTTCAGAGACATTCGTATCCAACAGGTTCTACAACCCAAGA
>JAKEYF010000745.1:0-15941 GCA_021527775.1 Lactarius sanguifluus | reverse complement strand
TAAGGGGAATTAGAGGGGCGGGAACCTGAGATTTTGCGTTGGAGGATAATTTTGTAACTTAAAGGGAGAAAGTGGGAGAGAGGGAAGAGGAAGGTGTGTGGGTCGTGCAAAGTCGTTAGAGGTCGGGAGAGGAGAGTGAAAAGACGAAGAGAACCGTATTGGTGAGGGTGATGAGGGTGAATGCGAGGGTGAGGCTCGGCGAGGGACGAGGGTGAGCACGAGGTCGAGGGCGAGGGCGAGTTGGCGAAACGAGGCGAGGCGAGATCAACACCAGAAAATCAAAATCAAAATCAAAAACAGACAAAATAAATTAATTGTTTTCTCCTCTACAGTCTACAGAGACACCGCACGAAAAATGACATATGCCAAGGGTAAGAGAGTTGGTATACTAGAAATCGAACTAATTCGTGATACAGTGGCCGAGTCCAAAATAACGACGTGTAAGAACCACCGAAGCCAAGAGTCTCAACAAGAACCAAACGCCGATCGCCCTTCGCAGCGGAGTAACTTACAGTTGCCAACCGCGTCCGACTGTATGCCAAGACGCGTCGACGCTAAAAGTGCTCAAGACCGAACCGGAAAACCCTCCCCCTCCATTCAGTCTTGTCGACTGAGCTCCGCCTGGGTAAGATTGAGGACAAAACAGCCCCCGTGATAGTTTTTTGGTGGCTCGATGATTTTGATAGGCTTTTTCGTGGCGGTGCGGACGCCCGAAGTCATCACCGACGGGAATGGGCGAAGTGGTCGTGATGCAGGAAACAATGGTTTCCGGATTGATTGTGTGCGGGAGGATTGTAGGGTGGGTGATGTTGGGGAAGCAAGGGGTGACGAGACGAGAGGGCGTGTCGTGTTTACTGAGATGGACATGTCGTTATGCGGGACGGTCGGTAGACTTGGCGGATAGTGGAGTGATGGAGTGACGGGTTATGTACGCGCCGTATCAGGGTCTAGACGATGAACGATGGAAAAGAGAGAGAAATATTGTGGGGTCAACGAGCGAGTGTTTTTAAACGAATGGTAACCTTGGAGTGGACGGGCCCTGACTTTGCTGTCTTCAAGTTGTTGGGGTACCCCCATCCCGGTTGGGGTCAACTTATTTTGTTCGTTCCCTTTTCTGGAAGTTCCCGGACACGCGGTCCGCTCCAAACCACTCTTGATCCACCTCCCTATTCTCCCTCCACTATCTTTCGGACTTGTATTTGTGGTGGGTCGCATCAACGAACAACGTGTCAGATCGCAACAGTGGTACCGTATGCATAACCTTCACAAATTCCTCGACTACGGTCGCACGCATAATTTCCTTCTGGATCTAAGCATCTAGCCTTCTGCACACCCGAGGCACCGGACCTGTGGTGCATTTTTCCCGCCTCGTTTCATGGCTCCTTATTCACGTATAATTAGTGTCGGCGACCACTTTACGGAGATCTGCCTGGGTCTTAGCAGCTAGACCATGTTCCACGCCGCCAATGGATGGTAACCTATGCGCTGGTTATTTTACATCTGGCTGGTTCGTTGGACTTCAGCCTGTCGTGGACGTGGAATATTCTGTGAGTGAGAGACTACACGTAAATTATGTTAACAAATTGCTGATTTTTTGGGTGTATTTTTGGTCCAACGATCGTGAGTCTGAAACAGCTGAGTTAATTGACGTAATTAATAGAGGAGAAAAACAAATCTCAGCTTCGTTGCCCCCGTAATTGTGACACCAATTGACACAGATCTTCCTCAGGCTGTGCTCTTTCTGTCCCAGGAGGTAGTTCTCCGAGTTGACACAGTATAACTTGGAGCGAGCGACGAAACTTTACCAATGTGGAATTTTCCTGACAATAATATAATTGGACAACTGTCGCATTGCCGATGTCAAATTTAATCTGTTAGCCCCCAACGGTTCTAACTCCTTCCGCCCGTAGACAGTGGACGTGAGCGCACTCGAATTGTTCTTTAGAACCTGTCGACGGCCCATGTGTGGATCCAAACGGATAATATTGAAACAACCTTATCCTCCACCAAATCGAACGTTCTGCTAGTTAACCGCTTAAGGAAAATGCAAAACCTTATACGTCGACTATGCAGAACCGCGGGAAGAACCACCGCAAGAACCCCAGATAGAGTAGTCATGTGGCCCGCAGTCCTGCATAGCCTCGACGTCCGCGGTGGCCGATCTCTGGCTACAGAATGTGCTCTTACAGACGAGGAACATGTGCTTCCGGTTCCCAAGAGCTGCCGGTGACCAGGTGCGATTCCTGCCGTGATTTTTGTGAAAAAGAAAATAAATACTATCTATAACTTGAATACAATGGGTCATGTGAAATGGTGGCCTTTGACATGACAACAATCATACCCTCGTCTGCACGTGTGCGTAATACAAAGAGTAACTTCTATGAGAGAAAACCCAAAATCGTTGTTCAAACCCCATGACAGAGACTATAAGCGATAGTCCAGTAACACATGGGCAACGAAAGTAAAATGTGGCACCTAAGACGGGAAAAATGGATGGAAACAGAGAGGAAAGTCATAAGTAGGTAAGCAACTTGGGAGATAATAAACGTGAAAACAAACGCCATGTAAACCGCAGTATGCATCAGCCAGGCGTAAAGCCCAGCGGGTTCCTCGAATTACGGAGAGGTACCGTAAAGTACACTGCACCTCGGGAACACGCGAAACCGTGCGTCTGATTGCAGGTACGCGCCAATAGCGGGGAAACGTGGGAGGATCACCTGTCGGTCACTGGCAGTGGGGCATGTCCAATGGAGTAACTGTCCGGTGGGTTGGAGTAAGAATTCGATATCAACATGCGGGGTGCAAAGGTGCAGATGCAGATGCGAGGTTGGATGAGAGCTGATGATGGGCTTGCGGCGCGGTTATGTTCCGCCGCGCGTCAAGAAAGGAAATAGAAAAAACGCGACGCCCAGGAGATCAGATGCGTGGTTGTTGCCGAATAAGCCGATTATATGAACCGCGACGGGCGCCGAGATGCGCGCATGCTCAGGGCAAACCCGACTATTGCACGTCGACCAGAAGGTTTCGCTCAAGAATGTATTTTCCCTCCTTGTATTTCTGGGACTGTTCGTATGCTTTATCCTGTCGAAATCCGTGAGAAACAAAGGAATAAATGACGGACAAAGAAAAATCGCGAACATATTTCCAGCCGAGCGTGGTGCCGCACTTGCAGCAATAAATGTCTCGCACAGTATGATTCCCGGTTGTCATCTGACGGTCATTCGGTTCACCCTCGATGACGTTAACCCTACCCATCGCCCGTCAGCACGCTCCCACTTGACGACACTCCGATCCAGACTTACACATCTTCAAACAAGTAGGCGCGACCATGCTGCCCATTGAATGCCTGCACGCGGTTATATCCGTTAGTCTGTCGTAAAGGCTGGGGTAAGTGTGCCACACTGACCCTGGATATCATCGAGTGAATGGTAGTGAGGTGAGTGCGGCAGCTCAGGCAACCATATACGCGGGCACCCGCTAGGTAACGTCTATAACTCATGCCCATGTTGAGAGGGGAGATTTAGGAGGTCTGACAGCTCGAATGGGATTGGGGTACAGAGCGAGCGAGAAGGGCAAGGAAAACTGCGAGGATAGACGATATCGACTATATATAACCTGATGGCGGTATAGAAAATGGGGAAAATAGAGATACCGGGAGTGCGGTGGGCCGTGGGATGAGTCAGAGGGTGCAGGAGGGAAAGAAGGTGAATGTTCTCGGTTGATCTTAGGTGACGGTGTGACCTTTAATCCTCCGAATTGCTCCCCGCTTTCGACCTTTCGAGCCCACATCCACGTTTACTCTATTCACCACGCTGCCAGTTAATTGTACATCACACAAACATGAGTCATTCTTAACATTCTGTCATCTCGTTCTCCGCGGTGACGAGAACTCCGGCCCTAATCGGACCACCTTAGCTTAAGGTCCTCTACTTACGCACAAACGCCGCTTCGTGCGAGAAACGCTTGTTTTGTTCCAGTCTGTAGATGTCCTCTAACAGCGTCGAAGGTGGGGTAAATTGTTAGGACCCTACGATTATTCGGCAGGCAACTCCCGGATAGGGTGTTAACTATGGCGCTTGCTTTTGATGGCAAGATCGGATTAGACATGAGTTTAGCCTAAAGACACTAGCACAAGACGCCACGTTGTCGAGAAAGGCTCACAACGCCGCTCAAGCTCCTACGACCGCCAGTAGGGTAGCCTCGCGCATTTGGGGTGGAGGGGGGTTCGCAGGGGGTGCACCGACGGGCAGCGGCGCCCGTGTCCAGTCCGGTATGACGTTGGCCGGCGGACGCCCAGCGACGTCATCCTCTTCCATCGCATCATCACCCGAGTCTGGAAGGCCCCCAGCTTCGTCCCACTTTTCTCGTGGGACTTCCGCGCCACCCGTTTTCAGTGCCCTGTATTCGTGTTACGGTCGGCGCTCGGGTCACGGGGCTTGGGAACGTGACAATTGAATTGCACTTACCCTGCCAGTGAGCCACCGACCCAAGCCATAGTGGCAGGCGTAAACCTGGGGCCTTACCGGCGTTAGCGCTCCCGCGAGCATTTGATGGCGGAGGTGGAGAGGGGTTGTTCAAAATGGCAAAGTGAGGGACCAATGGGCGCAACACAGCGTAGCGATCATAAGGCGGGGGGTCTGGGTCTGCCTGGGGCAATCGGGGGGCGTGGAGAAGAGGAAGGTGAAGTAACAATGGCTCGGATGAGCTCCACATGCAACCGCGGGATGAATCCGGGGAGCATCGCGGTTCCACCAGTTACAAGAATGGAAGAGGCAAGTGTTTTACGAAGGTCAACTGGTATCTGCGTGAAGAGGAGATCAGTTTGGGGCGACGCGGCAGAGAAAATAGTGGCGCCTTTAACAAACAATCCAGAATAGTCTCAGCAATACTACTTTCATCAACATCACCCTCCCTCGAAGAGCAGTTCCGAGCCTCGCTCTCGAATCCATCCAGGTATTATGAGGGTGCCCTGGCCTGTGCCAGCTTGCTGCGCAGCAGGGGGAGTAACTTTCAGGTGTAAATTTGTCGCCGTCGAATGGCGCATATACAAGTTTGCGAGTGCTTGTAGTTGGTTCTCGTCGCGACTCGAACGCCCTGGTAAAATCTGTGCCTGGGAGACAACCGAGAAATCAGAGGAAGTTGGACCGGCGTTGCTGTCAAGGTCAGCCGAGACGCGAGAGAATTCTGATTCCGAAGGCGCGGTGTCGCTAGGGGGCAAGTCAAGGTCCATGGGGTCTTCATCTGATGGCGAAACGATACCAGGATCCGATGCAGCGTCCAAGGATTCACCTACGAAGGAGCAGCGGGTTTTGATTTCTTCGAGAACTGGATCAGAAAGGACCTCTAATGGTACTCGAGTAGAACGCGAGGAAGTGGGCATATTGACGGCGGCACTGAGAGATGTGGGTGGTGGAACGAAGGTACCAAAAAGAAGTAAAAGCGCGCGAAGGTGAGACGTCAAGCGTGCACCAGCTAAAGGGGTGGTTCTGAGTTGATGGAACAGGGGTCGGGAGGCAAATATCTGGTCACAAATGCGTCGGATCAGAGCCCTGAAAGAAGGAGAAAAAGGAAAGTATCATACGGGGAGCGCCGTCGATTCTAATTCTCCACAGTCAAGGACGAGGCCAGTTATGCGGCCAACAGAGAGGAGCGCAAGCAGGTGACTAGAAGCAAAGGATATTGACGGGACCTGGTATGGTGTGAGTGACTGTAACGAGGGATGGTTGACAATAGAACCTGAAGATTCTCGAAGAGGATTTTTGCGAAGATGTCTTTCACATAAACGGGCAATAGAGGGTGCTCGATGATGATAACCTTTCTGGACTTTGGCTCCGTTAAAAGGGAGCTGGTCGCGTAAGTATGAACGCCGATGGCGAGCAAAGGTACGCACTCACTCGTGAAACACAGCTCTGAGGTGTGCCTGCACTCGGGCTGCTAACACCCTATCATCCTCGTCTCGCTGAATGGGATCCGGAGAGCGCTGGAGACACCATAGCGGATGAACAGCAAAGACGTCACGCGGGCGGCCTTCTCCGCTGAAGCCAACCTTCCAGATACGAGAGCCAGGATCGATTATTATGGCGGTCTTCGGTACCGTAGAGGGAATGCCTGCGAGATGTCTGATAATGTGGAGATGCTTGAACGGTACCGGAATGAACTGAGCGATGGATATTTGCCACACCTGCGGGGGTGGCAGGTTGCAAAAGATGTTCTCGAGCGCGGCGTAGAAGGCCCCCCCGCCAACGCAGACATGATGGGTCGCGTCAAAATTCAGGATCATAAGAGGCGCCGCGACGGGACAAAAAGCATGCTCGGAGTGAGGATCGAACTCACGACCTCAGGATTACATGATCAGCTGATCACTCATAAACGAATATGAGACCTGCGCTCTAAACCAACTGAGCCAATCCAAGCTTTAAGAACAAGGGAGAAACAGCTGAACATGGAGCAGGCGGGAGTGATTGTTTAACCTTTATTCCGAACCAACACCTCTTGTCTATTCCCGTTGCACTTCCCGTCCACTCATGCTCAACCTCAAGCGGGGACCGCAAGACCCAATCCTCCCCCTCCGAGCCGCGAAACATCCCAGAACCACTGCGCTCTACGCTGACAGCCCTACCGCCTCTCAAAACGAGGGCCTCTTGTCCCAGTGGATCTCCAGTCTTGTAAACTTGACCACCAGAGCTGCATCTGGCGTTTTCACTGAAGGTCTGTTGCTCTCGACCACGCGACTTTTATCCCCTTTCACTGAGCTCCTACATAGCTTTAAGAGCCCCCCCACCTCAGCCGTCTTCGTCTCACTTACGAAGAACGGAGGTAACACGTCCCAAATCTGTATCCCCCCACCTAGTTTCTCTACGCTCTCCGCATATTCGTCGTGGGCGACACCACAAAATGCGATTAAAAGGAACCTCGCCGCGGTCGGGCTCGCCAAACTCGCTGGATTCACCCCCGCAGCGCTCAGCAATCACCTCAGGACCACACATCGAATTTTCGTCGCCATCTCCACCACCGCAGACGTCCAAGATGGTCGGAGGTTTCATTTCGGCGCCCGCTACACCCGCGATTCCTCCACAACTTGGGACGAAGCGAATCCTTGAGGCTTCGTGTCCCTCTCCAGAACCTCCCTCTACTCCTGTCCCGGGTCCATCGAGATCCACTTCTATGGTGAAAGACGGCCATGTCTTGCCTATCCGCCCGCCTATTCCAGGCGCATTCTTCAGTCCTTCCGCCGAAACGCCTGCACCGAAACCACCACGTACTCCCCAACCACCACAAAACCGAACTACGGCCAGAAGCCAAGCGCAATCCCTACTACCGTTCCATGGCACCCCCTCCATCACCGAACCTACCGCGGGTTCCTACTCCACTGCCTCAGCCACCAGATTCAGGGAATCATATTGAACCACTGTCTTCGGCCACTGCTTCCACTACCGTGTCTGTCTCCCCTTTACCGGCATCTCGAGATGAGGTGGATGCCGCAATCGCGGTGGTTGAGAGGAAACTCGCTGGCCGGGTTGTCAGAAAGGTTTTTTCTCGCAAGACCGCAAGGCCACATATTTACCAGGATGCTGTCAGTCTTCACGCTTTGCTTCCCTTCATACATTTATGCATTTATGCTGTGTGGTTGTAGCATAAAGCCCGCGTACTTGAAACGAGAAAGGAAGATCAAGAGGCTCTAGTGAAGCATTTATATGAGCTCGAGCGTGCTCGGGGATACACTTCCGACTTCCAGACATTCCAAGGTATGTGATATCATCTGTCTTGCCGTGCGTCAGGTGCTATTTTGTTCTCAGGCTTTTTGAAGTATCGGGAGTTACTCGATGGTCAAGGGATAATGTCGTGTAAGTCGTCATCGTGGTCGATTTGCAATTACTCAGTCCACAGATTAGCCCATCTGTCACTTACTGACCTTCGACGAAGATATAAAAGCGACGAACAAAGACGACACTCTCACGGTGATGTCAGCTTTTTTGTTCTAACATCCTGAGCTTCTGTTCAAGATGGTGACCGCAGAATATTACACCCGATTTCCTCGAGCGTGCACTCCAAAGAGCGAAGGAGACCCTCAACGGGTGCGTTCTCTGCGTTTTCATTACCTCATTATCCGTGCTAATCAATGCAGTCCTAAACCTCCTCCGCCTTTCATTCCGTCGTTTGAGCAACTCCGCATCGCCCGGCGTGACAAGGACGCTGAGATCAACAGTCGTATCCGTGGACCACCCTTACCTAGCGCCCTTTCTCCTCAGGATGACGCCGAAGTTTCAAGGTTACTTGGGAAACGTGGCATCATCGCCAAAGTGGCAAGCCTGCAGGTGTCAGATGCCGACCTCAGCCGCCTGCGGCCTGGTACATGGTTAAATGACGAGGTCATCAACTTCTACGGTCAACTTATCCTGGATCGATCGGCATCTCACCCTAGAAATACGAGCGTGAAGAACGGCGCGAGATCGGAGAAGGGCTCGATATTGAATGTGCATTATTTCAATTCGTTCTTTTTCGAGAAGTTGGTTAGGGAGGGGTATCAAAAGGCGCGTCTAGCGAAGTGGACTAAAAAGGTGCGACCCACGTTAATAGTCCCGTAAGCGCGTCACTTACGCTCATTTGGTAGTTCGACCTGTTCTCGAAAGATGTTGCTTTAATTCCTATCAACCACGGCAACTCCCATTGGACAGCGGCCGCGATCAACTTCCGCCGGCGCCGAATTGAATCGTTCGACAGCATGGGAGTGAAGCGGCAGGATGTCTTCGACGTGGGTCCCTCTTCCTAGTCATCGCTCTACGTCTTGACACGCTGACACACTACTAGCTATTACGCGAATACGTTGAACTCGAACATCTAAATAAGAAATCCAAGCCATTTGATTGGACCGGCTGGGTCGACTATTGTCCCAGGGATACCCCTCAGCAAGAGAACGGCTACGACTGTGGTGTCTTCACGTGCCAGTTTCTCGAGGCCCTTTCGCGAGGCGTGGACTCCCCCTTCAACTTTACACAGAGGAACATGGCTTATTTGCGTCGGCGTATGATACTGGAGATTGCGCGAACAGAGCTACTTGGTGGGACATGATTGGGTCGTGTTTCTAGAGTGTGAACCAAGTATTTACCCTGTGGATATTTTTATTTGCCTACTCAATTATGTCGTCTAGTAATTCTTCTCTGAGACCGGTCTTTCAGTTTATTCAGTCTGGCGAAAACCAGATGACCACATTTCGGAAACGCGTACTATGGCATTGTTGGTTTGCACGTAGACGATTACAATGGAAGATGAACAAATAGCAGCGCAAAAATGAGATCCCCCGGGGGAATAATACGGAGTGGGCGAAGCTACCGCCGGAACCACCACACGATGATAAAAAACCAAAAGACAAAGATGAGAAAGATGATGTACCACAGCCAGCGGCACCCCTGGCGATCTGCCATGTTGTTCATGCGCCGGAACGTGCCAGCGAGTATGCCAGACGTTTCTGCGAATGCGTCGTTCTAAGGTTCCGTTTCAGTCCCATCAGTCGTTCAGAGAAATCAAAAAAAAAAAAAAAAAAAGCACCATCTGGCTAAGCTGAACGGTCGAATCGCGGACTTCGTTCCCAATGCCGATGGTAATCTTGTCAAAAATGTTAAATATGACCCAACACTACGACGACGACGACGCACCTCTTTGAGCAATTTTACTTTTGCGCCGAGCCCCTCGATGGCCTCGTCGTTCTGGCCTTCGAGGTCGTCCGCAAAGCGTGTGCCTCCGAACGGTGTGCCATCCGACGACGAAGGATTGTGGTATCCCGGGTATGGCGACGAGCGTCCCGAGTGTGGTGGCGTTGGTGCGTAGGAATCGCTGGTGTCTAGCCCGAGGGCAGCGCGAGATGCGCGGTGCCTATATATAAGAAAAGGTTGAGTGTGAGCCGAAGGCGAAGGACGGGTGGAGAGCCGTTGGTTACCTTTGGGTCATCGTTCAGTCATGAGTGGTGCGTTGCGCAGTGAACGGGCTTATTGCTCAGCGCCCCGCCATCCATTTCTGGACACGTGGTCGCACTTTTCACTAACAAATACATAATTTAAGCACCACCCCGCAACCTGCTCGGCGTTACGCCAAGATGATAACTACATAGACGAGGAAGGTGAAAAAAAGAAGAAAAAATAGTGGGGAGGTAGAAACGAATAAGGGAAGAAAGAGCGCATACGACTTGGGAAGAGGCCAGCAACAACACAAGCGTGTAATATAGTGTATAACGTTAAAATTCTGTGAAAAGAACGACTATGAAGTCTGTCGGTGGATCATACGTAGTATCGACACATGGCGAGACATAGGAGATACAAGTCCGTGGGGATGAGCTGAGTATGGGTGTTCAGTCGATGCTCATCCGGTTCGGTCGTACCGATAACGAAGGGTACGCGGTGTGCTTGGCACCAGCATTTGCCTGTTTCCGCGAGACTGGACGACGGGTGAGGCGCATTCAAAGAGGATATTCAAACATTGACTCTCACTCTGGTCTTTCAGGCCGCGGCCAAAGTTTCGCATGACCATCCATGCGTAAACAAATGTTACCAGGAGCAGGATGATAGCGATTACAGCTGAGACGACGACGACGTCAGACGCGAGATGGTGCGACTGGGATAAAAACTCACCAAACGTGCTCAGTGACTCCCAAACAGGAGAAAACTCCGGTGTGTCCTTCTGGATAACAACTTTGATGAACTGTATTCATGAAGCTGAAGCAGCGAGTCACCGGACAGAATGCAGTGGTCGTACCTTGTACGAAAAGTATATCATGGCACCGACACAGCCAGAAAGGAACGACACCATCATCCACCTGTTCTCATAACGAGCCGCCAGATGGCCCTCCACCAGTAGAACGATTGATAGTGGAAGCGCCGCACAGGTTACATAGAATTCCCAGGAGTGGCGGTCAAGCACCAGGAAGGTGAACTGCACGCAGAAACCAACCCAAAAGAAGACATCGAACTTGACTAGGCACTGGTAAATTTGATAGACGGCAAACATCTTCTTGATCCGCCGGTCAGCCCCCAGGAACTTGTACACCTTCCAGCCAAACTCGTTATATATTGTCCATGCGAGCGCGACGTAGGCAAGCTCTGAGATAGCGATGACGATTGGAAGGACCGTCGTGAGGGCGTTGACGGGGATATGTGAGAAGCCACTCTGTGAAGAAAGGGACGACAACGAGCTGCGAACTTCCGAGGACTGTATTATAGCATAGACAAGGAATAGTGCGTTGAAGACCCTGGAACGCGAGGTCAAACACGTCGTCTAGATGGAGAGAGGGAGGTGACTCGACTCACGTGAGGGCGAAGAACTGCAATGTGTTACGAGCATACACAGCATCTAATGCCATACCCAGCTGGAAAACACTGGAAGACATGACATTTGAGTGGACGAGACGGAGTCTACATTGATTGAACGCACTGAGCGAGGGCAAAGACGGAAAGGTAGACGGGCATTTTCTTCGAAGCCGTGGCGATGTTATTCGCTTGCGATGACTGAGGGAGTTTATCTGCCTCGTGGAACCGCAGAAGGATGTCTCCTTCTATCACCAAGTCGATTGTTGTCTCCACTAGTACTGTAACAACATACAGGCGGCACGCAATAGAGTCTGGTAGGAGCTGGACGGGAAAATGTAAATGTGATACCCGTCGAGTGAGAAACACGGACCTTTTGCCACCATGTGCGCGTGTCTGGTGGTGGTGGTAGCTGAGAAGTAGGGGGATATGCCGCTCGGGAGAAGTCGTCGTCGTCAAAGTCGCCTTTTTGGTCGCTCTACGAGGAAATGAGACAAATGATGATCAAGGGGAACAAGGGCCATACAGATGGAGTGTCGATAACATAGGACTTGTGCTGTGAATTTGGAGAGAAGGGGGTAACGTTGGTGTCGACGAGGTTGTCATGCGAAGGTTTATAGGTATCTGGGAAATGAGTGGACTGGAAATGATGGGTTTGAGGGAATGACATGTTCTAAAGAGGGTAGAGAGGGCGAGTTGAGGAGGACCGGCCTGGATATCGTCGTTGTCGTTAATCAACTCGGCTGAGGCGCGTGAGAGTTCGGACCAACCAAATTTTGACATGCAACCACGACCACGGCCACGATCAGACCAACAAGAACACGAACGTTATCAGCTCCCCCATCGAGGTATCCCCTTTCTCTCATCTTCTCGTCGTTTTCCGTATCAGACGTCCTTCCTAGCTGTCGTCCTCTCAATCGTGTTCTTTGCCACCCTCACCGTTCTCTCAATATTCATAGCCCTTTTCACCTCCTTTCTCCGAGCACAACACTCTGCTGCTGCCGCCGCTTCAAGTGCCGCCGTGTCTCAGGCATCTCAGACGCTTTGATGGCTCTTGGTGGCTTTGTCTGTCTCGGTTCCCAAACCCATGCCTGCTGTGTCTCTCGTCTCGAAACACCATGTATCATTATTATTCGTCACACAGTTCGTCACAACATCGCCGGTCACCCACACCCACTTGGTTGACAAGGTGATTGGGCTCTCCAAGATTCATCACCTCAGAACCCCAGGAAGATCTTTCACGTGGGCACGCTCAGGCACCCCACTCACATTTCTCTAATCAACTGCGATCCGAGTACACACATCGCATCTTGTCAGCCCCGCGGCTATTATTCCACGCATGAAATACAGTTCATTACGTATCTCGAATATATCGTGCACACATATTCAAGCTTGTTCGAGCTCGAAGTAATCCTTGCTATTGAAGCTGCACAAATGAGTTCCATGAGGGCACAACCGACAACCCCCATGGCCGGGATGCGCGAAAAAGGACCACTTGTGGTACGCCAGTGCACTCAGCCAACCGGAACAACCAAGACTCCACTGCTGCGGGACATACGCGCAGCTTCGTTGAGTTGGCGACTGGGATGTGGTGTAATTGCACCAAGCCAAAATTCAGAAGGACAAAACCTCACCGCAATTTCTTCTGTTATCATGTCAAGCCCGATGTCGCTTCGCACAATGATAAGAAATTGAAAAGTGCTCCTGGTTCAACAGCCACCACCGCCCGTGCTCGGCCTCGGTTTGTCTCTGATGAGCACGTACGCACCGAGTTGTGCGCCGGCTGAACGTGTCCGAGGTCGACGACGGTCTCCATGTTAGAATTGTTGTCGTCATCACCATGACTCTGGGCGCAAGCTCATTCCTTGTTAGTGACCGGCCGCTGCGCGCACCGGGTGTAAGATCACTGCCTGCTGGTGCAAACCCGTGAATCCTGTAATGTAATACATACAACCACCATATAAGTCCAACGCAATTAACGTGACAGCGTAGCAAAGCAACAATAGACAACAGCATGAGACATATCCACATCCACCCTGACTGCGACGGTACAACCCGCGGGGAAAATAACAATCGGGCCGCCAGACTCTCATTGGGTCTTCGCTATTCGCTGTCAGTGTCCGTCGAAGAACCAGTCTCATCGCCTTCGACATCTGGCCCCATTGGGAGATCACCATCAGACACATAAAACGGCCGCTTTTTTTGTCAAGTGTTTGCTCACCAACGAGATAGTCCGTTTCAGGCCGTCTAGTGACCGGCGGAGGTGGTCTTGGTGGGCTCGGGATCCGCGGGGGCACCCTCTTTTCTTCTCCGCCGCCGCCACCACCACCAGCAAAGCCGTTCGCCCTTCCGTTACCGAAAATACTAGAAGTGGGGGTGGCCGCCGTGCCTGGAGAAGAAGAGCGAGAACCGGGCGAGGCGCCTGTCGCTTCGGGCTCGAGGAAGGATGCGATGGAGGACTCGCGCAGACGTGAGGGTATCTTGGATTGTGATTTAGCCCCGGGGGGGCCCAAGGGGGTACTCTATCTGTGGTTAGTTTACTGACGGAGGGGCGCAGAGTCTTCTCACATTTCCTACTCGCGCAAGAGGTGTAGCTAGCCGCGGAAACAAAGAAAGAAAACATCAGCTGGGGGAAGGGCGGTGACACATCTTCGGTGAGCGTACCTGACACTTTATGTTTCTTCGTACTTTTTGTCGGGGAGGACAGTGGGGAACCTGGCTGCGTCCTCACACCATGAGTCTACCAGTGATACGGCAGCGAGAGCGAAAGTAAATGGCTACCCGTTTTCGGTTCAATAAAGGTTCCCCGTCGTCGTTGGCAGCGCTCACCGTCTGAGCGGGAGCTTTAAACACATGCACGTTTGCACCTTGAGTTGCTGTTTACACGCTGGGACAGGCTGCATGTCGGCGCACCTTTAGGTTTATTTTTCGGTGGTCTCCCCTTCTTTTTCGGTCCTGGGGGAGGTGGCGGTGCATAGTGATCAGAGACGTTTCCGTTCTCTGAGCCTGGGTATGGCGAGGCGGAGCGTCCCGCATCCGACCCGATCCTGCACCCGCGTTAGTTAAGATCCAAGAGCAAAGATTAAAAAAAACGCACTTTGACTTGGACGTCGCGTTCCGGACAGCCGCTCTGCGCGTACCCACGCCGTCACTGATGCAACTACTCAAATGAATCGCATAGCGGTTAGAGGGCGTCTGCACAGAAAAACGCCGAATGGTGCGTCACGTTTAGTCAAGAAGAAAAAACGTATTCAGAGCACACGTACGGGGCGTCCGCAACCGACACAGTCCAAAACCACAGTGCCGTTCTTGTTCACGCCGCTGTTGGGCGTGCCAGTAGTCGCTGGAGTCTCCGCATCCCTGGGCGGTGTGCTCGGCCTAGAGCCGGGCAACGTGCTCTGCGATGCACCAGCGACAGCTGCGTTAGCGAGAACGGGTGGGTGCACTATAAGGGCGTCAATTTGATCGCGCGTCGTTCCGTTATTTCAGGGCTGCCTAAGGGGGAAGGGGAGACGTCACCTTGTCTGCAACTACGAGTCGAATGTCAGCGACGAGCGAAGCAGCAGCCAGGTGGGAATACGCACTGTGTGTAACAGACATCACACTTTCTCCTGCTTCGCCCCACTTCCTGGTGCGATTGCATAGCGACATCGACCACGATGTCGTCTAGCATTGCAGCAAACAGTCTTGACGCCTGTTATTCACGATGAGGTACCTGTCCTCTCCCTCATAGCAGAGGGAGGTCACATACTAGCGTGTTGAGAGCGTCATCGCGCTCAGCTTTGGCCATGCTCTTGGCAGCCACGGATGGTGCACATAGCCTGGTCAAACACGTTTCCCGTAATGGCGACATGGGTCACGTGCTAGTAACATCATTAAAAACTCAATTTTTGTCGTTCAAAATCGTCTACTGCATCGGGAGTACGGGCTAAGGTGCATTAAAAAGAGCGGACGCATGCAGCGATCAAGGTATCCAATATGCACGACAGTCAAAAAAAAAAAGGTGGGCACCAAAACGTGAGACGTGGGAAGATCAAAGCAGGAGGAACCACAATCTACACATTCTGGCCTGATTGCAAACTTGGCGTCTAATCCCTCGTGAAGCGGGAGATGGTGAATATTCCGATGATTACGACCGCGAGCGCACCGATGCTCGCTGGTAGTAACAAGTCCCGTGGGATGCCTAAGACCTCGTCTGTCTCTGTCGGCGAACCGTGCCCCGGGATCGGTGAGGTAGATGGGAACGCGTAAGGAAGCATCGATTCGGTCTTTTCGACCTCCTTAGATTCCTTCGGTGTAGCGGCGGGAGCAGCTGCTGGTTTGTCTTCGCTCTTTCCGACACCAACGTCGGCCCAGCCCCGTCCACCCTGTACGATGAGAACCACACGGTCAACCCCCCCACCACGCGCGATCTTCACAGCGTCCGTAACATCGGTATCAGACGTCATGAGCACCGTGTCTCCGTCGGCATCTGTATAGGCCAGCTTGAAATCGAGGGGGTCTGGAACGGGATCGTCCGTGTTTATAGGTTTGAATTCGGTGAAGAATGGGTCGGCGGTCAGTTTTCTTGAGACAATGTCCCGCAAATTTTCAATGTCGTCCTTCCGCGCCTGGAATCGGTGGGTGTTTCCACTCGGGGTGCGGAAC
>JAKEYF010000744.1:0-15990 GCA_021527775.1 Lactarius sanguifluus | reverse complement strand
CCCTTCCAGGCGACTGGGTCCAAGGGACACAGATGCGAAACGGCAAATATCAAAACTATAAGATTAATGGTACGACTTTCCCTCTTGGACCAATTTCCCACAAACTTATGACTTGAGCAGCGTTCTCCACAGCACTTCTGGCCCTCGGTATTTCCACCGGCTACATCTTACGCTTTGGTGTCGGATCATTCACGTTCTTTTATGACCACTGGATTGGCTTTACGAGCGCAGCTTTATCGATGTCCTTCCTTCAAGCTATCCTCTGCTATGCGCTCTCCTTCCAGGAAGGAAAGTTGCTGGCCGTTGGCGGCAACAGTGGCAATTTCATTTATGATGTATGTGCGATGATGCCTTTTATCCCTTCGTCCGACTCACGCACACAACAGTTCTACATCGGGCGCGAGTTGAACCCGACCGTTGGGTCACTAGACATCAAATCATTCAACGAGCTTCGTCCTGGCATGATCCTTTGGTTGTTGATCGACATAAGCATGGCTTGCGCACAGGCCGCCCGCCTTGAGGGACGCATCACAGATTCAATGATGCTCGTCATCATCTTCCAAGGCCTCTATATCACCGATGCTTTGTATAACGAGGTGAGTTTTCTTCGAAAGATCTTTTCCCGGCCTGCCGCTAAGCATCACATAGCCCGCGGTTCTGACAACCATGGATATCATTTACGACGGATTCGGTTTTATGCTTTCCTTCGGTGACCTACTCTGGGTGCCTTTCGTATATTCTCTCCAGGCGCGTTACCTTGTGTTCCGACCACTGGAGCTCGGATACGCCTGGAGCGCCGCGATTTTAGCAGTCAATTTCCTCGGTTATTACATCTTCAGGGCATCAAACAACGAGAAGAACGCATTCCGAAACGGACACAACCCCAAGAGTGCGTCCACGTGACTTCAGTTTCCAAGTAATTGCGATCTCATGACAAAATAGACCTCGTATACATTACGACCGAGCAGGGATCTAAGCTGCTCACCTCTGGTTGGTGGGGAGTGTCGCGCCACCCTAATTACATGTGCGTTGTCGTTCAATAATTGGTACCATTCATCTCAATCATCCGAAGGGGTGACCTCTTGATGGCTCTCGCATGGTCCCTACCAACTGGCTTTGAAACCCCCATCACTTATTTCTACGTTGTCTACTTTGCTGTGCTCCTTATTCATAGACAGCGACGTGACGAAGAAAAATGTGAAAAGAAGTACGTTCAACTCTGCTCTTCATTGCCCTTGAAAATGACTTATTCACCCATTTACGCACAGGTATGGGAAGGATTGGCTTAGGTACCAGAAACTCGTTTCCCTATCGCATCATCCCATATATTACTAAGTAGTGATTGTCCTGGTGAATTACGGGACTACATAATGCGATTTAATGGGTCAGATTATGGAGGATCCTGCTGCTGTAATCCGTCCAACAATTTCTTGAGCCTCTCCTTCCGTAGTGGAATCCATAGCATCTCGCCTGTACCCCATTGCACCCGTACCGATGGTGATGACCAGACGATGGTCCCTGAACTCGCCAAGCAGTGCGCGCAGTGCCGTGTCATTCGTCGCGATGAAATTATCCCGCGCAAGATTGAACAGCACATCGTAAGCAATCGCGACCTCGCCTGAGTCCGCAGGGTTAGTCGGCTCCACATTGCCCGCATCAGCCAGCGCCTCGAGCTGCCGCTGGCTCATCAGCACGAACAGCTTGCGCGCCCGTTGCGTCACGGCAGCCAATACGTGTACGGCAGCCGTCTCCGTCATCTGTCCAGCGCCAGCGCCGACGCCGATGCCCGCAGGTCGCTGCGCCCGTCCCCTCCGCAACCCCAGTGGCGCCCCGCGCAGTCGTGGGAGCGGCGCGCAGCGACGCAGGATCCGCAGCGGCAAGTTCGGCGTCGTACGGCGCGAGCGTGGTGAGGTCGTGCCAGAGCCATCGCGCGCGAGCATCTCCGTCGAGGTCCAGAGCAGCGGCGCGCCGCCACTGCCGCCGACGACGTGGTCGACCGACGCGGCGACCTGCACGCCGTCCAGCGCTGTGAGTGCTGCGAGCAGCGCGCGCGCCTTGGGCGTCGTGCGCAGTGCGGGCGCGTCGATGTTGTGGCACGACGAGCACGAGCCGCCGCCGTCCTGAGAGGAATTGCGCGACGCCGTCGACGTCCTGCGGTTCGCCTGGGAGGTGCGCGAGCGCGGGTGAGGATGTCGCGCGTGGAGAAAGAGGGCTGGAAGGCGTTGAGCACGAGGACGTGTGCGCGTGCGCGCGTGGCGCATGCTCGTGCGAGCTCGTTGAGCACGCGGCGCTTCGAGCCGAGGCCGTAGAAGAGCAGGTTGAAGCCCTCGGTGAGCTCGAGGAGGTAGCGCGGTAGGTGCGGGCGGTGGAGTGCTCTAGGAGGCGCGTTGAGGCGTCGGAGAAGGGGAGCGGGTAGAAGGCGCGGGGGAGGGAGGCGGCGTATTCGTCGGGCGAAAGTGGCTGGACGAGCTGCGAGAAGACGTTGGAGGAGGTTCGTGAGGGCCGGGATGCGTGCAGAAAGTAAGCGTCGAAGGAAGTGTAAGAACCGGGGCCATCGTCGGGATTGTCGTCGGTGGTAAAGTCAGAGGCGCGAGAAGAGGACCGAGCACGCCCTTTCGACGGAGTGTTCTCAAAGTCAGAATAAAATTCAGAGTCTTGGTCTGAACTCAAGTAAGAACTCATGTTGACCTCGGCGAGGCCTAAGGGTAAGCGCTAAGGGAAGGATATAATAGTACTTTGCTCATCACGGCGCGATCCGAGTCGAACATTGTTCATCGAGTTTTCAATAAACACAAGATGGTATAGTACATATATTGTCTTCATGGCTAGTGTCGCATTCGGTACTATTTAGTATAGTAGCGAACAGGCGCTGGTACCAACTGAGATCCGAGACAAGCTAGTTCCGGTACAAAGGGCGTTACTACTGTATAGCGCCGACAGTTCAAGTGGATTGATATAAGTCCCATGACGCCTGAACTCTACTTGGCAGAACTGATAGCTAATCTCCGAGAACGCCATTTGTGAAAGCACAACACACCCCCTTCTGACTCCGGGCGTATTGCTGTGCGTGTGATTCCCCTCAATCAGCTGCTCTCACGAGACCCGGATGGTGACAACCCATATGTTGCACCAAGGAGCTGGGCGGGAAGCATCCGTGTGAATGATTCCCCCGTGGGTCGGAACGCCAAACAGTTGGCTGAGGAGCCGAAAATGGGGATGTGTGGTCTGTTGCAACACCCAAGGCGGTTACTTTGCGGGGGAAGCTCATCGCAGGGGGAAAAATAGGCCCGCGGAATCGTGTGGGTCGTGTACGGAGAGTGCATCGACGACGGACTTGGACTGAAAGCGCATGGTGGACTGCGTGCGTGCATCGACACCAGCTTCAACCATTCGACGTAAAATCCAGTTCTGGTTGGTTGTCCAGACAGTGGCAAACACGATGCCAAAAATGGTGACAAAATTGGCGATAAAGAGGATGTATACGCCGCCGGCCCAATTCGGAAGGAGTGTCGTGAGTATCATGATCAAAATATCAATTGTAACCCTGAGGCAGTGTGTTAATTAATGCTTCGAGAGACTGTTTGGACGGGCGCGTACGGAACCACATAATTTCCAAGTGCAATTATAAAGACAGCGGGTACTCGAGAGAAGATATCCTCTTGAGTGCGGTCTCTGTCAGGGTGCCGCGTCGACCGATCGCAGCAGAAGGGTACTCACCCCTAGAACCACCTACTGCCTTTTGGGTAGTATAACCAAACCGATAGAGTTTGTAAAGGAACATCGATGACACAAATCTGATCAGGATTCGTGGTCAAGATTGACGCGCGTAGCCAATGAATGATGGTACTGTACGCACGTATTATCGAGCGCTTGGAGAGCGAAGATGGCAATTATCCAATGTCCGCGGCCCCATACGAGGCCGTGCACCGCGATATAGCCAGGTGCATCGAGGCGTGAAACGGGGTAGGTGATGATGAAGGCGATGAGACAAGCAAGACGTGCGGCCTTCACGAGACAAGTGGGCGTCAAAACGGCGATGAGAGTTTTGCGTGGAGTAAGCTGAATAGGATAAAACGCGAGAAGACGGAAAAGCAGAATTGTGTCCACGAGGATTGGGGGGGCAAGGAGGACAGGAATGGCAGCAATGAGCGTCGTACGTGAGATATATGTGTCGGGATGGAGAAGGATGAAGGAATTAAGAGAAGTGAAAAAGACTGCCTGACAGATACCGAGGAGACAAGCGAGTATGTTGAGGAGAAATACGGGACGTTTTCTCGACTCGCTCGGGGCGAAGAAGACAAGGGTGCCGATGATAGGAACCAAGGTAGCACCGAGGGGGGCAACTATGAGGATGATGGTGAGGAAATGATAACGAGATGCATCTGAAGAGTCAAAGACGGACATGGAAAGGGGCGAAGGAAGAAAGCATACGCACAGAGCGATATATAACCATTGACACCAAGACATGTTTATAGGCCATGTGGACCCGCATGCGCACTGCTGTGCAATCAAATGAAAACGAATCGGTCCAAGTTGGCGTTCAGCGTTGTACACTAACTTGACACTCGTTAATTTATCTCTTTTTGGAACGGTTCCGACCCGTGTCTCCGATGACATAACGACTGTTATTTAATCTGCCAAAAAATTAAAACAATGGTATATAATCTTGTATCCGGTCTCGCGCCTCTTGGGCGATACACTCTGAGATCCATGTAATGTTCCGGATCTCCTGCTCCTTCAATTTCACATACGCATAGAAAACCCCGTACTGGAACTGCTGTAGAAACGCCATCTTGTTCAAATTGACTTCTTCCACGAAGAACTTGTCTTCAATTTGCGCGGCCGCACCCTCCTCGTCTCCGTGAGACCCGCCGCCGTTCGCGCCAACGCCTTCAAAGAACCCGCGGTACTCTGTCACGCTGTCGCATGCGTTCCGCACTTGGTCGATATCATCTGCCTTTGCCAGCGCGTTGTTTCCCCCTGGATATAAGCGACCGATCGTCGGAAATAGTCTTGCCCGCTGCTCCTTCGACAGTTCTGTGCCAATGGAATTGATGGTGATGTTGATCGACCTTCGGTCCGCCTCGAAGGCGAGGATGCGTCCCATTACGTCGGCCGTCGGGCCGCCGAGCGATTGGCAAAACCGCTCAAAGTCTTCCAAGTACGCTTTGTAGAGCGTGTTCCGAATAATTTCGATGTTCAATGCATCCAAGTCGTCCACTTTCAAGCAATCCCGGAAGTATTCGGCTATGCGTTTTAATAGTTGAGACCCTTGGCGGTTGCGTGTCTGCGCGGAAGCACGTACCCAATGGCGTCTCTACTAGCACGGTATGATACAGCTCCTCCGCATTAGTCGGTACCCCGAGCGCAGGCATACCCTCGAACCAGCCTAGTGGGTGGCACCGCTTCAGAAGCTCTGTGAGCTTGCGCTTGTGAAGTGTGCCAGTAATCAACAACACGAGGTTGTCAATCATATATGCATATCTTGAAAAAGATGTTCCCTTCGATCAGCTCTCGGCTCAGGCGTAACCGAACATACGTTATGTAGTCGAGGAACTCGTCAAGCGGCGCGACCGCATTACTCCGAACATAGTTGAATTGATCGACTAGATTTTTGAGCGCCTTGTCTGCTATGGTGGACGTCGAGATGGGCGACGGTTCGTTCGCGAGGAAGTTGCCATAGTCCGTCGACGCTAGCTGGGTTCGCAAATCTATGATGAGTTTTCGTGCATAATGAGATCGAAGTTTGACATCCTTCTGCAACGGGAGACGCGAACCTTCAAGTGTCTCGCACTGCGTCAAGGTGGCGTACTGGCCCTGTGTGAGCAGACTAGACCTGTACCCCCTAACGATCCCTTCCAAGAACCCTGTATCGACCTGCGCGCACCAGAACCTGAGTCAGTGAGGTCTTAGGGGGATGTAGGGGGATAGGGGGGACTGTAGACACGTACGTTGAAGAAGAGAGCTTCCATGATTGACGAGCGGTGAGTTGCGCAGGCGCAGTTGACGTCGTATGCTGAGGCACTTTCAGACTCCGACCTCTGCCGCTTGAGACAACTGTAGACATCGACGTCTACTGTACATCGACACACAGACACATTCCGTTCCTTTCACCATGTCATATTGTCCACCTTACGCGCCATTCTTTGGCTTCGCGGGCGTTGCTTCCTCGGTGAGTATCTGGTCCCCTTTCCTCGTCACATTCATCGTATACCTACCGCGTCTCACACACCCGGACTTGCCCACTTATGTATGCCCTTGTCAGATGATATTCAGCAGTGTGTATATTATAGGATGCACTCCAGGAACATGCTGACCAAACTCTTGGATGTCCAGCTGTCGGTGCTGCATATGGAACATCAAAAGCGGGTATTGGCATTGCAGGGCTGGGACAGTTCAAACCGGAGCTCATCATGAAGGTGGCGTCTTCTCCTTGCATGTTGAATGCGACGGCAGCTCACCACAACTACGGCGAATAGTCCCTCATTCCTGTCGTCATGTCCGGTATTATCGCTGTGTACGGCCTCGTGGTCTCCGTACTAATTGTGGGGGGACGTAAGTGGTATAGCACGCCACGGTCCATGCATAATTTTGACACAGGAGCATAGTGGATCCATCACACGACTACCCCCTCTATTCCGGTTTCTTGCACCTGGGTGCAGGGCTTGCATGTGGTTTTACTGGATTGGCAGCGGGATATGCCATTGGCATTGTTGGTGATTCCGTACGTTTCATGGAAGGCTTCTCCGTAGTCTGTCCGGCTCAACGTGATTACAGTGCGTCCGCGCCTACGTCCGAGAATCCAAGGTATTTGTGGCGATGGTCTTGATCCTCATTTTTGCAGAAGTTCTTGGCTTGTACGGGTATGGTTTCATTGTTGCTGCGGTCTTGACTCATCGCGTCGCTGATGCTTCGACTGGCCAGACTTATCGTTGCACTCATAATGAACACCAAAGTAACGGATGCAAAGTGTTCATGACCTATGTTACTGTTCCAATGCCGTTCGCTTAACACGACCTCTGCGCGCATTGAGCAGCACGGGCTGGCTCTGGAGAGTGCGGTGCATATATTATTAACGCGGCATTCTGGACAATACAAATGAGGGTGGGCATCGCCATCCACAGGTTCTGAATGATCATCGCCTTGGGCTGCGGCTGCGCTCCCTTTCAGACCCGTGAGATGATCTGGATAAACTGTGTCCTCGTGGCCGCCTGCGCTTGTCATTCCGATCCCGTGAACGAGAACTGTAAGAGCTCGAACCGGAAACAGAGCCCGAACTTGAGGTCTCTGACCCCGAGTCGGTCGACGGGTCTGATTCAGAAGAGGAATCAGAAGAGGCTGCACTTGATGAACTAGCGTGTTGCGGCTCGCAGTAAGAGCACGAATGCAGTAAGAGTAAGAAAAGAAAAGCGCACCGCTTCGTCCTTTTCTTCGCGCGTCCTTTGTCTTCTTTCTCTCGTTGTTTCTCCTTCGCCTCCAGAATTCTGTCCGCAGTTCCACTCCTTTTGGGAAAATTCAGTCAACATGAGGCAACCCCGAGAAGTTGCAACGAACTTGTTTTTGAACTCCTCAGGAACCTCAATAGACGGGTTCCCGTCTGCTTTCAACTTGGCGAGAAGACGTGGGTTCTCGAGCTGCGCCGTACGCGACGGGCGCGAAACGTATGGTCGAGTGGATTTACACTCGTATGTGAAGTGACCTGCATTGTAGTATTAGGAGTGTGCGGTTCGATTTGTGAATGGAACTGGCCTGCGCGGAGGCATTTCTGGCAGACTGTCGAGGAATTAGGGCGGGGGTTGTTCGCAGAACGACTATGGGGCGCGAATTTAGACATTTTTTAGAGGTGCACGCTGCTGATCTTGGTTTTCGGTTGCAGGTGCAAGTCGTGAGAAAAACATTCCGTCATCGAGTGGCACGTGCTTTTGCACCGCAGCCTCTGCGTCGCAGTACTACTACTCACTTAGTCACGGTAGGGCAAAACCCTTGACAGCACTCAATACAGGCCCCATTTGCTTTGAACAGCTGACCAGACAGCATGATTCTCGCCCATCCATGCGGTCTTTATTTAGGGACCATCGTATCGATGGTTGACATTTTGACAGCCCAACTGCCTTTCAGATTATCTCAGGATGGGCGGCAAGGCTTTTCTTTCTCTGCTCCCGGACACGACTTTCCCGCGACTCGCGCCCGCCATCTACGCCTCGTCGAGATCCAGTCTTCTGCCACGTCTGAACCCACTGTTCCAATATGTTGGTGTTCCTCATGAAGCTCCGGAGAAGCAGGACTATGGAGACATCGACTTTGTGGTAGCCTGTCCTAATGCGTCCATTGGGCACGAGGAGATCAAAAACGCGCTCGGTGCGAACGTATGCATACCCAGCGCTCAATCCGATGGGCGAGGCACCCATCATTTTGCAATGCGCCTGGCAGATCTTGTCCCTTCTCAGCCTACGGGCGCAAACGAGCAAGCCACAGCGGAAGCGAGAGACGTATACGTACAGGTCGATGTCAATATCCGCAAGGATGCGCAAGACTGGAAGAACGTCATGTTCTTTCATGCATATGGAGATCTTGGCATGATCATGGGTCGCCTCGCTGCCAGCGTTGGCCTGCACTTGGGTGAGCTGGGCCTCAAGGTAAATTAAGTTTCGCGTCTGCTTCCCCAAGATAGCCGAGATAAGTAATCGTGGCGCAGGTGTCATCTCAAGCGCTAGTGCCAACATACTCTCCTACTTTCGAATTGTCGACTTCCATGCCGGATATAATGTCCTTCTTCGGACTCTCGATGGATCGATGGGAGGCGGGGTTTGCGACACAACATGAAACCTTCGAGTGGATCGCATCCTCGCGCTTCTACGTGCCGTGCCAAATCTCTATCCCAACTTCACGGGCAAAGTCTCGGAGCAACCGTAGCATGTATCAGGCGTACTTCCACTGGAATGACGCCAGAGCGAAGGCCACCGCTCAAAATGACGGTCTGTCTCTGCAGAAGCAAGAAACAAATGATACGGAGACCTGCATACAGACTATGATCAGACAAGAGGCCCTCGTATTTTTCGGCAAACAGGAAGAGCACAACGCTTTGGCACAAGAGAACGAACGAAGGCTGCGCGTTAAAGCCATGTGGAATGGTAGGAAGGTCGGCGAGTGGACGAGTTGGAGCGGTCGGCTGGTCGGCAGATTGATGAACTTTATGAGGCAAAGTGTGGGAGAGCAGAAAATCGGCGAAATGACCGAAGAGGAGCTAAAGCAGCACGTACTTCAAGCAAAAGAGACTATTGAGTTGCAATTGGCTCAAGAACAACAAGTCAGGGAGAGTGTTCAGGTAGATGTAAATGTTAAGACGAGCGACTCGGAGTAGTCGATTTCTAGTTGTACCTGGCGTCCTGATCCTATGTTCGGACAACCCATGGTCGGACACTTCGGGTTTATCGCTCACTCTTTGCCTGACTACTACAAATGTTGTACGCACTACTATCTAGTACCAACTTTTAACATACTCCAAGTGTTTTTAAAATCCTGTTGTGGCGCAAAGACGAAAATCGGCTGTTTGTCAGCTCGCCAGGGTTTGACTAATTTGACTAGGTAAGCTATTCCTTCCGAAAGTGGGCCACGTCGAATTTGTCGAAACCGATTCAGACCACAGTGACGCACCCAGGACCCGCCGAGGACATGCCAGCTACGAGACGGGGGACAGTAAAGCAACGCGACAGGCGTTCCAATGACCCGAATCGCGAGGCACATATCCAAGAAACAATTGAGAAAGTTCGCTCAGGGGAGTATGCCTCATTTAGGGCTGCTGCCAGAAGCACGAAGGTAAGTGATAAAGCAATGAAACCGCCGCGGCCTGAGCTTAACCGGTGCCGCAGATCGCATTGTCGACGCTTACTGATCGCGCAAAGGGTCGCCATAATAGCTTGGCATCGGCTTACACCACTAGGCAGTTGCTCACGCCTGAACAAGAGGACACTCTGATAGATTGGGTAAAGCATCAAGCCGAGATGGGTCTTCGATTCTCGAGGAAGGACCTTGAGACCAAGGCTGTGGCGATTTCTGGGAAGGCCATCGGCAAGTCGTGGTACAAAAAGTTCTTAAATCGCCATCGCAAAAGGCTCATCGCTGCGAAGGCCGCAAGGTTCGACCCAAAGCGCGCGACAAACACCAATTCGACGGTAATCAATGACTGTCTTGACGAGCTAGAAGCGATCCACGCTCGTTTCCCTGGCGGCGTCCCTCCCGTGAATATGGATGAAACGGGGTCTCATATGGGTGCAGACCGGGAGAACAAGCTCCTCAATTTGATAGACCAGAAACGGAAGCAGCGCGGGTCAAAGGCTTGCTTCGTCACTTCAAGGACCCTTCGTTCGGAGTCCGACAAGGAGGAGGCAGAGAGGCATGAACGCGAACAAGCCGCTGGAGAGCGAGACAAGAACAAGGCAGAGGACGCAGAACATGCTCGACGGATAGCCGACGACGCATTGAACCGGGTTTTCACTGGTCGCTTGGGGACATACAAGAAGGACGATTTGAGGGCCCTCGCAATCGCCGTCGCTGTCTCCGATAAGGGTACCAATGCTGAACTTTTGGCCCGGATCGAGGACCAATTTGAGCAGTATCGTGACTTGAAGTACAACTCAAGGTTCTCGGGCATTTTCAATAAATCTATTCGTACCGCCGCTCAAAGAAAGGGCTCCATGGTGTCAAGTAACGGAGGACGACAAGGGGAAGTTGGCGCGTTGGGCAACCCCGAACATCCTCCATCTGCTGCTGTCACTTCCGACTCCCGTCCCCCACCTCTTCGACCCGCGATTGAGTCTTCCAGTTCCCATCAATTCCCACCCAAATACCACGTTCATCGATACCCGCCGGGCGACACTAATCGCTCTTACCTTGTGGCCCCGGTCTTACACGCTCACCCAGGTGTCAACCCCAATACCACACCTCACTCCAACACCTATCAGCCATATTATTACTACTACACATTCCAATAGTATCTACAATAGTCCCTAATGTTTACATTATCTCCTGCGCGTTGACACCGTATATACCTTACCCTACACTGGCAATCGAATGAGCGGCTGGCCGAGCTTGGGATACGTCAAGTTCGAGAATGTTTTGTCAACGTGCAAGGTCACGCGTAAGGGACGATGATCTGTTTGACACACGCATTTCGCTGATTATTATTGGAGCACGGCGGGAATGTGAACGCGCGAGACCACGACGGCATGACCCCGTTGGACGAGGCGAAAGAAGCGGAAGAATACACAGAGATCGTCGAACTACTACCCGAGCACGTGAACAGATGAGGGCGTAGAGCTGGGTAACCTACATCTTCAGGTGACGGTAGTTTATCATAGTTTTGTCCATTGTCGAACTTGAAATAAGGCAATGGTCGAGTAAACCGCCTAGCGGTCTTGAGATACGAGATGTCGCATCACGATAAATTCATATTCGAGATGCCGAAGTCATAGTAGTCACCAGCGTTATCTAGGTGCCTGTGAAACCCGTCGTCTTTTCTTCACTCGTTCAGCTAGACTACTTGCCTCCCCAGGGCTATCGTCATCTCGGCACAGACCCTCTCCTAATTTAGGGGCGTTCTGAGTCCGGACTTGCTTCGCACCTCGCTTGCGTGCTGAATGAACCCGAGCCGAGGAAGAGTCGCCTGGGGCTCGGGACGTGGATACATCCCGTTTCCTCGGCGAAGCAGGAGTGATGAGACCATAATCTGAGAATGCCTTCAGATCGGCGGCGAATAATACCTGAAGACAAGGAGTTAGTGCGTGCCATTGAACAGAACGGGAAACTCACCGAATGTGCCCAGCCGGCATAGTCCCCCCATACGTTGTGGAACTTCTCACTTATCGCCTCGTACAACTTGGGAGACATCGCCTGCTTGGTCCCAGACACACCGCGGAACCCGTAGTGCTTCATTGCAATCTGGTGAACGTGCGTGTCGACAGGAATCACCTCAGCCTGTCAAGGCGATTAGGACTGTAGGAAAAAAAACCCCCGTCCATCCTTGACATTCCCTGACCTTGTCGAGGCTCATAAGCAGAACGCAGTCTGCGACTTTACGACCGACGCCCATCAACTTCAATAGCTCTTCCCGAGCATCCGCGGTGCTCATACTGCGGAGGGTGTCGAGCCACTTTTCGGTGCCTTCCTTCCCTCTCGCAGATACACCGTGCGCATCCACGAGCATCTTCGCGGTTTTCTGGATAAAATCGGCACGGTACCCAAATCCAAGAGAGCGGAGTGCCGCGGCGACATCCGGCGTCGAGAACCGTGACGGTGGAGGGAACGGATGGAAGCTCTCTAGCTCCGGCTCCGGTGTCGTGAGTGCAGGTGAGGGACACGATTCGTTCGAATCAGATGGCGTAAGCAGTCCAGTTGTAATCATCGGCTTGGGGGGTGGAATAGACAAGAGAGGGGGAGAATACTGGGTGCAGAGTGATTTCACCATCTTTGTGATGCGGGCAATGTTGTTGTTTGAAGAGCATATGAATCTGAATGGAGAGAAGATGTGAGTGAGCTATGCTGAGAAGGGCAACTGTGGGGGCGCACGAGATGAGGTTCTCCCATGGATCCTGTCGCAACATTCGTATTCCCTCGAACCGTGTCCTTAACTTGGCGAAGACGGGATCACGCTCAGCCCACTCGCTGTACAGCTTTACGAGATCCACGTCTAGTTGGAAGTAATCTTTGAGCCACACAAGCGTTTCAGCATCTCGTGCGGACACAATCTCAGGGGATACGGAGGTCTCTGGGAAGACGGCGCGGTAGAAGAAGGTATCTGGAGATTGACGGAGGCATACAACGCGATCCTGCAAGCATAGGCGGTACTCGTGGGACGGATCCGAAGGCAGGACAGCGTGCAGAGGGTATATGGACCAGCGGAAAGACTGGCCACACTTGAGTACCGCCGCAAGAGATAGTTGAGCTAGTGGGAGCGGGAGGGCATGAAAGCCAGGGGGTGTCCGAACGCAGGGCATAGGGTCAGGTGCAGTATCGTACAGTAACGGTTCTCGAAATTAGCGCTGAATTCTGACGCACATAATATATCTGAGTCCTCAATGGCGTATGTTCTCGTGTGTATAGAAGGACTACTAACAAAACTACTGACTGCGAGGAACGAGGCGA
This sequence comes from Lactarius sanguifluus, assembly GCA_021527775.1. Taxonomy (NCBI): domain Eukaryota; kingdom Fungi; phylum Basidiomycota; class Agaricomycetes; order Russulales; family Russulaceae; genus Lactarius; species Lactarius sanguifluus. The sequence continues at coordinate 2,850 of JAKEYF010000744.1, read as the reverse complement.
GGAAGAACCTCAAGCTAGGACCTACTACACTCCTGACAAATGATACAGTGGCCTTGAGGTCACTTGAACTTATATGTGCGTATCCCACTGTCAACAGCGTGCGCCTCAAGTTATATTGCACAACGGTCCTACCAGCGAGTAAGAAGGGACCAATGCCAAGACCTTTTCGTGAAACACGCGTGCCGTTCATCAGTTTCGTTCAAATAGCGCGCCTCGGACTCTACGCACCCGTGTGTGGTAAACGTACGCCCAGCCGCAGGCCGAGACACGGCGGCAGGAGTGGTGAAACCTCCAGCCAAGCTGCTGCGGATCACTGTTGTTGCGGAAGCACAATCGGCGACATCCCGCGCACCATTGAAGCAGTCTCTACACCGTCTTTGGAGGGTTTAAAAAAGGAAATAGAGGTGTACATGTGCTTCCTACATCACCAGAGAGACTGCAATCGACGTCCACTTTACCAGGGATGGGAGGCCGAAGCCTCAGAAAGCCTCGACGAGAATGAGGCCGAACGTTTCAGGCCCATGCCGTAACTGATAGTGCATTGCATTGTCCACCTGGGTTCCTTAGACTGTCCCTATTGGATATTGATAAAGCAGGGGATGCCATCATCTCTTAGCCACTCGCGTGTAATCTTGGCTGCTACTATAGCGCCGTCGTAGGTATTTCCGGATTAGATAGTGGAGTAATGTTTGGGCACCGGTGCCATTATCACTACCCACGCAGGTCGGTCGGGAATTGTAAGCCAAGACGATGTATTGGGCACCTTCTGCACGGGCCTGAGAGGAATGCAACAGAAAGGCAGGGGCGGATATGGGTACTATATAGGAGGTATACTGGCACTATTTCTTTTTGACAGCCTTAATCCTGATGGTCTCATCACCGACGAATATACCCTGTGAGTGACATCAGCGGACTCATAGCAGGGGTCGACCTGACCACCTACTTTGCCCTTATACGGTTCTGGTGGTCTCCACTTGCGAACCTTCGCGGCAAACAGACCAAGTTGGTGCTTGTCAGTGCAACTCAAGACGATTTTCGTTGGGTAGGGGACTTCTGCCTTGACGTGGTCAGGCACCGGTACGATGACTGGGTGGCTAAAGCCGAGTTTCATGTTGAGCCGCATTCCGCTCATCCCTTCGATTTTGCCTCGGGGGTCTGCTTCGAGCGCAGCACGGTATCCGACGCCAACAAGGTACAGAGGTACCGTGTGAATGAAGCCCTCTGTCATACGGTCGACCGCATTCTGAATGAGAGTGCGGATGAGACCCCACATGGATCGTTGTTTCTTGATCTCTGCATCTTCTACGCCGAGATGTTAGGGTGCCCGGGTGTGGGGAAATCAGAGTCCTATAGGCTCGAGGGGGACTGAGGCTGTGCCGAGCGGTCCTGCCACAGAAAGAGAGGCCGGAGTCCTGGTGAAGGAGACTGAATGGCTGGCACTGTATGGGCGTTTTTTCCGATGTTGAAGTTATGCCCTCTCACGGCCCCGCTGAGGAAGAGAAACGAACGCGAATGGCGATGCCAACCCTCTGAGCAGAGGATTCGAGTTGTCATCGTTGGGAAAGATTGTCAGCGGGCCGGAACGACAGCTCCATCTGTCGGCTCGGTACTGTCTACAACCCTCCACGCCGGGAAAACCGGCAGGAGTTTCCAAACAACGGGCGTCACCACTGCCTTACCTTACCCTGTGCCTATGGTGCAGTGTGGCATAAGGCTGCTACTTTGTACAACCAGATTTGCTCTGGAAAAAAGTTGGAGTGCTTATTCCTTAAAGTTGTGATCACCTGTGACCATCTTCACTGTTTTGATTCCTTAGAGACTTGAACACAACACATTCACGACCAAGGCAGAGCCACTCATGCAAAGTTTTGCATTATGCAGAAGCAATGCACAAACTGCTTGTGATCACCATCCAATCAGTGCCGCTGCATCCTTGGCTGGTCGTGATATTTTTCCCACACACGTGACCTTTTCCTGGTCTCTTGCGGAACCCCATACACCTCAATAACCCATATCCCTGGGCCTATCCCGAGGGGGTATGGGTTATCAGAGAGTTGACTGTACAGTTCCGCTAGCCCCTTGTTTCGGCTAGCGGAGGTTGCAAGGTGTCGGAGCATGCTTCTAGCCAAGTCACTAGTCTACAGTAAGTTAGTATCACTGGCAGAACAAGCCCAAGCAGAAATAGCCGTCCGCTTCTTGGTTCCTTTCACCGTTCACATGGAATACGTTCACATGGAAATATCAAACAGCGCTCTTATAGTAGCCTAAGACCAATGACTTCGTTCTCCTCTCTTTCTCTATTCTTTTTTTACCAAGGCAAGCCTAGCTGCAATCGACTCCTTTTAGGACAGGACGCTTTGAAGAATGTTGACATGTCTGGCCATGCTGTTTGCCGACATCCGGAAACACCTACGGGTGTATATTCATTGGGCTGATTGTCAGTGTTATGTGAGCTGTCGGGCCCTCTCCTTAACGGTATTCCTACTGAGCTGGTGAACGTCCAGGCTCTTTGGTATACGACTCTGCAGACGGTGAGCTAAGATGAACGCTTTCTCTTTTCTTTGCGCTCACTCGGAAACTTTGTCCGGATAGATGGATTATTACTGGTAATTAACACTCTCCTCCCGATACAACCGAACTCACCAGACCCAGGCAATATGGGAATAGAGACCAAAAGGCTCTCAAGTTATTCATCGCGGGTCATAGTGTGGGTAGTAGATTTCAGATTCCAGCCCACCCAGATTGCATTGTTTCGTTAGTTTATTGGATTGCTTGCACACAACCCTATGCATTTGTTCGGTATACTGGTAAGACAGCAACACCCCACTCTATCATTCATGAGTTCATTAT
>JAKEYF010000743.1:0-15995 GCA_021527775.1 Lactarius sanguifluus | reverse complement strand
TCAAACGAACACAATCAGCCTCCTATTACTTTACCTGTAGATAATTACCGATCTCCCCAATTCTTCCCGCGCCTCGACTCCTCAGTCCGTCCCCTCCACACTCCCGACTCTCACCCCTCACCCCCCCCCACAATGCCATCTCCCAACCCCCGGCGCTCTTCCCGAATTCCGTGCCCACGAACCGTGGAACTGATGGTCTGCGCACAGCTCCCGCTTATCTGCTGCAATGGCCGACGTCCGTGCATCCGGCGTCCGTCGTCAGGAGGAGAGGAGCAGCAGACGCGCAGACCCCAGCGGTGACGGTGATCACGCCACAGCCTTTATATCATTATTTTCACCCATGCGCGACTCACATGACTTGTTGCCAGTTGATGTCCGCGCCGGCCATAGCCTCACATCAGTCGACGAAGTCCTCGCTGCTTTGACTAACGGAAACCTTGAGCCAACAGTTGATCTGGATGATGAACCATCCTGGGCCAAGGCTGTTGCCTCTCCCGAGCGCGAGTACTGGATCGCCGGAGGCCGAGAAGAACTCAAAAGTCTGGAGGACTTAAACGTCTTCATCCTCGTCCCTCGCAGTGAAGTACCACGGAACCAGCGCCCACTCAAGGGTAAACTCGTATGCAAGCGCAAACGTGACGACGCTGGCAACATCGTGCGCTACAAGGTTCGCTACGTGGCAAAGGGGTACGCTCAGCGGTATGGAGTCGATTACGATAAGACCACCGCGCCCACTGCTCGCTTAGAGTCCTTCCGAGCACTGCTCCACATCGCAGCGACCCTGGACTGGGATCTCAGGCAGTTCGACATCAAGACCGCGTTCCTCCATGGGATCCTACCGGAAGACGAGACCATGTATATGGAGCAGCCGGAGGGGTTCGAGGAAGCAGGGAAAGAGGACTGGGTGATGAAGCTAATGAAAAGTATATATGGCATGAAGCAGGCGAGTAGAATCTGGAACAAGACGTTCAACGCCGCCATCGTAGGTTGGGGTTTCGAGCGACTGGCATGCGAATGGTGCGTGTATAGGCGTCAATCGCGACAGGAACCATCATCTTTGTGGTACACGTCGACGACATCATCGCAACAGCATCATCCCCAAGCGAGATAGAGCACTTCAAGGCCGAGTTGACCTCCAAGTGGGAGATTTCCGACCCTGGGCGAGCCAAAGTACGCTTTGGGGATAGGCATCACCCGCGATCGCGCCAAGCGCACTATCTCTATATCCCAAACAGCTCTGATAGATCGCGTGGTGGAAGAGTTCGGTCAGGCCACGCTCACGCAGCCGACACCCCCATGGTCGCCGGTGTTGCAGCTGCAACGCCCTGATCCCACAAGCTCCCCTGTCGTCGGAAGTCAATGACTGGATATCTCGCACCCCATATCGCTCGTTGGTCGGCAGTCTGATGTATATTGCTGTCGCCACCCAGCCCCGACATTCTCCTACGCAGTGGGCCGCCTATCCTCCTTCTGGTAATTGCTATCGCCTGGAACACTGGTCAGCCGCCATACGCGTCCTCCTGCTACCTCCAGGCGACGCGGACTATGTGCCTAGATCTTGGCGGTGCTAACCAGCTAAAGTGCTTGGGTACTCGGACCTCGGCGACTACGCGAACTGTGTGGAGACCAGTCGATCCATTGGGGGCTACTGCTTCACGCTTGGGTCGGGTATGATCTCTTGGAGCTCCCGCAAACAACAGACCGTCGCGGATTCCTCATGCTACGTGAGTACATAGCTCTACACGAAGCGTCACACGAAGCGATCTTCCTCCGGCAACTACTTGACGGGCTAAAGCTACTGCCTACTGGACCCTCGCCTCTCTACTGCGATAATGACGCCGCATCCGGGCTTGAGAGGACCACGTCTGGCACTCGCGCACACACAACACATTCGGGTTAAACATCACTATATTCGCGAGCAAGTCCTAGGCGCGAGCTATCCGTGCAGCGCGTCAAGTCGAAGGATAACATGCCGACATCCTTACAAAACCTCTGGCGAGTCGATTTCCTTCGCCTCTGCGCCAGTATTGGGACTCAGTGTTGAAGAGAAAACCCACGTAAGGATAAGGGAGGAGCTGATGCACGTTGACGCACACTCATGTTTTTCGCGACCATTTTCCTTTTCTTTCCGACGTTTTTCTTTCTCCTTTCGGACACCTTCTTCCTCCACTCAGACGCGATGATCTTATACTTATCTATGAAGCGATTACCCATACCTACATGTCAGAGGAGGAGTGTTGAGACCGAGAAGTCACAACACCTTGGTCCTGGCTGCACGTGATACATAGTATATACGCGTTTTGGTATTCCGATAGTTTCGTTTCCCTCAGTTGGTCTTCGTACTACGAGGATCCTGAGGGTGGTAAGCTTTCCGTACCTATTACCACCCTCCCGCCGTTGTTGACACCCTGTGTAGACAGTCTCGGTATAGGTGATTATATATAGTTGCCTTCGTACTACGAGGATCTGAGGACAGTCTCGGTATAGGTCTTTATACAGGCTTCTCTCGTTTTCCCCTTCTCTCTCGCCCCCGCATCATTTCCTCCCCTAATCTAAGCTCTACTCTGCCTGTCAACTCATACGCATCCACGGTGGCCCAAAAAGGCACATCGGCGCATCCGTCCACCTAAGCGGTGACGTCGACGGCCCGGCCCTGGATGTGGCCCCCTCATACGTGCATTGTGCACCTAATGCGACCAGACCGATGGCGGAGCCGGTAAGCGCACCAACAACTCTCGAAAACAAACTTTCGGGCGATTGCAGGTGTAATAAGCCTACACATGCCCTCATATAGCATGTACCACTATGCGACCAAACAGCGACTCCTATACCACCATCCCCGATATGACGCCGTTCATTGTACGTCTTCGGCCGACTTCGACTGATAGAAAGGCCTGGTCCTGCTCATATCGCGGGTGGCCTAGGATTAAACTCTTCCAGTCTTTTGCCACACGCCGTATATAGCTCGTCCAACAGGACCGCGCATGACTCGGTTAACAACAGTCAGAGGTGAATGATGGACTCGCTGGGCGAAGGCGAAGGGGCAGATAAAGACGTTCAAGAGATGGATGTACTAGCGACTTAGTTTGGCGCAGGAACGGGGTCGTGTCGACTGCATATTCGTACAAAGGGTATTTATCCACGTTTTGAATGGTACAGTAAATTGGCCCGTTAACGCGAAATTCTCGCTGTGAGGTGGCGGTAACAAGGGCAGTAATGTTCATGCGTGCGTAGCCTGGGAGGGTCCCTTACATTAAGGTAAAGGAGCAATACTCTTCAAGTTGGCAGCGAGGTTGGGGGGGATACGTAATGCGACTCAGTGTAAACGGACCAAGCCAAGCACCAAGCTCAAAAGTTGTTGTGACATCGGGTACGAGAGGCTCATTGCTCGTGCTCTCAAACTTGAACTCATAAATATATATTCGGGTACACGATACATTAGAACAAAAACAATATATGCGCCTGGCGTTTAGATTGAGGGGCTTTTCCGAGTCCTACAAAAATAAATAGAAAGGGAACGCATCCCATTGTCCGGATGTGTGTGCAACGATAGGTTGCCTTACTCTCACCCACACAACTCGATTTTCACCACTCTTCGTCATCTTCTCCTGGCGTTTGGGGGTGCTAGTGATCCATTTCGAACATATGCCCGTCCAGCGTACGCTTGTCCCCAGTGCGAGGGAACCCGGCCTGAGCGCGCTACTAAGCTACCAATCGGCGGCTGTCTCACTGGAAGCCCTCTACTCATATGTACGTCGCCTTCCTTGTGGACATAGTCCGACAGTCCACGGTACACGCGTGTAGCACCGATTGTCATAGTAATGACTGAAGAAAGGAAAAAAAATCAGCGAACTTGCACAATTTCTCTCGCGACGAGACACCTAACGTGCGGGGACTTGAAATATCTATGGTGTCGGGTCCGTCAGTTCCTTGTCCGGAATATTTTCTTCATGACGTACGAGGTTCATGGGATCTATGAAAATGCTCTTTTGGTGAACGCCGAATCTCGTCGTGGGAAAGAAATGCCCACCATTCAGATTCAACAGAATAAAAACCTGGGGAGCTCGTATTCAGTCACCTGGATCATATCCATTTTTAGGAAAACGTACTGTGGTGGGTGCACCAGCTAAAACAACGGTTATCATCCACGCCAAGCCCTGTTGTTCGTGGTCAGTCCAGAAGGGTCATCACAATGCATGCTGTAGTATCCGAGACGAGAAAATAAAACCTGTGAACAGGAGCCACCAGATGCCACCTCCCCGATGGGCATTTTCCCAGCGCAAGAGCCCGGTGAGCATGAGCGCAAGGAGTACCAAGTCGGTGACGAAAGAGACAAGAATGTTGATTTTGGTTTCAGGTGGATTTGTGACTTTGCAAATGCCTTCGCTCCAATGTCCGTGAACAGGTTTAAACCTGATCCCGGTCGCATTTTTGAAATATCCAGATAGCCAACTGATGAAATGAACGTACTATGAATCAGGACACCAGTATTGGCAAGCCAGGCAGCGGAAGCGATTGATATGGCGATCTTGTTTAGCCCCCATATCGCTGCACTGGGAGTGTCTTATCAGTGAGGAGTTAGAGGACCGAGTCGCCACTCACATGCGCAGGACGATCAGGGCCGAGGCACAAGCTAACGAGAGATGTGAAATAACTAGTAAAGGGCCCCAAATATTAGCATGTAATCGAGGAAATGGTCCGTACTAATCTCACGAAGACAAAGATAACAAAGGCCTAGGTATAATTTCAGTCTAGCTCATCAGGGTGAGAAGCTAAGTTACCTGGCAGTTGATCCGGTTTGGCGAGTCGAATCCCAAAGTATAGTAATAATGCAGAACAAAGGGCACCACCGGGCCCCCAAGTAAAGCTGTATGTACCAGCTTGAGTTCATCATCTCGAATTCCTGTCTGGGCTGTACGCAACGTACCAAAAACGACGAGCGAAAGTTTCGCTTCCCAGTGAAGACAGAACATTCGAATCCGATGTTCACAACAAACTCCCAGCTTGTTTGAGAAGAAATTTAAGATCTCATTAGACGAGGTGAGAACGAGAGCGCTTACAGGAAAAGTCCCCATGTGGCGTGGTAAAGCTTGACGAGCGCGACTGAGGAAAATGTAAATAGTTAGAAATGTTGGCGGCGCAAGCGACGGACAATATTCTGCAGTGATAACAGCGGGACTTTTCCAGTCAGTCATGTTTAGGGAGAAACAGGATCGGTGCGGCAATATGGGGGTCCAGACAGGATGGACAAAGCTGATGAACGTAGGCCCGGGTATGCATGAAGTGGTTTCAATATATATAGAGCAAACCTATATAAAACAGAAATGTCAGTGCACAGACCTGGAGCCAAGTCGCTACTGTGGGCCCTCAGCTATACATGCCGAGCGGTGATCAAATCATTCTCCAAACGACAACTTCGTACCGATATCATGAAGATCGAGACCCTCCCCTCTCAAAACCGGTAAAACCAATCATCCCCCGACTCTCAGTTGCAATATTTCAGTACCTTGAGGCTCTTCTTCCAAGATTTTGCTACGTGATGGCATCGGAAAGGAGAAGGGTGCACAGGCCCAAGGGGCACTTGATTATCTCATAACCTTTGATTATAACTCCGCTAGTGGCTCGTGCCAACTTGATGAATCACGCAACGTTTACAGCTAAATCCATAATGGGGGGCCCCTTTTAGTAGCCGAGCTGAGTCTGAAGAGGTTTTGATAACCTGCCGAAGTTTTTTCTTCACGATAAATTATTTGTAGTAATTAAAAAATGAAAATTTATAGTAATTAAAAATGAAAATAACTAATTCTGCAGAGACAAATTTCGACACCAAGTCGAACTCAAGGTTGCAACACCAATTCTTCGCACACGCTCCAGTCGAGTTCAAGAAAAAAATTAAATTGTCCGATGGGATAGGAGAGTAGTAAGTAATCCACTACTGCACAAGCGGGTAGGTACAGAGTGCGAGCCTCGGTCGACGCGCCACCGCCAGACGCTCTGTGGACCTTGCTGGCACATGCGCATTGGTTCCGCGTGAATGGGCCAGTGCCAATGAAAGGGAAAATAGTGACAAATGCCATCTTTTGATGGCCACTACACTCGCAAGCGGCGGCTGTGAACGATGTAGGCACCGGATGGACTGTTGTACATCCCGGTCAACGCACCACTGCCACTCTGTGAGCCTGCTGGCACATGCGCATTGGTTCGCACGTATGGCCAGTTGTCGAAATTGCCAATGAGAGGGAAAACAGTGACAAATGCCGTCTTTTGAGGGCCACTACACTTGCAAGCGGCGGTTGTGAACGATGTAGGCAACCATTTGGGCTGTCGTACACCATGAGTACAATACATCGTTGAACAGGTGTTGTCACCATTTGGTGACAACTTCCTCATTCACTATGCCTCCTCGAGCACGTCGACTACGCGCGGGTGCACGTACTGGCTCTGGTCCTGGTCCGGTTCCAAGCCCAGCGCTATACCACTGCCAGCGACACCACCGGCAGTGCAACACCAGCCTCCCACTCCAGCGCCGTTGCCATTTCCGCCTTCGCATGCTGGCCCAGGTGGCTATCCTGTTCCGGTTCAAGTTGATGGTGGTCAGAGTATCCAGGTTACATTACCGGTCTGGGTATGAACGCACCGCCAACCTATGCGCAACCCTATGGCGGACTACCCCCTCCATTCCATCCCCACCTCATCCTTACACTGGGGCTAGTAACGCTCAGTTTTCAACAATGGGGTTACGGCCATTATCCCCACTGGCCCTTTTCCGAACTTCATCCCCAAATCAGGTCCCCTGCAGTCAGACAACGCTGAGAGAGTGCACTTGTGAACGAGGCCGAGGGGCACGCCGCCGTTGTGCCAGGTGTGGAGGTCCACGTGCAGGGGGGCAGGGGTGGAGGCCAAGAGTCATCGTCGGCTGCGGTCCTGCCAAAGAAAAACTATCCGAACAAACAAGTTCGTGAGGGAGGGGTACGTTGTTTCCAGCAGGGTGGAGCGCTTACCCAACGCTGACTATCCCAAAGTTGGGAGTTTCTAGTTGAGGTTCGACGGCCGTCCAACTCCGCCAAACCTTCACCCGCCCCAGACCGACCATGAGTGTTGGCAGGAATTCGAAAGCAGGCACGCAAGCAGGTTCGAGACAGACAAAGATTTGCGCCTGGGGTATCGGATCAGATGTCGGGAAACGCACTGTGGGTTCCTCTCACAAGCGAACCCGAGTGGCAATGCGGCCCCATCACCAGCCTGGAAGAGAAGGTACTGGTGGCACGTACACGTAGCTGATCGGCAATGGAACTTATGGATATTGTGAGTCATGCGCACTCTTGATAATGAAAGAAGTACTTACTTTTTTGTTGCAGCGCGCCCTGGTGCATCCGCAAAGGCACGCGGAAAGGGGAAAAGGGAAGGAAAAACGATGCCGCGACGACGACATCCCCCCAGATGCCACACCGGAAGTGAAGCGCCAATACGACTATGTGCTTGATCTACAGAGAAAGCTGCTGTGTAGCGAACACTCGACGTCGGGTTGCGTGCATATTGCTGGATCGAACCATCAAAAGAGGGCGTCGAGGGGGGACATCGCAAGGTCCGACATGACCAGATGACTTTGTGGGCAAAACAAATTGTAAGCAAAAAAAACACAAGCGTAATAAAACAAAGACTCACCAGACCTCAGGAGCTCAAAAATACCAACATACATTTGCCACCAAACGTATGTAAATTGGACCGCGCACCACCTGCAAAAAAAACGAAGCCCACAAAGGCAATACCAGAGGTCCATATTGCCGTCAACATCACACCGACACCACAGGGCTCGTACGCCGTGTCAGGAACCTCAATTACGCCGTCAGGGATAGCCTCTACATCAGGTCCCTCGCACGTTGCCCAAGTCAGCGACATCGCCGAACATACCGACACCCCAACACCGATCCCTGCAGGGCATGCGCCACAACCCCCGCCAACCGACAGTTTCATGGTATTGCTGCTGGACTGCTGTTGCAATTAACAGAGTCCCAACGGCATACGAGTTACTTACCCTCATGGACAAAGAACGCCCGAACCCGAACTTGAGGTATGCCGATGCCCACAGCGACTTGGATGGGTTCGGGTACCGCGACGCACTCGATATCGTTGACCTTGACGTGACCTTCCTCTCGAAGTTTGGCCTTGGCCATGATGGTGCCCGCCGTGTTCACCAGTACGCACGGGACAGGTTCCTCAGGCCTTTTGGTTTGATGCCAGCGCCAGTGGATACCTCAGGGCCCAGTGGAGGCGCGTCCATCGAGGAAGTTGTGGCCCAACCGTTCAAGATGTCGGGCCAGAGCTCTAGCGAGGGGGAAGGCGAATGTGAGACCATCAAAAAGGAGGTTATAGCGGACTGGCTTACCGAAGTCGCTCCAGGTGAGTATGAGGAAATAGAGGTGGTGGATGAGGGCACTGATGTGGCAGATGAGATTGAGGAGGACGAGAATGAGGAGGACAAGGTCGAGGAGGACGAGATCAACGGAGCGACGTGGCAAGCGTGACCTGTGTGAGTGAGATTTGTCAGCTTTGTCAGCCGGACGCGCAGTATACCCCCCCCCCCAAAAAAAAGAACAAAAAACAAAATACTACAGTATGCATCACCCGTAGTTTTGAACTGTTCTGTCTATACAACATGAGGACCGATCACAAATATATTTTCACGTGCACAAACGAGCGGATCAAAGTCTCAAACGCGTACATCGTATCCGCAGTGTGCAAACCAGCCATTCGCTTGTTCTGCCGTGACCGAGTGTGAACAGCTTCCCATAACGCATTGTACACCGAGCCGTTGTGGGACTCCATCTCCTGGTTCACGTGATCACGGTTTGCACGCAGCCACGCCTTGATGGTCGAGAAGGCTAGTTCGATGGGGTTGAAGTCGGGGGAATATGCAGGGAGGTATACCAGGCGCGCGCCGCGTTCCTCGACCATCTCACGAATGCCGGCGACCTTGTGAATCGACGCGTTGTCAATGACGAGTACAGAATTGGGGAGGGGCCACTCGTTCATGAGTGGGAGTAGGCCCCGAACGAATCGGCTGAAGTCTGCGCCAGTGACAGCGTTCTCAACAACCTCCAGGTGGAGGATGCCGTCGAGGGCGATGGCTGGAAGAAGGGAATACTTCGCTCCACGGAATTGGAATTCGTACCGACAAGCACGTTCGCCACGCAACGACCACGCGTATGGCCTCCTCAACGTCAGCCGGTTGAAGTGACTTTCGTCAGCAAACACGAGTTGTTCCGGGCGAAAGTGTGCGTTGATGAGGTCCTTGAACTCTTGCCGGTCTTGCTCGTTTCGCTCTAGAGCGTGCCGTGTGATCTACAAAGTCGATGGTGAGGATATCGCAACAACCAAATGGAGAACTCGAAGACGCACCATTTTCATAGTATAACCCTCCCTTTGGAGGGAACGCGCGACTGTTTGCACCGACGCCTCAATATTGCAGACCTCACGAAGTTCGGTCTGCAACTCCGTGAGGGCCAGGTCGGGCCGACGTTCAAACGCAATCACAAAGGAACTAGATTGGTGAGACAACACCCGATGTGAGAGATGTTATGAGGGCATACCTTTCTATCTATCGCAGTGAGGACGCGCGGCCGACCTGGAACAATTGGCTTGCGCGAAACTTCTCCTCCGGTTTCGCGGTATGTACTTCGCAGTCGCTTGATGGATCGCACACTGATTCCTGGTGAATTCGTGGATCTCAGAGTCGCGGAGACCTTGGACGGACATAGAAAGAGCCATTTGCTTGAGCTCATCAGAGATATGACGGCCGACCATATGGGGGAGATGGAGGGAGGTTGCGGTAGGGATAGTGGAGGGGGGGAAATGTTGCTGGGTGGTAGATAACCCAAACATTGCAGGCACCTAGGCTGCTTGCCGTCCCAGCGCCCAGGATAACTCCAGGATAACTGTTTGATACCTCGGATAACTATTTAATAACTACGTATTTGCGAGATACCAAATTTCCTGAGAATTTCAAACTATACTTAACTATGAACCCCGCACGTCAAATTTGGAGGTCAGCTGTGTGTGTAATTTGCGGAGGGGCCCCCCATTATGGATTAGCTGTAACCTCAGTAAAAACGGAAAAGTCCGCTGATGGTCAATTCTTGGTCAATCTGTCAAGGATATTTTGCAAATCTACCGTTTTGGGTCATCTGGGGTCATTTTGACTTTGGCTGACCTCCAGTTGACTCAGAATAGTCGGGTGGCCCCTGGCCAGGTCGGCGTCCGATACTCATTTTTGGGATAAATCCATGATCAACTTTTGTCATTTGGTAGTCATCCCAGGTGATCCAAGTCATCCCACAGTCAAATTTTAACACAGAACGTCGATTTATTGCAAAATACTAGTATACGACATGTACGAGTAATATACAAAGTAAGGGTGATTAAAGGAGTGCGGCGCGGAACTTGCTCTGGCGTACAGGGCTCCACCCTTCCGCCACCGTCGTCGTCGGGGCGCGGCAGGGGCCGCCACTACCACAACCAGGACGCGCGGCTGCGTCGTCGTCATCGCCGCGGCACGCGCTGCTCGGTTGGCTTGCGTTGGACTCCCAGCGGTGGTGGCTGTGCGTGGACGTCGGACGGTGAGGCGGCGGATGGTACGTGCGGTGCTGGGGCGGCTGTTGCAATCAACGTGAGTGTATTGTCAGCTTTAAAAAAATACTAATACTCAATTTTTTTTGGTTTGTTTGTGGGAGCGGCGTCGACGGTGTCTGGCGAATGTATGCCGGCAGGTGCATGTTGGTCTGTATAAGGGAGGTGGTCCCTAGTTAGTAGCACACAAGGGGCGGGTTCAAGAGAATGTACTTACACCAACTGGTATATCGACGTGGCGCTGCCTGGGCCAGTAGCGTCAACGAAGGACGGAGGCGCCAGGACAGCTGGGTGGGATGGGATGTTGTAGAAGCTGCGTGACGATGGAGTGAGTGAGGCAGTAGCGTGGAGTCCGCGAGTGCGACAAAAAAAGGGGAGGAACTGTAGGCGTAAAACGAGGGCGTAGTCCGCAAAGTCAAAGGAGAGCATCTGAGTAGGCCAAGCGTGGGAGATTTTTTCTAGCTCCGTCCCTGCGGGAACATTTCGTCTAAGTTATCATAAGTCCAAACCTCCGTTCCTTCTGTTTTCCACTACCGCTTTTAATTTTAATTTTATAAACCCATCCCACTGCCGCTTCTACTGTACTTCAAGTCTACATTCAAGAAAGCTACACTGTCGACCCCCACTGCCCACCTGTTCTCTCCCTATAGCAGATAACCAGGACGCCCAAGTGCCGCCACGTCGTCGCTAAGGGTTCTAGTGTAAGTGCACATTCTCTTGAACCGCCCCTTGTATGCTCCACTAACTAGAGACCATCCCCCTTATACAGACCAACATGCACCTGCCGGCACACGTTCACAAGACATCGTCGACGCCGCCCCCACAAACAAACCAAAAAAAATTGAGTATTAGTATTTTTTTAAAGCTGACAATACACTCACGTTGATTGCCAGCCGCCCCAGCACCGACCGCATGTACCATCCGCGCCGCCTCATCCACCGTCCGACGTCCACTCACAGCCACCACCGCTGGGAGTCCAATGCAAGCCAACCGAGCAGCGCGTGCCGCGGCGATGACGACGACGCAGCCGCGCGTCCTGGTTGTGGTATGGCGGCCCCTGCCGCGCCCCGACGACGACGGTGGCGGAAGGGTGGAGCCCTGTACGCCAGAGCAAGTTCCGCGCTGCACTCCTTTAATCACCCTACTTTGTATATTACTCGTACATGTCGTATACTAGTATTTTGCAATAAATCGACGTTCTGTGTGTTAAAATTTGACTGTGGGATGACTTGGATCGGACCTGGGATGACTACCAAATGACAAAAGTTGATCATGGATTTATCCCAAAATGAGTATCGGACGCCAACCTGGCCAGGGGGCCACCCGACTATTCTGAGTCAACTGGAGGTCAGCCAAAGTCAAAATGACCCCAGATGACCCAAAACGGTAGATTTGCAAAATATCCTTGACAGATTGACCAAGAATTGACCATCAGCGGACTTTTTCCGTTTTACTGAGCGTTAACGGACAAGTCCTCCAACTCAAGTCCCTTCCTGTAATTTTGACTTGACTGTCTACGACAGTGTTTTTGTGAAACATTTTGAAGTAAGCAGCTTACTTGAGCGATTCCGTAAGAATGACCCGCCTGAAGCCAAGCCATCAATGCATCCGAGTCAGCCCTTGTGGCGCGCAGGGCCCATTGGCACTCAGATCCCGAGCAAGTACTACATCATCCACCACTCGCCCGCCCATCAACACACCATCTTCAGCTCGGCCTGCCCGTCAGGGAAAGGAAAACTGAGGTTTCCTCTTCTCTGATTTGAGACTCACGCGGCCCGGCAGCTGCGTTTTCGAACGACTCTAACCTGCTATATGGACTGGGCCTTAGTACTATGCGTGTTTCATAACTGGTTTGTGTCTCTGGCATGTATCCCAGTAATAAGTATGGATCAAAAAGTAATAGCTTATATAAAAGCCGTGGGTGATTGATTTATGATGCATGATTAATGCATGATTGGTGGTGAGGCACAGCCCCGCGATACCTGTAAGGTACTGTATGACCCTCGCAATTGGCGACCAATTTTTGATCCGCACGTCGCTTGCTATCACGATCTCAACATCCTCGCTGCCCCCTGTCGTGATCCCACAGCTTCGTGGCCCACCCTCGTTTCTTTCCGTGCACCCGCCCTACGTCTCAAATGTTCACGCCGCACTATACAGTGCTTTTTTTTTTTTTTTTTGGATCCATTTATATCCCGGCTGGTAGGCCGTAGGCCCAGACCGGACGCAGCGTGAACAAGCTACACTAAGATGGGGTTGTAACGCTAAGGTGCTCCCCGGCGGTAATACATTGCAGAACTAGTACCAGGGAACTTGAAGGTGGTTGGGAAGACCGTATCGGAGCCCGCCGTTGCAGGCGGGCTATAGTATAGGCGTTATGTCGCAATTAGTTGACCGTGGCGTCCTGTTACGAATCCCGACCGCCAACGCTACGGACCGTGGGCCGGAGGAACCGCCTAGCCGGGCAGAGACTCCTGATGGCCTAGACGCCGCAAGCGGGACCTTACGGAGCGCTAGGGAGATCTTCAGGCGTGGTCTGGACTCATGACGGTATGATCACGTGACCGGAGTCTAGACTAACCTAGAACAATGACGATAGATGGCGCAATGCGCATGTGGACCTTCTGGTAGGTTCCATGACTGCGCACGGACCCAGATCCCAGATAGAGCGGACTTAGCTGAGTACGAACCTTATGTACCTGCATGTATATATACCAGGCTTGTCTTCGTACTCGAGTCCTCAGACTTGATTTACTTAGCAATACCAGCTTTGTATCTTGGGAACCCTGCTCTGCCTTGCCTTAAGCCTCCCCTTATCTTTGTGCATCACCATCACCGTCTCCTCTTCTTCCCGTTCTCCCTCCTTCTCGCCCTCGCCTCTTCGAGCGTGCGCCTTGACCGATATCAGTCTCCATTATCGCCGTTGTCCGATAATGCCGAACGCGTCTTCTGCTAGACCTGCTGCGGGTACTTTGAACCATGGACGTCGCCCCACTGGTGGCGTTACACGTCCGACACCGAGAGTTTCGTTTCCCCCCCCTGGGGTGAGGCCCCTTCCTTCCTCTTTGGAGCCTTGCGTATTCCCCACTTCTCAGTCGGGTTCAGGTGATGTCTCCATTACTGGGCCAGGGTCCGGCTTGGACATTGCCCCACTTATCTGTAGGAAGGTTAGCAATCTGTTGAGTTTTTGGAGCGGTATAGGGCTCCGTAGGGCGTTCGGATGCCATTGTAGACCATTCAGGAGAGGTGTCTTGCGGCAGGTATCAAGTTGTGTGGACAGTCGTAGAGGATGTGCGTGTCCATTTTGAAGAGCGCCCCACAGGGCATATTGATAAGTGACCTGTGCGCACTTAGCGGCTCAATGGACACGCAGATAACGGACTGCATCTGTAAATGCAATTAGGTGTTCGGAGTGTTCAGAGCTGTTCAGAGTGTCCTTGAACAGCTCCGAACATCAGTATTTTGACAGGTTGCTTGTTATGGGTTGTACAAGGTTGTGACACCTTGTACAACCTTGTACAACCCCCACAAGTTAGCAAGTTGACCAGTCCACAAGCCATGTCAAATCTTCAACAATCTCCTTACAGAGCGATAATCAACAAGTAGAACAAGCTCATACAAGTCCAAGTATCAATGATATCATACATTAATCATATCTATTAGTCATACCACATATTAGTCATATCATTTGGTCTTATCAATATATTAGTCAAATCACTTAGCAGTATATTGGTCATATCATAGTTAGGTCACATCAAGTCACAGTCACACCAAATTTGCCACATTTGTGCATAAAAATAATTTATTATTTCATAAATAAATACATGAGATTACTACTGTGGTGGAAAAGGTGGTCTACTATGGCGGTGGTGAAAGGGTCGGAGTGTCACGACGTGGCTTCCGTGCCGTGTTGTGGTGTCGTCGTAGCGGGTTGACGGTGGCGGTGGCGGGGGTCTTGTGCGCACCATGGGTCTTGTGCGCGGCAGGGGTGGTGACAGAGTGGCGCAGTGGGGTGGCAATGTCGAGATGGCGGTCGTGGGGCCACGTGGCTTGTGCGCGGTGTCGGGTGACTTGGCGTGGTGAGGTCTTGCACACCATACTGGGGGTGGCGCCACGGTGTCGGGGCCGAGTCGGTATCGCGGTTGGCGGTGGCGGAGTCTTGCACAGTGGGTTGGAGACGCCATGGCGGGGCCGGTGCGCGGCGAGCCGGCGTGGTGGAGCGCGGGTGGCATTGAAGGGCCGGGGGCACGGTGTGGTAGGGTGACGTGGCGGGGTCTGCGCGCCGTGTTGGGAGGTGGCGCCCTGGCGGGGCTGGTGCGTAGCGGGCCAGCGTGGTGAGTAGCGCAGTCGGGGCCCGTGTCAAAAGTTCAAGATCAGCAGAAAAAAGACAAAAAATAAAACTCAACTTGTAGCATGTGTGGGTGGGTGCAGCGGGGTGGCAGCGCATCAGTGTGACGAGCGAGCGAGCGTGAATGCACGAGGTGATGGCAATGCGCCGTTGTTATCCTGCAACAGGTTCAGGATGGATCGGAAAGAGAAATAAATAAATAAATACAACAAGTATGACGAGGCGTGTGGGCACTCCTTGCATACGTTGGAGAGGCGGGGCTGGTTTGAGGATGCTACGCAAAGGTGAGTGGGGAAAAACTGATTTTGCAACAGTAGTGAGAAAGGAACAAAAAAAAAAAAAAAAAAAACATATCTCTTGCACTGGGCCGAAGCCCATCGTTAGCCGTCTTCCTGCCCACAGACAGGTTTGTGGTCGCCCCTCTTGTATAGGCCGTAGGGGGTGGCCTGCATGCAACGGCAGTGGGTGTGGCAGAGATGTCAACGAGTTGTGGCCAAACGAGTGACTCGCGAGTTTGACTCGTCACGTGACGAGTACTCGCGCCCGCGAGTACTCGTGCCTGAATACTCGCGCGAGTACGAGTGGACCCTTCTCCAAGCGCGAGTACTCGCGAGTACTCGTGGTAATGGCACCAATACTAGTCCCAAGCTTTTGTTCAAGCAGTATGAGATAAAACATTTCATTTTGTATTGCAAGTTGTATTGGGTTACATGTACTACTATCTATACTAAACTACTTGTCGTCGCGGTTGCCCGTGTTGTTGTTGTCGTCGGTTGATGTCGCCCTATTGCTGTGTCGCCTCGTCGTCGTGGTCGATGGGTATCGCCTTGCTGTGGTCGACGGGCGTCGCTCCGTCGTTGTCGTCGTCATCGCCGCATCTTCCAAAGGTGTCGATTGTTGCCGCCGCCGCCGTCTTGCTGGTGCTGGCATCGCCCCGTCGTTTGGCATCGATCTTGCCATGGTCGACTGGCATCGATCTTGCCATGGTCGACTGGCATCGATCTTGCCATGGTCGACTGGC